>KV429044.1:225441-504693 GCA_001632345.1 Daedalea quercina L-15889 | reverse complement strand
TCTCCATGGTACATAGGAATTCTAGAAGTGCATCTTCTAGAATGATGTGTTACTTCTGGATACGTATCTGATGGCAACACTATTCCAGAATGATTCCATAGTAACTAGGTTCTATAGCAACGTAGAACATTCTAACTGCTAACCATACCAGGACAGATGAACTGATCTCAGGTAAGCTGGTTCAGCTAGCAGCTGAACTGGTAGCAGTTCAACACCTGAGTGAAACATGGAATGGAAGATAGATGAAGTGTACATAATAAGACCCGAGTTCGGACATGGAGAATGGATATGGAGATCGGAGGACTGGAGTTGCGAGACTTGGTGGCATGGATGTGACATGATCTCTCCTCTCATTCTACGCCTCCTGAGTCTTCCCTCTCAGCAGTCTAAGAGATCTGTTGTAAGTCCTCTGTTCTATTGGAGTTATTGTTTGCTCCTTTGTAGCTTTGCCTTCAGCTGCACCACACCACTCCTTGTTCAACAGTTCCAACGATCGGACTTCCGGTGGAGGCTATAGGACAGGTGGGCATGGTGGTAGAAGGAATGGTAGAGGGGGAGGATGCAGCTTCTGTGGTAGTAGCTGCTCAGGTCATTCCTGTCCTCATCTGAGCTAGCTAGACTTGTAGACGAGTACTAGATCACAATCCAAACCCGGCCAATGTCAGGGAAGTATCACACTGAATCCTATGAACCTTCAATTGTTGCAATAAGAGTCTTCTACCGGGCGCGTTCTGCTTGATAGTGGGCCTTAGACACATTTTCGGGGCACAGATGCGCTTGAGGCATATCACCGGTGTTGAAATGCAGCTGCTGCCCTCGCCAAACTACCTGAGAATGTAGTATATACAGTAGGGATACAGGTGACATGGACAGAATCCCAAGACACTATCGTAGTAGTACAGGAGTGCAGGCCATGTGCTCAATCCAATGGAGAGTCTGAAATGACAGGTCATTGTAGCCTGTAGGCGAGGAGACTAGATACTGGTACCATAACCGAGACGCCGGGGATTTGGTACGAAGAAGCGGCGATGCAAAGTGCTGCATCCAGAGCCAGGACAGCGAGAGGCAATTCAAGGACGAGGTCGATATTTGAGGCAGTGATATGGCTGAACAGAAAGGGTAGCACAGCGCATGGTAAGCTTATGTCGGAAAGCATTCACCCGCACGTGAGAACGGCGATGACAGTGAGAAAATGGTTCAAGATGTGGTCAGAACATCAGAGCGGGTGATCGCAGTGGGCAGAGCCAAAAGAGGTGCAACAAGGAGGGAGTGCATCCGGGAGTTGCTGGTGAGATGGTGGTAGTGAGAATAGCTGGGATGATGCAGTGGGCTGTGCTGTAGGGGCGGCAAACGGATCCAGGGGTAGGTAGAGACCAAGAGTCAACCCAGGCCAGGTCGAATATGCGTAAGGAGAATCCAGGTTCATGTGCTGAGGTAGGAGATTGCGGATCCAGGTGGGGGTGACTAATAGATACAAGCCACTGAAGCATAGGTGGGCTTCGTTGAGGTCAAGACAGGAGTGATGTGTACGGAACATAGGCCGATGACTGAATCCGCGATGTCGAGGATGTGCAGTGGCAAAGGCGGGGATTGATGCGAGGCAGATGACTAGGGGGGATGTTGAAGATTAGGATGTGAATTGCGCGACGGGAGCCGACAGATGAAGGCTCGAGATGTGAACCGGGAAGAGGCGATCATAGGCAGAGCGGGCATTGACAGAGGAGCCCGATCGGCGACCAGAGAGAGGTCGATGTTGATAGAGACGATGAAAAATCAATGAGGAGAGGCGCATGATCAAAGAGGTGACAGTACCAGGACGCCAGAAGAGAAGAGAAGAGAGACCGAGGCGAGACAATCCGAGTAAGACATTGTGGCAAAGACAAATCGAGGTTACGGGCCGGGGTGAAGGTGATAATAGTCTGTGCCAGGAGCAGCACCAGGGCTGGCGAGGATGGCTGCTTGTACATCAGTGCTGTCGTGCACTAGCTGACAGCGGCGGATGACACAGGGAGCGTATGTCACCTCTGGGATCAACCCAGAGAGCCAATAACGACCAAGTCACTGGATGCTCGTGGGTCGTCGAATGCAGTGCCGACAGATGTCGACTGACCAGACCAGAAACCAAAGGAGTTGAGCTGTTCATCGAAGCATCGCAAGTACTGTCTCCAGGACAGACCTGCGTCTAGTCTCATCAGCAATGCCGTAAACCAAAGAGGAAACAGAAGCACAGCAAAGTCTATGAACTGCTTCATCTCCTATTATGCAAACGACGATGCTCACGCTGGCGGCGAGAGGAGATCAATGGCGGTGGACGGTGGGCATCTCTATAGGCTCGCCACGCCTGTAGAAGGAGCCTCGGCACAGACAAGAGCACGCCGAGTGTGTCGAGGATTGCTGCGAGCAACAAGGCACCGCGTATTCCCAGGATGAGAGGCTTCGGTAGGGTCCGACATGCGCCGGAAGCTTGCCCTTCTTCCTGCAGAGTCGATCGAATGTCAACAACGGAGTTTCGTATCGACGTAAAGGCAAGGCATCGTCCTGCGGTGCGATGGGGAGGAAGGCTTCTCCTGCCAATAGGTGCTGTTGGCAGGCGCTAGAGTAACCGTGCTGAAGTAGAAGTCAATGGCGATGATGTCCGACTCCGCCTTCTGTACTTTAGGCGAGCGGACGGTGGGAGCCCCCGGGATAGACCAGTCGAGTATGGGCACGTCGACGAGCACCATGAGCGGAGGGTTGAGCCCAACAACAGCCGACGAGTTAACAACAGAGTTGATGTCTGATGGTAGATCTACTGACTGCCAGACGGCGTCTGCTATTGGAGGGGGATCCAAGAGGAGTGGTTTATATGGTGGTGGAGGGTCCAAAAGGAGAGGTTCATCGGGCGTGACCAGCCTATAACATCTATGAGATGTTTTCGTGAGCGAGGAGTCATTATCACGTACAGCTGGTAGCCTGCAATGGCAAACGCCAAGGTAGCTGCTAACACTCCGGATCCAATGGTGGGGCGTCGAGGGATGTCGGTGTCCTGCGAGTGCCACGAGGCGGGAGCACCAGCGGTGAGGACGAACACGGCCTTGAGGGCGGCGACACCCTTCAAAAGATACGGATAGATCAGCATGGTTAACTGACGAGGGTGGATGTGTGTGTGAAGAGCTGAAGAGGAGACTATGCGGGGACGGTGTATTCAAGTGGGATGCGACTCAGGTTTCTTATAGCGGGCTTGAACGCGGGCGGCACGTGAGGAGCGCGACGCGTTGAATCCCAACCAACCAGTCTCCACGTATGCGACGCGAGACCTTAGACGGGGCGGGGACAAGGCGAAACGCCGCGCGCGATGCCCCGCCGACGCCGGTGGCACATCCCGATCGAGCTAGAACTTCCGCACAGTGGTGCAGTGGCCCCCGCCGTACAGGGTCCTCGCGGTGACGAGGCTGTGTCCACTGCACGAGCAGATTGATGAGGAGAGCAGCACCGACGATGACAGCTCTTCGGCGCAACCAACGTTTAGAGGTACGTCGTTGACATCATGATTCGTCACAAGCTGCAAAAGCACAATGGTTCACTTGCCGTATACAGAACTGCACGCCCAGTCGGTTCTGTTCTTGTGCATGCTGTGCTGTCCCTTTCTCCCTTCCCTACCGTCATCTTCCGTCCGGAGTTGTACCCTGACGGTGGATAACGCAAGCTCTGGCTTTGGCGCGTGCATCACCTATCGTTCTCCGCTCAGAAGTTATCATGCCATTGACCCTGTCGGTAACGCCACCGTTGCATGCGGCGACGTTGGCGGATTTGATGTTGATGCGCGAGGCCATGGAAACGGAGTGCACCAGCAGGCGGGCTTGTCTGGCAAATGCTGAGTCTCATGTTTCTTCCAAGCAGCCCGATAATCGTACTTACTGGTGACAAATAGTGGTCATCGACTCGTATGCCCACTCAGCGAGTGTACGAACAGGCCAAGGCGGAGGATTCGAGTTACATACATGGTGAAAACCTAACAGAGTGGGTCCGTGGTGAGATGATCGCACTTGACGGAAGCAATGTTACGGCTTATCTTGGTAAGTAGAGCGGCAACCCAGCCACGCTTAATATGGCCGGGCGAGGATCCGCGAGGTTCGTGCAGCACATTGCCATATTGCATTGCGGGGATATTTGTAGCCGTTGGTCGATGGTTGACAGAGTCACTACTCCACCCACGCGAGAAATTGAAGATACACTACCATGACGCTGCACATAAGATATTTAGACATTCTGTGACCTCACTTCAGGTAAGCCTGTTGCTTGCGGTCAAATGATGGGTCTATAGTCTCGGGGAGAGGTTCTTGTTCATGCGAAGGTTTCCCGCCAACACCGATAGTGGTCCACACCATGCCGAGGCCTGTGACGGCTGTCTGCATGGGTGGGACATTTGCCCGTATGCTATTGCATCGGTGATCTGTCAAAAACCTTATTGGCAGTCTTCCCATTCAGAGTCCACGCCTCTAAGTGAACGCACCTCGTTTCCCCTCAATCGATATAGACGGGCAAATCGACGGCGTATACTAGTGCATGCGTGAACAGAAACTTTACGGGAAATCAAAGTCAAGCGAGTTCTTTGAAAGGCGGGAACCCGTTCACCAGATCCATTTCGACAAAGTACTATACCTGATACACATTGAACTACGGACGCCGGAGGTATTCACGGGCCTTTCGACCACTCGACCAGCGCAGGAGGATGGGGGGTTCTGTTGGTGTCGGTGGCTTTTCAGCGGGCCGTTCATGATCCATACACATACTTACCGCCGACAACACGAAATTAATTACCTCCTCCGCTAGCGGCTGTGATGGACGTCCACGCGCGCAAGTTCTCGCGCACATAGAATCACTAAGTTCCTAAACGGTAAGCCAGAGACTCATGTACTTAGGTTGAAGGTTGCAGACCTGGTCCCGGCCCGTTCGTAGCCACACTGAGGTCGATTGGCTGTTACTTTATAAGTAGCAACAAAGGCGCAGCGGCACTGGCGCCCAAGTGGCTCCGCCAGCTGATCGCGAGCTTGTGGCCAGCCTTGGGCCAACCTGGTAGCCAGCTGGCCCGCTGCCCAGACATGCCGAAACAAGTCTCCATGACCGGGACTCTACGTGGCCGGCGCGTCCTAGGCAACGACCACCATCCCTGAAAACCTGTTGCAGTGCTGGCGGCTCGACTTCACTCGTTGTACGCCCAGCGTCTCAGACTGCACTCAGTTTCCATTGTGCATCTTGACTGCGGTCTGGCAACATGGCCCCGCGGAAGAAAGTCGCTCTCGAGCGCAGCTCAGAGGATGCTCAGCCTCCTGCACCTACCCCCCCAAAGAAGGACGGTGGCCGGAGGAATTTGCGAGGCAAGAGAGGTGGGCTGAGAGATATGCCCAATATGCCGTTGGACATACTCATGGAGGTGCGATACTGCCGTCTGGTCCCTGTCGCGTGCTGAGGTTCTTCCATGATAGATCCTTTGTCACTTGGAGCCTCGCGACTTGCTCAATCTCGCGCGCACTTCGAAGCCATTCCGTGAGCTCCTCATGAGTCGTGGCTCTGCTCGCATGTGGAAGACGGCACGAGCAATCGTCGATGGTCTTCCGGAGTGCCCTGAGCATCTGAGCGAGCCTGCGTACGCTAACCTCGCTTTCTTTGCCCACTGCCATGTGAGTTCATGCTGTCTTGCTTCGAAACCGCTTCGTTGACCTATTTTTGACAGAACTGTCTCAAACCCAATGTTCAAACCATTCTTTGGGAGTTCGGTGTCCGGTATTGTCCCACCTGTGTGAAGATACTGTGAGTAATGCATCTTGTCTCGTGATTCTCCACGCATTCACGGAGGTATCAGTACTGTGTCGCGTAAAGATATGCGCCTCGGCGACCGCCACCAATGGGCATTCCACCTCTCGTACGACTGTATATTCAGCAAGGTAGGTTCTACAGCCTTCGTTTCTTCCCGTTCAAGTCGACTGACTCCGACGTGGTGTCTTCGCATGAAGATCCGAACAAACACCCGAACAGAGATTTACCATCGTCCGGAACTCGACAAGCTGTACCCGATCAGAGAGGGGCTTTGTCAAGACAAAGACCAATGGGCCAAGACCGAAGCAGAGCTACGGAAGTGCGTGTATGCTATCAAGCAGGTATGTGGAATGCAATCTTGGTTGGTCCTCGCATCTTCGCCGACTGGTATGCACCTAGCACGCGGCCCTGTGTCATGCATGGGACAAGAAACGAGCCGCTCATAGGTCGGCTGAGCTGCAGGATATCCGCCAGCAGCGCCTCACCACGTAGGTATCTAAATTGCAGTTTATGTTACTACTTCTAATAGATGAACCCTCTAGTGTTGTGTCGAAGCTCCGAGAGTTGGGATGGGGTGATGAGCTCGATAGGATCGCCTCGAAGGGTTACCGGCCGCTCTGCGAACACCCGCAGGTTCGGCTCTCGAAGCCTCTCACCAACCGAGGTGTGCCTCGCGCATATACAAATGCATGTGTTATTGACGCGTATCTCATAGGATGGTCGAATATCCAAACCGAGGTCGTCACGCAAATGGAGGAGACCAAGCAAAACCGCCTCCGTGCCGAGAGACGCGTGATCATCTACAAGCGCGTCTGCGTGCTCAAGTCCGTCATAACCGCAGCGCGCACGGCGCCGCCGAAGCGCACCGCGGCGGACGAGTACAAGCCAAAGTGCCGGGATTTGGCGATGATGCCTGAAGTCCGAAAGCTCATCGAGGTGCCAAACGACGCCGTCGTGGACCAAGAGAGCTTGCAGGCGGTGATCCCCATGCTGCCTGCCCTGGAAGAACGATGGCAGCAGGAGCGCAAGGCGGACCTCGCCGCCATGTGGGCGAATGAAGCCGAAGCGCAGGACGGAGCGGACGTCCTAGACCTTGCCGCAGTGCTATTCCAATGCAAGGAGTGCAAGCGGTACCTGGACCCCCCAAAGGTCCTCGCCCACGAATGCCCCACGATCCCGTACCTGTGCGAGTCCAAAGACGTCCAGTATGAAGACTACTATAGGTGTGTTTTCGAGGCCTGCGACGGCAAGCAACCGTGGTCGGCATCGAACTTCCGTTTGCCTCGCAAGCTCGACGAGATCCGCGCGCTCCTCGAGAAGTGCGGGAAGGATCTGAAGGTGGTAACACAGAAGGAACTCGACGCCGCCAATCTCAAGCTGACCTATGACGAACCCCATCGTGGTCGGATGATCATGACTTGGCGCCGCGCGGTGAGCTCTGGCTTCTTCCCCGGTTGTAGATGTGCCCAGAGAGCTGAGCATGACCTGAACACTACAGATCAGACACATGTATGAAGTAGTTTACTTTAACGTCAGCCACTGGAGAGTGGCCACCGACGAAGAACAGGCTGCTGTAAAGGAGCGCGAGGACAACCGCATCGCTAGTCATCGTGCATCTCGTTTGCGATACGGGAATCTGCGTTGCGGCTATTGCGACATCTCACGGTGGGAAGGTTCCTGGTCGAGCGGTTTTCCACTCGAGAAGCTGAAGGTTCACCTCAAGGACAAGTAAGTCCAGATATTCCTCTCAATGCTGTCACTAATACCTTCTGTCTTGCAGGCACGCAGTCGAGAATCCAACGGCAGAGAACGGGGACATGTACTTGCACCCAGACGACGACTCCTCAGAGCTTGACCCTATACGGATTAAGAAGCTGCAGTATGAGGATGTCATACATGACAATCCCTGGATGGATTTGGACTATGATGATCTTGACCTTGACTTCTGACATGCCAGGAACTAAGACAATAACCTAGTCGTTGTAACGTGTACTTCCCTAATGCAGAGCCTATCATGATATTCGCTAAATAGCGCATGCCTGCCAGCGTCTTTTCTGTCGTGAGCTACAGTTTGTAGACTCAAGTATGGTACATAGAATTGTATCCCGAGCGGGCTAACGTGTACGTAATACGTTTCTATTCGTGGCCCTGCCTTCTTACATCTACATAGTTACCGCTGCGACGATGGACACCGGCTGGTCAAACTGTCGACGCGCTACCGGTCTGCTGTGACCGCGAATGGCAATCGCGTTTTGCATCACATATGTAGCGCTCACTGAGGTACTGAGTGCTGGCATCGTCCGCGTCAGCGACCGCAGTTTACCAGCTGTACTTATTCTTCGACAATTCACAAGTCAAAACATGCGCTGCAGCTCTCGCAACTGATTGGTATCATATTCTTACAAGTTCGTGTGCTCAGCGATCGGAGGCAAGGGTGTTAAATATTTGCTATGCCACCACATGCATCCCTCGAGAGTCTTGACATCGTCGGCTTCGCACTTGAGCAACTGTTATCACTCTGCGTCGTCTCGCCTACCTGTCCGCGGTCGTCGTGATCCCATCAACTTTACGTCGATACCCTCGCTTTTGCGTATTGAATTCGCGCTCGTCTATTCGCTCGGAGCGTCAATCTCGCACTCGGCTTTCCCTCCTTTGTCTCGCGATGTGGCTTCCCTTGTTCATTGGTCTATTGATGGGCGGTCTCGATTTGCATCGAGCATGTCCAAGTACTCGTCATCTTACAGCTGGGTCGTGGCGTCCCGCTTCAAGGGAATCTCAATGTTGCTCAATTATTCGGCCCTCAGGCTATCTTGATTCTTGCTTTTCCATCCTCACATTGTAGTGCAGCTTCTGCTCTCGTGTACGTTCGATACATCATACTACGCGGCACTGCATCCCCAGCGTCGAAGCTGGCATATTTGTACTACCTCACTGGCAATAATTTAAATTGGTTTTGTTCACGAGACGGCGAGATCTCTCGCCTGCGAAGGATTTCTTTGTGAACGGTCTTTACCCGACTGTGCGTAGTGGCCTGGTATCAGTCACTGTCAGCATGAGCGGGCGGTCAAACGCGCAGAGCGCCCACAACTTGCGGTCGTACCGCGATCACTACGACTTGTCTTCGTCTTCATTCATGTCGCTGTTGTTATTTTGCCCTCTGTGACATACTACGCTCTGGACGGCCTCAACATGCGCCTGATTTGGAGACGAACACGAACAGCTGGTGAATCGTGAACATTGAACGACTGTTAGACGACTGACCCCTAAAGCGTGCCTCGAACTGAAGAAGCTTGACAATCGTCGCGGCAATATGTGTTCTGGAGTTACCGGAGGCCGCCTTCACTACTGGATCTGTATAGCTCTGCGCGATGCAGTTGGTCTTACATAGCCTTGCGATGACAAGCTGGCCTAGCTCGCCCATGTGCATGAATGCGGACGTCGGTGAAATGTCGGTCCTTTAGGTCAGTGTACTTGACTCCGTGTCCCCCAGGACTTCAGGCTGATTGCACGCCGAAGATAGCCGAACGCGGATAGGATTCGCAGAGTGGGATCGCAAGCTTTGTATCTGTACTGGACAACAAGTTGGTATCGCGGACTGGCACCGCTCGAAGTGGATCTACTTGAGTCTTGCATTCGACGCGTAAGTAAGCCCAGCCCCATGACCACCATTGCGAGGCATCTGACTAGAGTATCCAGGGCGCGACGTTCACACCCTATGCCGTCGGTCCGCTCAGACCTCGAGCACGTTATTTATGCGTGCGCAATATCGCAAGGTGGCGCGTCCGAAAGTGAGCGTCGTCTCCACGAGACACCAAGATGTCATGTCTTTCGTGGTCGTCGTTGACGGTGCTGGCTGGAGTGCTATCTGTGCGCGTTGCGGCATGGAATTCAACCTACTACAACCCCGTCATTCCCGGCTTCCACCCCGACCCCAGCTGCATCTTCGTGCCCGAGGAGGACAACACGTTCTTCTGCGCGTCGAGCAGCTTCAACGCGTTCCCGGGCATCCCGATACACGCAAGCAAAGACCTGATGCACTGGCGACTCATCAGCAACGTCCTAAACCGCCCGGAGCAGCTCCCCACGTTGGCCATCACGAACGGGTCTACTAGCGGCATATGGGGATCCGCGATCCGCTACCGCGAGGGCACGTTCTACGTGCTCACGACGCTCGTCTTCGACGACCAGCCCGAGACGAACAACTCGCGCTGGGACAACATGGTCTTCACGTCCGTGGACCCGTACGCGTCCGGCGCCTGGTCGCAGCCCGTGCACTTCAACTTCACCGGCTATGACACGTCGCCGTTCTGGGACGCGGACGGGACCGTGTATGTGACGGGCTCGCACCCCTGGGAGGTCACGCCGGGCATCACGCAGACGACGCTCGACCTCGCGACGGGCGCAGTCGGCGCGGGCTACCAGTACGTCTGGAACGGCACCGGCGGCGAAGCGCCCGAGGGCCCGCACATCTACCCGCGCGACGGGTACTACTACCTGATGATTGCGGAGGGTGGCACGGGCCTGAACCACATGGAGACGATCGCCCGCGCCCGCGCAGTTGGCGGGCCCTACGAGGCAAATCCGGCGAACCCGATCCTGACGAACGCGAACACGAGCGAGTACTTCCAGACCGTCGGTCATGCGGACTTGTTCCAGGACGCAGAGGGGAGCTGGTGGGGTGTCGCGCTCTCGACGCGGTCCGGGCCTGAATACACTGTGTTTCCCATGGGTCGCGAGACGGTGCTGTTCCCGGTGACGTGGGAGGAGGGCGAATGGCCGGTGCTGCAGCCTGTGCGCGGGGAAATGAGTGGGTGGCAGCTGCCCCCGACGAATGTTGACGTTCCTGGAGAAGGGTACGCCCCCTGATGCATGGCATGCCACTACTATGGTTGACAAGGCTACAATTCAGACCGTTCACTAATGAACCAGACTACCTCACCTTCTCGCCTGGGTCTACCCTGCCTATCCACCTGGTGCACTGGCGGCTGCCAATCAACGCGTCGTACACGGTCTCGCCGCCCGGCTACCCGAACACGCTGCGCCTGCTCCCGTCCAAGCTCAACTTGACCGCGTACGACGGGAACTACGCAGGGCCCGGGGGTCAGACACTGATCGCACGGAGGCAGATGGACACGCTATTCACGTACGGTGTCAACATGGACTTCGCGCCCGGCGCTGAGGAGGAGGAGGCTGGTGTGACGGTTTTCCTGACCCAGGTCTGTACAGGCGTTGGTTTACCAAGCTCGACGGACATGCGCTGATTTTCGTGTCACGCGTAATGACAGAACCACCACATCGATCTTGGGATGGTCCTGCTGCCTTACACGAACGCGAGTACGAACATGACGGTGCTCACCCCGTGCTTCCGCTTCCGCTCCGCGTCCTACATCGCCGTGCCGCCCACGACGGTGACGCCTGTGCCTACCGCTTGGCTGGATAGGACGCTGCATTGGGAGATCAAGGCGTTCAACATCACGCACTACAGCTTCGCGGCGGGTCCGGCGGACGCGTACTCGCAGATGCAGACTTTTGGTTATGGATTGGCGGCGGATGTGAGCTGGGGATTCACAGGTCCGTTCATGATCGCGATCTGCCAGCCGCTCAGGCAAGGAACTGAGGCGACGCGTCGACATAATAGGAACTTTGGTCGGGATATATGCAACGAGCAACGGGGGCGAAGGGACCGCCCCGGCGTATTTCTCCGAGTGGACGTACGTCGGGCAAGGTCAGTACCGAGACTGAACGCTTCTGCTCGAGGCTCGAGGTGCGGGATCCCAAGGTGCCCGTGTCCGCTATTCAGATTTTTGTATGCAGCTCGTGGACGTCCGGTCTTTAGCTCTTCCCTTCTGGCATAGATGATGGGCCGCGTTGCTCGTTTGCACATCGTCTGAGTCAGTACGGTGTGGTGAGGCCGAACACTCGCAGTATCAACGTATGCACTCTACGGGATGTTTGATCTCGACTGAGGTCGTGTGACTGGAATCATGCCTGTCGGACAGCGTTGTCGGGCTGCGCGCCATCGTGGGCCACGTCCACCCCAGAGCGATTGCATATTGAAGTAATCTCCGTTGCCGACCGTATACCTATATCTGCATAATGAAGGGTTTCAGCTATCGCTATTGGGGCACTCTACGCCAGTTCGATATGCAAATCAGATCGCGATCCGGAAACGACTAGGAAATACCTTCAAGACCTACCACCACCTTCGTTGCGAGTCGGTATACAGCAATAGAAGAGTGTCACTGCTACCTGTAACCTGAGGAGTGGTCGAGACACAGCCAATCATCGTAAGAAAGCGCAGGATCCGGCAGGCTTCACGCTATAATCGTAAGTGGGAGCATTTTGATGGCTATCGTCACTGTGTCGCATGGTTCCTCGCGCTAAAAGCTTCGTTTCTCGAGCACGCCGCCTCAACGAAGCCCATACGGAGCCTGCACGGACCCGGAGGCAGGCCATCACCCAAGCCCGAACAGCACATCGTGCCCATGCATCGCTGCATGGCCTCGCTACTTGCAGCGGGATACCTTCCAAGCATTTCCTGTGGGCGGTCCCCGTTTACCGCAAATCAGCGTTCAGCCTGCACCGTAACGTTACCGTAAACCTTGGCCCTCGTACACGATGATGACATATATAACCTGAGATGTACGACGTCCTGTAACTCTCGGCATCCCAGGTGAAGACGTTCACGCGTTCGCAGACCCCCGTAGGCATTGGCGAACATGGTCTCTCGTCTTTTCGCGGTCATTTTGCTGGCTGCTCTCGCATTAGGGACCCCCGTGCGCAGGGGCCTACAGGTGCATGAGTCCCGGCCGAATGTCCCTAAAGGATTTAGTCTCACCGGACCCGCCGCTCCTGACACGACGCTCAACTTGCGCCTGGCCCTCGTGCGAGGCAACACCGTAGGGTTAATTGACGCGCTCTACGATGTCAGCACTCCTTCCAGTGCGCATTATGGGCAGCACCTCACCAAGGAGGAGGTAAGTTCCATATGTAGAATGCATGTTGTGATCATGAGTTATTGACCCCGAAGATGGTTAGGCTGAGGCGTTCGTGGCTCCGAAGCAGGAGACCGCCTCTGCAGTCAACGCGTGGCTGAACGAGAACAACCTGCAAGCGACTGCGCTCACCCCGACTGGAGACTGGTTGGCTGTCAGTGTCTCGGTCAGCCAAGCCAACGAACTGTTTGGCACCAACTTCTCAGTGTACACGCACACAGCCACTGGCAAGGATACTATCCGCACGCTCTCGTACTCCATTCCTACCGATCTCGTCGGTCACTTGGATCTGGTGCACCCTACTATCACGCACGTCCCCTGCCTTCCGCTTTTGCGGCATGAGGCACAATCCTGACACCGATGATCTAGGTTCCCTGACCCGTTTGGCACGAAACCGGTCGCGAAGTCTTTGCCACAGACCAGGGCGTCCAAACGCGCGGACGACTGTCTCATAGGTGGTGAAAACATGACCCCATCGTGTCTGCAATCCCTGTACGGCATCCCGACAACTCCGGCCACTAGCCCGTCTAACATGCTCGGCGTCACCGGATACGTTGAACAATGGGCAGAATACAGTGACTTGACGGTGGGTAGCAGTTTCAGACATAAATCAATAGACCCACTGTGTTGACATCCGCAACAGTCCTTCCTGCAGCAATACCGCCCTGATATGAATTCGAGTACATCATTTACTGTCGTGTCCGTGGACAATGGCACGAATCCGCAAAACGGAGAAGCGGGCCAAGAAGCGGTTTGTACCAGTTCATCGCTCCACGAGCACATGCAGCATCTGATCATAGGACGCAGAGTCTTGATACCCAGTACACGGTCGGTATTGCGACGGATGTACCCGTGACCTTCATCACTGTCGGCGGTGAAGCTGCGACGGGAGATGAGCTGGCGAACGTCTTCATCGATACAGCCGCCTATCTACTGAACCAGTCCGCTCCTCCCCAAGTGGTGACGACCAGTTACGGTATCGATGAGGACACCGTCTCGCAGAATCTCGCTTAGTACGTACCCTTTGCGTCCGACAACCATGTTTGTTGACAGACTCCGTTGACAGCAACTTGTGTGACATGTATGCCCAGCTTGGTGCGCGGGGTATCTCGATGCTCTTCGCGTCCGGTGATGGTGGCGTGTCCGGTGGGTACTCAGACCCCTCTTGCACGACCTTCTTGCCTACTTTCCCATCCGGCTGCCCGTAGTGAGTGGACCCAACCTGTGATTCTTTCACCTGAGCTCATCACAGATCTGGTACAGCGTTACGTCTGTCGGCGGGACAATCAATATCCCAGAGCAAGCCGTGAACCTATCCGCCGGAGGGTTTTCAAACTACTGGCCGACGGCCGACTTCCAGACTGACGCCGTCTCCTCCTACCTCGCTACTATTGGTGACCAGAACTCAGGACTGTACAATGCGTCCGGTCGCGGCTACCCCGACGTTTCAGTCTATGCTGTTAATTTTGAGGTTGTCCTCGAAGGGATGTCATGGAGTCTGAGCGGCACGAGTTGCTCAGCTCCGACATTCGCTAGTATCGTCGCCCTGCTCAATGACCGGCTCCTCGCTGCGGGCAAGTCGACGCTTGGCTGGCTGAACCCGTTGTTGTACTCGGATGCCTCATCGGCGTTCAATGACATCACCGAGGGCAACAACTACGCTTGCTCGGACTTCACCACCGGATTCGACGCTGCTACCGGCTGGGACCCCGTGAGTGGCTTGCATTCATCCGCATGCTATGTCCCCTCAATTGTTTGCGCAGGTCACTGGCTGGGGCACCCCTGATTTCACGAGCTTATTGACGGCAATCGGCCTGTAAGAGGATACAAGGGGCTCGCGGACTTGTGGATCGGACGTATTTGTTTTCCGAAAGAGATACAAATGCGACAGTTATCAGTAACGTACTTAAGATGAATGTCCAGCCTGCGATTATTTAAGTTGCTATTCGAAGTCTATGGGCTGGAATGGAGTCGCTGGGGAATCGTCATCTTGAGCATCAGGTGCTCCGATGGCAGAACCTCGATCTCCGTTGGCGTGCTTGCTTACTGCTCCGATGAATTCGGGATGGACCGACGTCGAATGCAAAAGCGAATGGTGTGTGGGGTGTAGGTCCATGTGTACGGGTTAGTGGGTTCTGATGTGTCAGACATCGGCAAGGATCTCCACAAGGACATCCTTAACCGTTCTCCGCTCCCATACAGGTACCCCTTTGGACTGCTGGGCACTTGCGCCGCGCCAGATGCTCACAGCAGGGTACATAACGCTGCCGAGGATCTCATCGTCGGGCCCGTCGCGCACGCGAAGCCGATGTGAAACCACTCGAGGGAAGATTCTCGCGACGTCGACCTCGGAGACGTCCCATACCTCCGGCGGCTTGGCCGGTGCCGGGGTCGGTGCGCCTAGCGTCGGTGTCAAAGCCGGTTGGCCGTCATCTGGTGCGTACGGAAGGTCGACGTTCAATGGCGTGTTCTCGTCTTCACGTCGCTCGAGGCTAACTCGCGGAACGCCCTGCGGCGCAGCCCAGTTCATCCCCATGACCTCCTTCTCCCACCCTCCATTTCCCTCAGCGTTGAGGCTCTCTGCATGGGTGCTCCCGCTGTGCTCCGTCCCAGAGCTCTCCTGCTCCAGTTCCACGGCAACGTGCACGAGATTCATGCCGAGCGAGTCGCCCGCGAGGACACGAAACGCGCGCGCAAGAGCTTCCGCGTCTGAGTGCGCCTGGTGCGTCAAGGACGTGCCATCAAGGACTGGGTGATGGCGCGTCGCCGCGAAGAGGTCTCGGATGTACGCAGTCAGTGAGGGGTGGATGCTCGTGTAGGCATGGACTTCGGCGGAAGGCGTGGGACTGGCGAGTGCACGTAGTACCGCGAGATCGGTGGCAGATATAACTGGGTTGGCTGCGGTGCTGTGGGACTGCGAAGCAGACTGGAACGATGGGAGAGGGGTTGAACGGGATGTTGGTGTGCGCGCCGGTGGTGGTGACACATAGTCAGTGTGAGAGGGGAGCGCCTGGGCAGTCGGAAACGGAGACCCATGCGGGGTGGGCAGTGGTGTAACTCGATATGCCGCGTATGCCTGTCGAGCGGAAGGGGATATCGTTATGTCTGTGCTCATCGCAAACTTGTCTAGCTACATAAGAGTCGCAACTGATTAGTATCTGACCAGCTGTAGAGGATGATCATACTCACTAGGCCTCTTAATAGCGGTGGGCGCTCGTGAGGATCGGCCTTGCACACGTAAACCATAATGAAGTCATCAGCTAAATTCCACGTCCCCCCATCGTCATCCAGCACTAGCTTTCTCTGGGCAAGTACTTGACTCAACGTCCTCTGCGCTTGCAAGCTTGCATGTTCCAGACCAGACACGACCACAGCTTTCGATAACAAGAGGGATGGGCGGCTATCGTGTTCCTCCGCGCGAAGTACAGCTCTTGCATCCCGGACACTCCTTCCGCTACCAAGGGATGTCGACGGCGAGCCTAAGTCGTCCGGCGATGTGAACCCGGTCAAGGACAAGCCGAGTGATAGCGGTTCCGTACGAGAGGGCGCACGTCGGGAGCGCAATGTGGAGGACGGTGTGGCATTGGACGCCATCAGGAGGGGCCGTCTTGAGGATGCCATAGACATGCTGTCGACGAAGTAGTCCATATCTTCCGTTTGCTCGGTGTCGATGGATCTCGAGAGCCGCAGTGGCGAAGGTCGGGGCGTCTGAGAGGAAGAACGACGCTGGTGTACGGATGACCAGAGGTGTTTAGTCCCTCCGCGAGGCGTCGCTTCGGTGCTGAGACGCTTGGATTCGCTGGGTGCAGGACGCCGGAAGAAAAGGTTGCGAAGAAACGCGTCCGGTGAGGAAGATGCGTCGTAAGATGGTGGACGAAAGCGACCTCCGCGACTGTGCGACGAGTCTGTCCTGGGAGGCACCTTGTACTTGTGCGTGGAGAGTCCGAAAACGGTCGTCAATGTCTGCAAAATCAGGTCAGCAACATAGTCACCTATCTGTTCGCAGTTACTAGCATCTAATTGCTGATAGCAGGGAATATCTCAGATGCACTACAAAGAACATGCAATCTATTGGAGGTATGGACATTCGAAAGCATGGCAAACGCGACTCACCAGACTGACAATATGGAGCAAAACTGCGACGTCTTCCTCTCGTGTCCGCAATATCAGACTTGCGCACGTACTAGGAACATTGACGCATTGCTCTGAAGATGGCAGGATCGCGAGCCCTGCATCTCGTACCATAGCCTCTGAGGATGAGGACAGAGGCTTCGGAATACAGGAGACGAGACTGAGAAGAAGAGATTGTAGAACAACCGGATCCACAGGTAGCGTGGGGTGTGTGGTATGTATATTCGAGAGTAATGCAGGGAGATAGTCCGGCGAACCGGGGACAGCCAGTATAGGCTGCTGCACGGTAGATTCGGACATCGTGCTACTTCGAGATGTAGAGGGGAACTTGTCCCGTTGTGCAGCAGAGAGATCGTATGAATCAGCAGCAGTTCACGGCAGTTTGTTAATACTACTTCTCGCCAACCTACCAGACTGAGTTAGATGACTTTCAACTACGTGATTCGTGAAGTTTAGGTGCGAATGTGGCTGCGGACTCTGGATGACGGCGGATAAATGACTGAAGTATAACGCTTCCTTAGCGGGCACGTTCAAAGACGGATGGAATGGTCCTCGAGCCTTAGAGTGGGTAATCTTGGAGCCTGAATGCGGTCGCAGTCCACATAAGTAGTAGTAGCGGGAAATGACACGGGCGGTTACAGGTCACCGAGTGGCAGCCGCAGTGCACTTGCTTACATAATTTAAGCCACTCAACATGGGCGCTTGCTAGCACGGCTGGTGCCGCGGCTCAAAACGGCAAGTCTAGTAGGTTGACTCAAACCCCCAACCCGTTAAGTACCTTGCTTACAGAACCGAGGAAGTCGTTTCTATATGGTAATATGGAACAGCGTCGTGCTAGCTTGCGTATAAGCCCGCTCTTGATTGCGGATGGCAGTAACTGCGCCGGACTTATCACTTCACTGTGTCCCAACTTTCTTTTGAGGATTATTTTGCATTGGAAAGGTTTGGCTTATCCAGCAATGCTATCCAATGCCCCGGCGGCCATTTCGGGCATTTCAATGCCATTGCAATGACAAAGTAATCTCGTGAGCGTGTTTATTTTAGCGTTGCATTACATTGTAATTGACAAGTGCTTGTCAGATTTTGCATCAAAATGTCATTGCTATTCCTGGGCATTGATAACTGAGAAAGAAAGTTGCGACATGGCATGTTTGACAGGCGAGGAACATCGGCAACACAGCTGCCTTTGATACAACTTCATACAAAGTCGAAACGACACCTGGGAGCATCATTCTTCTCACTATGGCCATGGGCGTGTCCGTCGTGGTGTCCCGGTAGCATCAGGCTGCATCAGGACCCTCGGATTCTGGTGAGTCTTCCGCTGTACAGCCCACGCACACTTAATTACCAGTGTCTAACGAGAAGCGCCGTTTCTTCGTGAGCATGATATGTATCAGTTGGAGAGAACATCAGATTGCTGTCGTTTCCGCATGCTCCCAGCGCCGCGCTCTCACTGCTGTCTACTGCAGTTGGTCAGCCGTACTACTCTGGTCTTCTATGCCGGCATTCTTTTCCGCAGACAACACCCCCGGGCGCATTCAGGCTGAGTTACTACTGCGACTGCGAGGGTGGCTCGAAATCGTCGACTACAGGCTGCAAAGTCGCCATGTTGAGTAGCATATCCGACGTGGTCTATTTATAGCATGCTCAAACTACCAATTTGATGCATGCTTAAGGCTGTCGAATGTATCACATGTAACAAGAACCATCCGACAAGCCTATCGGCCCAGCCCCCTCGCACAATCGTTTCTGGGCCTGCACAATCCTGGCCACGTCGGAAGGTCACGTAGAGGCCAAGTTGGGTAAGTGTCCTCGTGCTACGATGCCAATGGGAAGAACTCATTTGCTGTAACGCATGCATGGCAGATTCTCGTATTGTTCAGCCCACTTCTGTCCTGCCACGCGTCGCGGTGAGGAATCCAGAGCGCACCCGCCGCATCAGGCGATCACGTACAATCCAGTGGTTGTTCTGGACTCGGAGGCAGATGGTGCGGTGCACATGGTATGTTCAATCAGTTCCTGTGTTTCCTGCCCAGCTCCTGCCTATGATTTCGTGGATCATCGTACCCAGCCTGATCACCGATCAGAAGCAATTAGCCTGTCCCACACGCGATTTCGTGCCTCTACCCACTGCATGAAGACGTGCCTGACGTTCTCCTTGGCACAGACCTGCTTGACCTCTGTCAATGCGGTTTTCGCCACAGGTTATCCGCGGGATTTTACAATGCTTTTTGCAGGAGGCTGGGGCGAGGATAGACGGGGACTCACATTTCGCGGGTAAGCTACTTACTGTACTCTCGGACCCTAGTAAAACGCGCAGGCTGCCAATCATGGGGTGTCATCCGTCCAGACGTTTATCAAACTTCCTTGCTGGGATAGTTCAGAGGTTCTGGGGGCGCCGATGTCACGGTCGTCGTCCATGGTCTCAACATCGCGACCGTGCTGTCATACCGAGGTGCGCCCACATTGATTTCCCAGCCTCTAGAGCAGTGGGATCAGGCTCACTCAGAACGGTAGCCGGTAGCAGCAGTGGTGCGTCGTGTCTCTGTCGCGCTCCTTCTGCTGCCGCCTGACTGACTCAGCTGTCTGGTACCATGCGATAGGCAGCGGCGTCGTGACATTGTGATGGACGCTGCACCGCGTGCCCCAGACACTGCTTGGGGCGATTCGCCCAAGCTTCTCCCTCTGCGAGGTCATCCTCCACTGCCCACCAGATGGGGCTGAGGACTGGTGACCGAGTCTCACTCCCTATATAGCGCTGGTGGTGCTTCGAACGCTGCCGCTCAGGCTTCGGAGCGCTCTTATTTTGGGGACTTGGGAGTGGCCGTTCGAGCAAGGTTGGTAGATGGTTACGCGCAAACGTGCATACGGCCAATCAAGTCGCCACCAGCTGACGAGTTGTCACTCAGATCATACTGGTAGTCCGTACTCCGCGATCATGCAGTCATATCTACTCAGTCCCAGGCTTCGCGGACCCACGACGACCAAGGACCACTATCCGGTTCTGGTCCATCCCACCATGCGGTGTTCAGGACCATAATGCACATGGCCGCAGTCATCCGGCCGGCACAGGGAGGCATGTATCTCCACCAACTGACCGACAGCTACCCCCAAAATGTCTGGCAAGCATAAATACCAGGGCTGCAGAAAGGTCGACTCAGGATCTGTCGCCACCTGACACTTCCCTCAGGAGTTGCCACGACACCGACACTTCCTCAGCGATGAAGCCCTCGCTCACTCTCACCTTGGCACTCGCCGCCGGCGCCGCTGCGGACAGGACTTTCGTTGTCTACAATGGCTGTCCGTTCACAATGTGGTGGGTTGTCTCTGCGGGATGGATCAGAGCATGACATCGGACTGACCTAGCCTCGCTTTTTCGCAGGCCTGCTGTGAGCATCAGACGGCGAATTGTGAGGTGGGATGTATCGTATACTGACGACTTCTTCGTTAGATATATACTGGCGCGGGCGACTCCATGCCGGACTATGCAACGGGGTAAGACCCCTTTTGAGTGGATCTTCTCATCATCCTAACCACCGGTCTGTCAGATGGGAAGCGGCTGAATACACGTCCGTGTCCTTCTCCGTCCCCGACGACTGGACGGCTGGTCGTATCTGGGTATTTACCGACCTGCGCCTTCGCGACGTAGCTACGATGCTGACACGATGTTGCTAGGGACGTCGTGACTGCGACTTCTCGATCTCCGACCCCGCTACGCAGTGTGCTGACGGCGGGTGCAATGGGGGCTTGGAGTGCAGCACGGACGGAGGAACTGTGAGTACTTCGCTTGACGCCGTAGACACGGTTCTCACGTTAACGACATACAGGGTGTGCCACCTGCCACTCTGGCTGAATTCACCTTGGGAGGCACCACGGGAGCTCCGGACTACTATGACGGTCAGTGTTCTATGCGCTTGAACTGTGTCGTTGCCCCATCGGCTGATCCTATGTATCACTGTATCAGTCTCGCTCGTCGATGGGTACAACCTCCCGATGAGCATTACCAACAACGTCGGCTGCAGTGTTGCTGACTGCCCAGTCGACCTCGGACCTGACTGTGCGCATTTCTCATCTTCCTTTCTGTGTAGATCACGCCGCTGATTGACGGCGTAGGTCCTTCTGCGCTGATCGGGCCCTACGATTCGTCCGGGTTCCCCGTCGGCTGCAAGAGTGCCTGCGAGGCTGATTTGGACGGCGATCCGAGTGAGCCATATGTTTCATCGACCACGTGAGCGCATGCAGCTGATCACAATGATCTACTTCCAGCTAACTCCCCGAACTGCTGCACGGGCGACTACGACACCGCTGCTACATGTCCGTCTTCGGGGGTCGAGTACTACTCTTACTTCAGTGGGTGACAGGTCGTTGGCTGATCTCCGCTCCATCTGCTTACGGCTGGATCGCAGAGGATAACTGCCCGAACTCGTACTGCTATGCGTACGACGAGAGCAGCGGGACGGCCCTCTGGGAATGTGCTTCAGACCTCGCCGCTGACTACACTATCACGTTCTGCCCTGACTCGAGTGAAGACTCGACCAACCATCCAGTCGTCCGGGGTCCGACGGGGAACAATACGCTGATACACTAATTTCACGGAGGGAGATGTAAGGCTTAAGTAACGAAGGCGGATGGTTATATAAAGAGAAGGTTGCTTCATCCGGAGGCCTCGAGCCACTGTACTTCAGTAGTTACTCACGTGTTTGTTACGAATTCGAATGGGGATCAGATTTACGTTGTATAACACTATTCTTGATTTGACGGGTCTATCAGATCCCTCCTGCCAGGGTTCATAATCTAGACGATGTCAGACGACTCAGTCGATGGTACAATCCGACTATATTACCTAAGTTAGACGACGTCAGACGACTGTCAGGATGATAGGTAAGTATAGTAATGTGAGACCATGGCGAAGTGCTCTGACCTCAGTCGATGGTACATTCCGACTGCGGAAAGAGAGGGGAGAGGAAAGACACGAATCGCATATTATGTCAATTATGTTCAGTCATATGCACATCAGCACTACACAAGAGTTGAGGTGTGGGTAGTCAACTCATCCAGCCGCCTTGTAACAGCCAATGAGCCAAACTGGTAGCAATATGATAAACAAGCAAGGTACCAAAGTCGATTGGCAGTGGTCATTGTTACATATCATCAACACTCCACTGGTAACTCTCAAGTCCATGTCGTCGTTTCTCGTTGTGGCGCTGGAAGATCTTCTTCTCAAACCCATTGCCGCGGTCTGATAGTGTGAATGAGTGAACAAATCAGTGGTGAATGACAGAAGCAGACAAACCAACACCATCCCATCTGTACCCAGGTTTGATCCCGAACCGATTGGGGGGAGGCGGTGGCCCGGTATATTCAGGTTTCCGTGGCCCCTTGGATCGCTTCTTCTACAGCCAGTGTGTCAAAAGTCGAAGGAGGCCCACGGACGAGCACGGACGCAAGGAACGCACCGTCAAGAAGGCTGCCGCCGGGTCATTCCACCGGTCCTGCGCCTTCAGCTCCTCGTTCATTTTGGCGTCGTTCCTGTCCCTCGCGAACGGACGCGCTCGCATCGCCTCCTCCTCTTTCCTCCGCTTCTCAACATCCTCGCGCTGTACAAGGCCCTTACCCCACTCCAGTTTACGCGCCTCCTGTTCCTCGCGTTCGCGTTTCTTCCGAGCTGCCTCAGCCCGCTCTGCCGCGACATCCACGCGGCGACCAGAGGAGTCTCGGTACACGGTCTCCTGTGCGGTTGCTTGCAGCGGGTCCTCATCGTTCGACGACTTTGCCGCCGTTTCTCGCGGAAGCGTCTTCTTGAGCTGCGCGGACGTGAGCAGCCCGCCCTTAAACACGGGCTGCTCTTCGACTACTTGTGGCTGTTCGTCTGGAGCAGGGGGTGGAGACTCTTCTCGCCGCTCTCCCTGGCGCACAGCTGCCCAGCCCGAGCCCTCGTCCGTCCGTTGCCGCTTCTTGAACCCCCGGTCCTCTGCCACTACTGCTTCTGCAGTATCGTCGTCTTCATTCTCCTGTCGGTTGACCCAGCCTAGAACGTCATCGTCCTTGATAAACGACGGGCCTGAGCCACTTGCTTTGGACGACGAAGCTGTTCCCGCCTTACGTTTCTTCTTCTTAGTCGCGCCGACAGGTGTACGCGAGAGAATCGCGTCAGCTTTTGGGCCAGACATGTACTTAGCTGCGAGATAGGCCTGCATGGATGAGTTCGGCATGCTCGTCATGCGATGTAGCAAGCCCAGTGAAAAGGTCGAATCGTGTAGAATTACACCGTTGATATATACCAACCATTGCAGCGGATTGTCAATTCTTGACGTGTTACTATATCGGGTCAGGATCTCAGCCGGACAAGCTCACCGCCAATTGCCGGAACATACGCATCGTTATATGACTACAGGCAATAGCTACAAACTACTGATGTACTTACCATGCAGCTACATACAAGGAAAGTATGCCTTAATGGGTGCGATCGCATCTGGTCCGGAGAAACTGAAGAATCCCGATTCATTCCTGTTCACCGGGCTTCAGCACATCATCTTCCTACAACACAAGCCCTTGCTTATATGGGATGCTCGGCAGAACTGCTACTTTCGCTCGCGTCCATAGGTCTTTCTTGTGGAGGCTGACGCCATTGGTGCACCCGACCTAACGGGCTATGTTGGACATCATGGCAAGAAACTTAGAAAGAAATACTCGCAGGGTAGAGCATCGATCATAGCAACACACGCCGCATTCCTTGCGGGTCACTCCGCGGATGGCTCATTTTGTACATGCAGTCGGAAAGCAAAGGAGACATACTGACACAGATATGAGACAATTTTTGCACAAAATACACGTGCCGAGCAGCGAGTACACCACCTCATCGCCTGATTCCACGTGCTGCGGGGACGCCACGACCACGGCGAGCTGAAACACAAACTTGGTCAGCCAACGATTCTCATGCATCGACGTAGACTCTCACCGTTTGCTGTTGGGAAGGATCGGCGTTGGTTAGCAAACCGCACGTAAAGAATAGTGTAGCGAACGCACCCCGCATGATCGTTGCCCTTCCACGCGCCGTACCAATACCTCTCCCTCTCATCGCGTTCGGCCCCACTCTCTTAAACCTAAGAGAAAATAGATCAGCAGATATCCAGACTCGACCGACGAGTCCGTGGTACTCACATAGGCGCGTTCTGCAACATATCTGGCACAATGAAGAATCGGACCATACTTCCCCTGATGTACACCTGGTCAAGCTGTGACACGCGGCCATCGCGGCCCGTAACCGTGATATCCTTTAGGGAGATGTTGAGGTTATCCTCGGCTGCACGATGGGTGACGCGGACCTAAAAGTTAGAACCTAAACGGGCCATGCGGGAATCAGCGCAACGCACCCTCAGCGAGCTTGCCTCTATACAGCTGTCCAGTCTTCAGCTCGACGGTGATTACATGTCCCAAAGACTCATGAAGCAGTTTTACGGGCACTCCGAGGCCTGATGTAGTCATCCTGGCTAACGAAGACGATGTAGTAGACGGCGAGGAAGCAGGCAGGCAAAGCGCCAATGAGGCGCAACAGAGCGTTGCCATTTTGGTAGATTACATAATATGTGGTCGCTCAGATAAGATTAGATGCGATCACACTGGCCACAAGACTTCGGGGACGTCGCGACGGTGCTGGATGCGGACGGAACCTCGTTTGAGTCAGTTCGGCCGACCCTCCGCTGACCTTGGTTGTACTCACACGTGTTGAGGGCGACGGCCCACTGCCCTCTGGCTTGCTCTTGACGACCTTCGCAACCGAACTCGGAGAGCACGCCGTTGAATCGTGAGTCGTGTGCGCATCTGCCCACCTGTGCCATCTGCTGTGCATCAGCTATGTACTCATTTAAAGGTGTTCATTTCCGGTTAGCCTCCCGCAACAATGCCCTCTGGACTGAGCTCTACCGCTGCGTTGGCACCCATGAACGAGGAAGGAGTTCCTGCAGGCCCTCACGGTGCGCCTTCCGATCCCGCTTGGCGACGTCAGAGGCTGCTCCGCATAGGGAACGAAGCACCCGAACTAGGCGAGACGTCTGCCTTACGTCCATCCGGTCCCGTGCGGGCGACCTCTTACGGAACCGTCTCCGGACTACCTATTCGCGAAAGGGGCAGAACCAAGTCTAGTTTCGGAACGCGTCGAGGGCTGAGCGCCATACCCAGGATCCGTATACCCTTGTACTCTAGGTCTACGCCAGCCTCCCCGCGCTCCGCGTTCTCGTTCAGGGATTCTTACTTCGTCGGCCAGCGCCCGATTTCCGCTTACGATAAAGCTCCTGTCAGCGAGCCAGACTCTGAATCCCCGGAAGCGAACGCGGACGTCAAGACGAACGGTATCCGAGTGTGGTACTCTTCGTTCACGTCCATCGACTGGCTGCACGATGCCATCAAGGACCAAGCGCGGCAGGCACGTCTCCGGAAACGGAAGTCTCGGCGGGGGCGCATTCTGCGACAATTGGACAGGAGCATGGGATGGATCATCGTTACTATTGTAGGCTTCTTGACGGCAATTGTCGCCTTCAGCGTCGTACGCGGTGAACAGTGGTTGTTCGATGTCAAGGAGGGGTACTGTCGCGACGACTGGACGAAGGCCAAGCGGTTCTGTTGTAGGGTAGAGGACGACACACTATTCAGTACTCCAGCCCCACTGTTCCTTACGCTGAACGCGGAGGACGGCTGCGATGCGTGGCGTTCATGGACTGAAGTCTTCGGATCGCTGATTGAGAACGGTGAATGGATGGGGCTCAAAGCTGAGATGATTCAATACGTCGTCTATGCTGTCGTCGCGGTAGGTCGCAGTCGGATTGCTAGCATGTCCGTGCGAACTGACTGCGCGGTCGTTAGCTCACCTGGGCTGTGGTGTCGGCAGTGCTGACGATCCGCCTCACCTCATCAAATTCGTTTGTTACACGGAAAGACTCGGGAGTGCTTGCGCCAGACTTCGCGGACGCGGGTGGAGACCAGAAAGCTGCGTCTGTTCCCGCCGGGGAGCCGAAACGGAAGGTCATGTACTATGTATGTAGAGGGATTCTTCCATTCAGCGAGTCAGAGCTGTCCGATTGGGACCTCCATGCTTCCACCCATTATGATGTGGCCGAGCGCTCATGATGTACCATTCGTAGGCCGCGGGAAGTGGCATCCCCGAAATCAAAACCATCCTGTCGGGTAAGGTCCATTGACGCACATACGAGCGTGCGCGGTGCTGAGAGGCCCTCCCAGGATTCGTCATCCACGGTTATCTCGGGGGCAGGACTCTATTCACGAAGTCAGTGGGCCTAGCGCTCTCTGTCGCGTCTGGTCTGTCTCTGGGTATGTCATCGTGCGCTTGCATTCGCGGTAATTATTGAATACAACAATTCACAGGCAAGGAGGGGCCATTCGTACACATCGCTTCATGCATCGGGAACATCGTCAGTAGGTTCTTCAGCAAGTATGAGACCAACGAAGGTATGTACAGCATTGCTGGCACCTCCACGGTCTGAACGCGCTCCTCAGGAAAACGGCGAGAGATCCTCAGTGCCGCATGTGCTGCAGGCGTAGCAGTGGCCTTCGGTGCCCCTATCGGCGGTGTCCTGTTCAGTCTAGAGGAGGTGTCATACTTCTTCCCAGCGAAGGTGATGTGGAGAAGGTGACAGATGTGACCAACCTGCGCTTCCATCCATGATTCGTGACATGCTTTATTCAGTTTTTTCTGCGCCATGGTGGCTGCAATGACGCTGAAGTTCCTCGATCCCTTCGGCAGCGGCAAGCTGGTGTTGTTCCAGGTCACCTACGACAAGGCAGGTACATATTCCACAGAACGTGGACCGAAGCTGATCTGCTCGTCACAGGACTGGCATGCATACGAACTGGGGTTCTTTCTTCTGCTCGGCGTCTTTGGCGTATGTTTCCATTCGTAATGACTAGAAATTCTGCGCGATTGAGGCGCTGTCCACAGGGTGTCTATGGCGCTTGGTTCTCGAAGCTGAATTTCTGGTGGAGCCGCGATGTTCGCAACGCGACATGGCTGAAGACACACCCCATCGCGGAGGTTTTCCTGGTGACCCTCGCGACTACCGTTCTCTCGTTCGTGAACCCGTACACACGGATGGGAGGCACAGAGCTCGTCTACAATCTCTTTGCGGAGTGTCGTACCGGCAGCACCAACACGCACTTGGGACTCTGCGTTCTGAACCCTCCAGAACAAGCCATTCCTGTCATCAGCTCAATTCTTCTCGCTCTGGTCATTAAAGGCGCGCTCACTATCGTGACGTTTGGCATCAAGGTGCCTGCCGGCATCTTCATCCCGTCTCTCGCTGTCGGCGCGTGCGCTGGGCGGATCCTTGGCATCCTCGTGCAGTGGCTACAATTCGCTCGCCCGGATAGCGCAATATTCGCGAGCTGCAAGGGCGACCTCAACTGTGTCATTCCTGGACTCTATGCCATGGTCGGCGCTGCCGCAAGCTTGTCTGGGGTTACCGTACGTGAAGGACGCATCATCGAACACTCGGACTTTGCTGAGTCTTGTCTGTGCAGCGCACGACGGTGTCCCTCGCGGTCATCATGTTCGAGCTGACGGACACGCTGACCTATGCAGTCCCTGTCATGTTGTCGGTTCTGGTGGCGAAGACAGTCGCAGACGCGCTGGAACCCAAGGGCATCTATGATCTGTGCATCGAGTACGTATTCTATCAGAGTCAGTTGCATCGCTGGGTTGCTGATCTTCAGCAAGCCTGTCGCAATTGCCGTACTTGGATGCAAAGCACGACTACGTATGGGCCAGGTTGCAGATCGACGACGTCGTAAGTCTCCTTGGCCTCATCTATGCGACTGCGACTCACGCTTGCTAGACCGACCGCGACGTCGATGTCATTCGGGTTGACCGTGAAAACACAGTCAAGAGCCTCAGGGATCAGTTACAAGGGCTCATCGTGACTGGGAACACCGATAGTGGCTTCCCTATTGTCCGGAGCGACGACGGTGGGCTGCGTATGGTTGGCTACATTGGAGCCAGCGAATTGGAGCATGCTCTGAGTACGTTCTGGCTAAACTGCACCGGTACTTTCCGCTCACCATTTCGTGCAGGCATCGCTGCGGACGAGGCAGACCAGCCAATCAAGTTCACCGGCTCCGGTCTCTACGGGTACGGCGGACTGATGACTTCATCCCTGTCGTCGCTTGAAGCAGGGGCCACGCCCGCCGCTGTCGACCCATTCAATTTCTCGCCCTACATGGACCAGGCTCCGCTGACCGTCCAGTCGAACTCGCCCCTGGAGCTCGTTCAGCAGTTCTTCGCTAAGCTCGGTGCTCGCTACGTCGTCGTGACGGATGCGGATGGTTACTGTGAGTGCCCCATCAGTCATCCGCGTCACGTCGATTCTTATGTCCTCCAGATGAGGGCGTCATTGACAAGAAGACGTGGCTCGCCTTCTTGTCGCAACTGGGGGATCACTGATGCAGAACAAGGATTCATGGGTTTCCGCACTGGATGTCTGGTCAATCGTATTCGGATCAAGAGCTAGCATGGTAAACACGTCTAACTATCCATCTCACGTTTCTCATTACACTCACAACCATCGTAATTCGTATGATAATGCATAGTCCAACACTCTTCCAATGTCCTGCATGTATTTTACAGGTCTCCGTAGTTTCACGCAATGAATACCAACAAAGATTGACTTCCACTGGCAGCTGACAACCGCCACCATGGACGCGTTCGCTGTGGCAAGGGTGATCTAGATCCAGATCTTACGAGCTAGATCCAGTTATCCACGTCCACAACTCAACTCTGATTCAACGAAGAAGCTCTGCCAAAGCTTCATTCCGATGCATTGTAACAAGTTTCTCGATCCATTCCCTCTTTTTCTGGTCAGCTTGCTTTTGAATACTGGCGCGATCTACTAGCAATGCCTGCAGGTGACCGTCGCTAGTACTGGGTCGTATAAGCCGACCGACGGAACACCTAGCTTCCGTTTGATACAGCCGCAGGCTCAAACAAGCCGCCCCATAGAAGATGAGTTACTGACACTGATACTCTCCTACGAAACTCTCTACCATCGCCGGCGTCGGAATAACGCGCTTTTGAACAGTCTAATCGAGGTTCGCGACACGACTGGACTCATAATCCGGACCTCCGTGGCGTGGCTCTCCCAACATGCCCCACAATGGGACTGGTCGCATACACCGCTCTCTCAAGTCATCGAACTTTATTCTTCACTAGGGTAGGAAGAATCAAGGATCCGCAGTCGGCCCGAATTAAGCGCATTGCATTGCGATGTTACCTATATTCTCGGACACCAGCGAGCGATCCACCCACAAAGTGCGTCTTCCGATACATTTGTTGTTCCTTCGCGCACACTGAGCAATATTATACGCCAGTACCCGAGTTGACTTGAAGTGCACGGGTTTGCACGATGCACGCATAGCCCACAGACGTGAAATGGGATTTGCTCGTAAGCACGCAGGACAGTTCGCTCACGCCGAACGGAGAATTAGCTGGCAGCTGTACAGCCCGTGTCCACCCTAGCTGATCCAGCCGAGACGCGATGGAATTCCCTAAAGCTACTTCGTTCTGCAAAGTTACCGCTGCCTTGGGATCCCCGCACGTTCCATGACCGCGTCTCTTCGAACATGGTGCATCCGCCGCCTTGTACTCCGCCCCGTCAGCGAGTCCCCGCACAAGGTGCAGGCTCGACGGGTCTCTAGACGGGGTAACGACAACGACAGCCGTATAGCTAGCCTAGCTGAACCAGATTTATGGCAGAACCCAACCCATCCACCTAGAGACTGCCCACCTTCCCTAATTCCCACACAACGCCTTCCCCCGACTGAATACAACTACTTTACGCCCGCGCATCTGACCTCCCCTCCCACTCCACGGCGGCCACCTTCTCCCCCGCACCTGACAGCCCCTGAGAGCCGGTAGCGCGGTCTAACTAAACTTGTACACAGGGAGGGGATACGAGGCTGTACCGCCTGCGCCGCGGGGGTCATGCGGCAGTCCGCGATCAGTCGCGCAAGATCGCAGGCTTATGCGAGCAATTCAGTAGGTGTGGCTGCGACGCGGGGCGGGGGACGCCTGGGGATACCAGGATGTAAAACCTCGGATGGGTGCTGGCAGAATCTGCTTCTGTCCCCCATGTCACTCGCCGTCACCGAATTGCCCTACTCACTCGCCGCCCGCTTGCTTTCGCGCGTCCCACCTCACTCAACTACGACGACCTAACGATACGAAAGCACTGAATAAGACCGAGCGACAACAGCAAATACAGCAAGAGAACCTAAGCGTTATATGGCTATAAATGGTACCTCTACGCAAGCTCTGACTCTGGCAACGCATCTAGGTCTAGCACGAAACCTCTAGCTCTAGCACGGCTCTAGCAGGCTCACCACCCGAGGGCGACATCTCTACTCCTCGCCACCCATAACCCAGGGTTCAGAGGCGACGAACTGGGTGCGGGGGACACCGAGCTCGAAGAGGGTCGAGATGGCCTTGGAAAAGCTGCGGCGGACACGAACAAGGATCGTCAACACGAAGCAAGACGCGGAAGAGGAGACGCCACGCACTCCTCAAACCACTTGTCCTGGTCCTTTGCGTACACCTGGACGTACTTCTTGAAGTTCTTGTCCTCGACCAGCGAGTAATCCGACCTGCAGCCAAGCCACGGTCAGCCCACCCGCGACGCCACAGCCATAATAGGAGGTACGCACGGAAGCATCATAAGCGTCTTGGTCGTCTTGTCCTGGAGCTGCTTCGGGCCGTCCCACTTGCGCCAGACCCACTTCTCCTCGAGGAGGAGGCGGAAGTACTCGTTCGAGACGGTCACCGGTGAGAACGTCCAGGGGCCATCGAACCCGGAGCGGTCACGGTGGCAGCGCCCGAGGGCGTGCGCACCGGAGAGCGCGACAATCTCCTGGTCGCTGAAGCCCATGCGGTAGAAAATCTGAGAGCGGCGTCGTCAGCGCCTGTTTCCGCAAAGCAGAGGAGACGATGACACTCACGTTCCTCAGATGCTGAGCACCCTGTGCGCCGTCAGGCAGACGGCCGTCGGGGGTCGCCTGGCTCGCGAAGCCGTCGATGCGGCCGGGCCTCCAGGGGATCTTGGGCCCGCCCATCTCCTGGATGGCGCAGACGCCGCCGAGCGTCCAGAGATCACCGTAGGAGATCCAGGGGAACTCCTGCTTGATCCCCTCCATGATTCCGCGGGCGACTTGCAGACCAGCGTTGGCGCCGTGCAGAGACTCGGGCTCGAAGCGCATGGTGGCATAGTTGCTAGGACGGCATTAGAGTGGACGATGACACGCAGTGTGCGTCGTGGCTTACCTGCCGCCCGTGCCAGACTCCTTGTCGTACGTTCCAGAAGCGTGCCATGCGAGACGAAGGAGAACAGGCCCGTACGAGCCATCTGAGAGGGACGTTAGTGGAGAGATACTTATCATCTTTCGTCACACGCACCATCGTAGTCCTTGTCTGCGGCTTCGTCGAGGACCTCAGCGATTCTCTTGTAGACCTAATATCATCTGCATGAGCTTCCGAACAGGCTGACGAATCTCCAGGCGGCGGACCTTTTCGTAGTCCTCCTTTGTGGGAACGAAGTTCGCAGCGACCTTCGCCGACTGCGCGCCCGACTTGGCAAGGGTGCCCGCCACCTTCGCTGTATCGGAGTTGCTGGCGTATATGTAGAACGCAATGCCTCCGACGGCGGCGACACCGAGGCCGGCGTAGAGCGCAGTGTTGCTGCTCTTCGGTGCCTCCGGCTTAGGGACCTCGGTAGTGTACCGCCTGATGCCCGCAGTGCGGACGGCGCGCGTGGAGCGTGCGGTGTTGAGGGGTGCCCTGCGGAGGGATGCTCGGAGTGCGCTGAAAGACATGGCTTGTAAGATGGGAGCTGCTCGTACTAAGGAGAGGGAGACGACCGACGCCCGCCCTCAGATATCCTCCCCCGCCGGCGCCTCTTTCCCCGGGCGGTTGATTACCATAACCATGCTTAGCAGTCGCAGTAATTCGTCACGTGTAGCTAGCCCAGCCAATCATATGGTGCTTATTCCGCGGATCCCCGCATTGCTGTTGCGCGTCAGGCCAAAACGGCATGCGCACCCGCACGCCGTACGCAGACCACTGCTCCGGCAACACCGGTTCACGCCCGCAAGACTTTGGAAGAAGGTCGCCTTGCTCTGGCTTTGCCTCGAGACATCCGGCCCGCAACTGGTGGCGACCAGCATCAGCTGAGAGACGAGCGAGAGAGCTCGAGACCAACCCGCGAGCGCCCAAGGCACCTACAGTACCCCGGATCCGTGAAGTTCCGCGAACTTGCTCGTACGATCTCCGATACATCATCCCATCACTCAGCCTCGTGTTCCTTGAACGCCTATCACGTGCCTCTATTTTTCTTCACGAGCGCCTGTGTGTTTTCTGCATGCCTAGCGGTGGCTGCCTTAGTCTGTTCTACTGCACTACCGTTCCCCCTTCGGTCTGCGTGGACTCTGCTCTGGCCTGTCTGCATAATTATGGTGTCATTTCAGTATGTATGTGGTATGTCTGTACGGAATGTCGGCTGATATCGCTGGTTCAGATGCGATGGTCAGGACGAGACCGACTCTTCGTCCTGATAGCCGTACCCTGACTCGTCCGTGACGTCCCTTCATTGTTCATTCAGGTTGTGGCGACGTTTTCACGAAGCCAAAGCTCGACAAGCACTACGCGCAGTGCCACGCATCTGTCAACTGTCTCGACTGCAGCAAGGTATTCCACGGACCGGGCGAGTACAAGTCGCACACCTCATGCGTGAGCGAGGCGGAGAAGTATCAAAAGGGCCTGTACAAGGGTCCAAAAGGCGTACGTCCCCTGGAATGCTCCTTCCTGTATCCCTCTGAACGTCTAAGCAGCAGCAGCAGCAGAAGGGCGGTCCGCGGGGGCAAGGCAACAACGGGTACGCGAACGGACGATCGTCTCAGGGTACGTATCAGCCACGGGCACGTAACGGCAGCTCCTGGGGCGCCGGCCAACCCGGGGGCTACGCTCGTTATGAGGCAACTGGTGCTAACGGCACTCCTTTGGGCACACCCGTGCGGATGTCGCCCTTCACCACTCCAGTCCCCGCTTCGTCCCCGTCCCCGCCCTCAAAGGTCGCTGTGGATCCTGTGACTGCAACCGGTCACGGCGAGGCGAACACGCAGGACGGCGCGAAGAAAGCGAAGAAGGATAAGAAGCGGAAGTCGGAGGTGGCAGAGGAGCGCAAGGTGAGCACATCGTGTGAGATCGGCATTGGGTTGTATCCTCAGGCAGTATCGTACCCAGGATGGTGAGAGTACGGACGAGCCGAAGAAGAAAAAGGCCAAGAAGGCCAAGGAGCCAGAACCCGTCAGCGGAGCCGTTGAGCAGGCTGGTTCGTCGACTGAGGAGGCCCTGAAGAAGAGCAAGAAGGAGAAAAAGAAGGTGGCTGAGACAGAGGCCGTGCCTACGGCAGAGGTGTCGACGTCATCAACGCAGGAGAGCGCAGAGGCAGCATCAGATTCGAAGAAAAAGAGAAAGGAGAAGAAGGAGAAGAGCAAGAAGGGGAAGGAGGTGGATGGTGTGAGTGAGGCGGTGACTGTCGACGGCTCCGAGGGCAAGAAGAAGAAAAAGGACAAGAAACATAAAGAGGCGGCTACCGCTCCAGCGAAGGAGGCATCGGAGAGCAAGCGGAAACGGGACGAGACTGGCGATGGGGAGGTAGACGGGGATGGAAAAGCGAACGGGGTAGAGCTAGAGGGAGAGGGGAAGAGTAAGAAGGAGAAGAAGTCTAAAAAGCTGAAGAAGGTCGATGTGGGAGCGGCAGCGGGGGACACGACGATGGAACTGGACACACCAACGGTGACGGAGGAGGCACAGAAAGCAAAGAAGGGGAAGAAGGAGAAGAAGTCGAAAAGGGCGAGCGCGGGCGAGATGGCTGAGGCCGCTGCATGACCGTCCGGGTCGACCGTGACCATTTGCTTTTCTCGGATTTGTTGGGATTTAGTCTTCGCATTTACGCTGCAATCACACTCGCACTGCATCCTTGCCTCTGTTCCGCACACGCGGCATTTCGCGCACCTCTGCCTGAGAATTTTGCACCTCCGAGAGTGAACGCGAGAGTGCAACTGGCCCGCCGAAGGGTGCACCGAGGTTGCCATACAGGGGCTCACGTGCTTGATCGATTGTATAGAGCGTGTCTCGACATGCGCCCTCCGCCTGGCCTCAGGTTGCCCTCGACCATCCACGCATTCTTCTCCCCACCGCGAAGACATGCACGCGATACAGGTGTGTGCCCAGAACGCAAACAAGCTCTCGGAAGTCTGACGCGCCCCCATAGCAACAATACTGGGCAGTCAGAGACTATCTCAGTCCTGTACGCCACTTTCGCTCCTCCCGTCCGCGAACTCGTCGATTCACGTCGCTGGCAGGTCCTCAAGGAGTCCAAATTCAAGGAACATGGCCGCATAACACCAGGTGCGCCGTCCTGTCATGCTGCCCCGGTGTCGCGCTCACATCACACTTTCCATTCCTCAAGAGGAGTTCGTTGCCGCCGGTGACTTCCTCGCATACAAGTTTCCCGTGTGGTCCTGGTCAGTCCGCCCACTCTCGCCCTTCTTCACTGCGTCACTGACCCCGACCCCCGCACGTAGGGAGAAGGGCGACGCGTCGAAAGCGCGCGACTACCTCCCTGCCGATAAGCAGTACCTCGTCACGCGCGGCGTGCCATGCCTGCGGCGCGCGACCGCACTCGCATACACGGACGCGGACGAGGACGCGGAGCGGCTCCTCTCCTTTGGCGACCTCAGCGCGACTGGCAACGAGGCCGACGAGTGGGTCGAGACCCACGCCGGGCGCGCGGCTTCTACGCTCGACTCCGCCGCGAACGCGGGCAACATCGACGAGATCCCTGACGTGGACGAGTCCTCCGCGGACGACGTCGCAGACCAGGTGGGGCGGATGCACATCCAGGGCGGTGTGGGCTCATTGGGCGAGATCCCGGACATGGATGAGATCCCCGATATGGAGGAGGAGGGCCTGGAGGCGGGGGACGACGAGGCGACCGCAGCACCGAAGGCTGCTGCACCATCATCAGGCGTCATCGAGGCCAGGTGAGGCGCACATCTCAGTATCGTTCACGGTGTGTTGAACGCAGGACCAGCGAGGTCGAGGTGGCGAAGGGCAACCTGCTTCAAGTACGAACTTACGACGTCATGATCACATACGACAAATACTACCAGACACCACGTATCTGGCTCATTGGTTATGACGAGGTGCGCCCGTGCGCGCGCTCACCACTGCTGGCCGCTGACGGCATTATCGCAGAATCGGACACCCCTCATGCCGGCGCAGATCTTCCAGGACGTCTCCGCGGACCACGCGTTCAAAACGGTGACGATCGAAGCGTTCCCGCACAGCACGTCGCTGCAGGCGGCGTCCGTGCACCCGTGCAAGCACGCGAGCGTGATGAAGAAGGTCATCGAGCGCATGAACCAGGGCGTGCTCGAGGAGCAGCGCAAGGCGTTCGGCGCTGGCGCGGTCTCGCCGTCCACGGGCAAGGACAAACAGAAGAAGTGGCTGTTCCGCCGGACGAGCGGCCCGGGCAAGGACGCGCCGGCGCTGCCCGCGGGCGAGGACGACGTCGAGGGCATGCGCGTCGACTTCTACCTCGTCGTGTTCCTCAAGTTCATCGCGTCGATCGTGCCCACGATCGAGGTCGACTCAACGACGGCGTTCTAGACGCGTGCGCTGATCGGGATCGTTGGACGGTTTTCTTACAGGAATTTGATAGACGTATACTGAAGAAGATACCGGAGCTGGAACGACGTGTCTGCCTCCCAGACTTGTGTACCGCTATGTATTACAACTATGCAACATCGGGCCGCTCGTATCAGGCCTATTTGTACCATCCATATCGCGCGACAATATTGCGACAATAATCGTACAGCGAGACGAAGTGATAACGACAGAAGCAGAAGCTCAGCCATCATAGGCGGTCAAGAACATACCGAAGTAGTGACATGCCTTAGAGAAAAAGCAGCAATCTGGCAGAGAAGTTCCGATTTAAACAGGCGATTATTCTAATCCAACTACGTACCGACTCGGTGCGTATCTCGCTGCGGCGATATTTGTACAGGATAGTGAAGGCTGACCGACCACTGCGTCCCAACTGCGGACAAGCCCGAGAGACAGTTTATTACTGAATGACGGAATGCCCAGTTTTTGAGCAGCGGGTACACTTCGAGAGTGAAGTTGGCCCGGCAGCCAGGTCCCTCAAGGGCCTTCCCAATGTACCGACCACGATCAAAGCCACCTTCGATTAAATCCACGACGTGACACAACGCTTCACAGGGACATACGGACATACGGACATACGGAGATCTGGAGCTGAGAATGGCACCAGCACAAATGGGGAGGGAGAGAGAGACGAGCACCGACGCGAACATCATCATCCCGTCTCATTCCATTCAATCCACCTGAGCACCTTTGTTGAGCTTGGTTACGATAAGCGGGAGCTCCGGTTTAGCGCTGTCCCACCCCACAGTAGGGTAATTGACGGTGGCGACATTCCATACAATTGGCTTCTTGGTGGTGTCGAATGCAAAGGCGGGGATGAGAACAGACAACACCGCTTCTGGAGAATAAATTCGGTCTCTATCGGCGGCCCAATAGCAACAACAGCGTAGCTGAGACACGTACTGATTTCCATCTCAGCGAACTTAAACCCGCTGCAGCGAAGCGCCATTAGCCCTGCTGCGATGCTCCGCGATAGGAGACTTACATGCATGCCCGCTTGCCTCCCAGGAATGCCATCCTGACAGATATGATCAGCACTGGGCCGGGGTGTCTGCAAGTCCGCGACCTACGATTTATTGTAGACACCAGGGATAGGCGCGTCTATCAAGGCGTCTGGCAGCGGCACAAGCCACCGCTCGGGCTTCCACTCGAGAGCATCTTCGCCCCAGAGTTCCTTGTTCGTGTTCGAGCCCAGAACACCCATGAATATCTCCGTGCCCTTCGCGATATGGAGTTCGTGTATGAGTCTCCCGTCGACGCAGTGGATAGGCTGAGATAGTGGCACGACGGTGTCTTCCAGGGCCCTGTGGATGGGCGATTAGGTTGAGAAAATCGTCGAGTATAGTTCCAACTAGAACTCACTCGCGAGAAAGTAGAGTAGCCGGAGGGTAGCTAGGTTAACGAAGGTCAGAGACTTATTTGCACGTTCAAACTCAGTATGGTACGCACAGTCGCAATGTTTCGCGCAGTACGGCATCTAGGTACGGCAGTTGGTTAAGGTCATCATATATTAAGTCAATGCCCCGGCGTGCTTCCACCATCTCCTCGCGGAGTGCCTGCTGCACTTTCGGATGCTGAGCCAGCAGTTGTAGTATGCGGCACATGGAGTTGGCGGTTGTGTCCGTTGCTGCTAGCGTCATTGATCTGGCAGAGGGGCGGTGACCCGTTAGAGTGACTAGGTTTGCGAGAAACGCAGACTGACGTACGACACTTGAGCAATTACCTCATGCTCCGGTAATTTGTCCTCGTCTGAAGCCATATTATTCTCGTGGACTGCAGTTGCTGTCTGGTCAACAACCCAATGCGACAGCGGTGCGGAACTGACCAAGCACAGTCATAATGTCTCTCTTCAACTCTCCACCGTTTGTATCATCTTCACACAACGCTCTTTTCTTGTCGACAAAAATACCCTCCGAGTGCGCAGCCATGATCTCAATCAATGCCTTGACTCTCTGGAATGGCGGATAAGGTACTAGCTTCGCTAACTGACGTCGGAGCCACCGGGGACCAAATGCAGTCAGATAAGGTAATAGTGGTCGCAGGATGAAGACGTCTTGGAGTGCCGCACTGCAATCAATCAAGGTTAAATGTACGAACGTGACAGTGATCAGAGGACAGAGGACATCGCTCACAAGATCTGCTTCAAGGCATCTGCATACTCATTCTTGGTGCCTTGTGCGAAGGCATTGAAATCATAACCTAAGCCTCCTTGTCCGATTAGCTCTAGAGAGATGCGGCTCATCCAATCGAGAATGTCGATCTCCTTCGGCCCGTCATTCAGCCGAGAATCCAAAGCACTGCATAGCTACGCGCGGGTGTGAGTCAGGCACCGAAGCAAGATGAGCTTATATGGCTGACTGTGTGCGAAGCGGTGTAAAATATTGGGAGGATGCGCCGCAGGTGAGCGACGCTGAATAGCGGATTCAACATCTTTCTCTGCTTTCGATGCTGTTCACCTAATGACCGTCTTCTAAGGATTCGAATGGTCAGTCATCAAGCTCATAGTTTACATACCAACAGTAGATAATAGTCCAGGCCCAAACACGAGCAAATTCGCACTTCGACGTAGTTACATCGTCAACACATAGTGGCATTACGGATGGTAGATAACAGTGCACTCAATAAAATTCCTGCCTTCTTCAAAAATGGCTTGTTGCTTGACGATGATGTGATGGAGTGCCCTAGGGTCGAAAAGGTAAAGCATCCTTTTCTGTCACCATCCATCGAGAGTCAGTGAACATCAACTGCGAAGGATATCATCTCATACCCAGAATGGTCCGTGGATCTTCACCACTGGTCCATAATCCTGAGCCAGACGTTCATGGAAGTCTAACCCTTGGCGATCAAAGAACTGATGCATGTTTCCTGTAACCATGTGAGAGACTTTAATGAAGCGTTCAGATGGATCACACCTGTCCAGAGCGAGTCTATGGGAGGACCAGGGAGGTTATCCAGGGTGCCAGATGCAACATCACGGCGGTGAAGGCTGCGAAGCGAAATCCAGCCCAGAAAGCAGAGCAATATCCATTCAAGCAAGTTAAACATCTTCAGCGAGTCAGAATCGAGGGAAGCGCAGATATGGTCAGAGGAAGAGACTTGAGCGACGCGTTAGGTCTTAGTCATCTATTTATCCCTGACCCACCTGAGCCGCCAGTACTAACCGCACAGACGTTGCGAATTGGGTACCAAGTCCCCGTGATCAGGATATGTGAGCACGGCGACGATTTCGGGCGCAATACACCACTGCACGCCAACGCCGGGCTATGCTTGCAAGGTTCGTGGAGTCGGCGTCTCGGAGACGAATTCAGTATCTGGGTACTGTGGTCTACTCCATCACATAACACGTACCTGGGAAAGGACAAGGCTAGCGCTTCTTCAGCTGAATAAAATGCAGAACTCGTCAGAAGACATCATTCGGCTGACGATCGGTGCCTGCATGGTATTCACTCACTGGGGTCACTAGGCTGAGTCAACGGTGCGCTGGGTGAGTGTCAAACGTGCGATGCCCACAAAGCACTTCCGATGTCGACTCTTGTACCAACGGCTTGACCCTTTTAGTCGGAGTGTAGGATAGCTAAAGTGATGGGCGCATCCGCTGAGACAAAATGACATACGGTTCACGCTTTTAGTGACAGTTCCAATTGACGAACCGCTGGGCGTACCTGCAACGATTGATTGCTCTGTTCGCATGAGAGTGCTTGAATATGCCGTGTATAACAAGGTTGAAGTTCATTCGAGCTTGTTTGACGGGTGGGAACATATTCAAGTTGTCGTCACTCGTGAATGTCCGCCGCAGCGTACGGATGCAACAAAGGCCCGAGAGCTGGTTCCGCTTTGCATCGGTGAGGACGCCATCCTGACCCAGCTTTGGGAATCGTGGACCAAAGCTGAGGCAATCAGACGTCTCGAAATGAACTTAGTCCTGGAGCGGGCGGCTGTAAATGAAGGGCGTCTAGATCCGCAGGCGCGGAGGATGCTTCGAGATAATGGAGTTCGCAAGTTGTCAATCTCGACTCGAAGTAAAGACGAAGAGCTACCACTTCTGTGGCAAACGGAGATGTGGATTCTCCGAATACGCGCCAGCGCAACACTCGATGTTGAACTACAGCGCTGCTACTCGAGGCCAGTAGAAACCCCGATTGAAGCCAGTGTGAGGTAACCCGTCTGCCTTTCGAGCTGGGACAAAATATTCCTTATGTGTGGTCTCCGCCGAGCAGAACCCTAGCATGACATAATTTGGCAGCTCGACGTGCGACTGCGTATGCAATGGTGTCCTGTGGCGAGAACAAACTTCTCACTGGAGGACATTGAACTCGGAGGCAATACTCACGATAAGAACCCGTGCCCACTGTCTGGGTCTCGGACTCACACAACTTGGCGCGCATGACGAGGATAGACCGTGAAAGCACGCGTTAGCTATGGCAGCGGGGCCATCGGGGCCATCGGGAGCTAAGCCCGACATGCACGCCGACCAGATCCTGGTAATCGACAAAGTAGCATAGCAAGATTGTCAATAGCGGGTGCACCCAACGCCGGCGGGCATACATGTAGATCTAGATTCGTCGTCAGGGCCAGCAGCATGTCTGTCCGCTGTCTCGTTAGCTTCGCTCGTGCAAGAAAGATTTGTCCTACAGTCACGAATTGGGATCTTAAGAGAGGAACTATCATGAGTTTAGCTCTCTGCTTTTGCCGGCGTGAGACAAAAACAGGTAAAACACAGGCGTATCGGAAGAACATACAGGTGTCTACCCTCCGTCGCCGGAGCCGGCAAGGTCATGGATGGCTTTTTGCACTTCCAGCTTCTCCATTACCGCACGATGTAGACTCGACTTGGTCCGACCGGACTTGCCCTTGCCCTTAGCAGATAATGGCCCGGACATCGCGTCACTGGAGGAAGTTGCCGACGCCGGGAGAGCTGTCGGAGCCGGGTGTGGGTGCCCCTGCGACCCTGAACGGGATTCATGGGAAGCGGTAGACGTGAGATGCGACGGGACAATGATCGGAGTCGGTCGAGGTGGAGGTGGCCACTATTTTGGGGTGAATCAGCGTCATGGTACTGTCGAGATGAGTTAGACATACGCCACGACGAGGTTGGTTGAAGTGCAGAGCAGCCCACGGTGGGTACTCCTTCTCCAACTGCACAATATGGTCTTCGAGAAATTTCAAGCGATCCAACAAGGACTTCGGCGGAGATGGAACTGTAGGCATTCGTCATTCAAACGGAACAGGAGAATACCGGCGGCTGACGTACCGTAGCGGACCGCAAGGTGTGACTCTACATTTCGTAGACGTTCGTCGAGACCTGGAAAGCGGGCCGCACTGGCGTAGCTCTGTTCTGGATCTGCTTCGGTCGCATTTGCGGTAGGTGTATCTTCGCTAGTTTTCAAGGTCTTTCGCAGTGGCCCATCGTCGTTTTTGGCTATGTCATACTTTATCTGAACGTCTCGGTTCTGCGTCTTGGCATCGGTGCGCGCGCATGAAGGGAGAGCTGAATCCTGACTCCCAGTCTCCAAACTATGACGTTTCTCTGCTATGGACTGCAAGAATTCCTGGCGATTAGATGCGTCATTGCGCGCCCGATTTCGCGCTAGAAATTTAGATATTTCTCTCGTGATCTGCGGCTATGAGTTAATTTGAGCTGTGAAGAGCGCATTCCAGTAGATGCTCTGACCGATGTCTGTGACTTAGGCTCAACGCCATCTGCAACGTGCAGGTATTGGAGTTTCCTGGCTTCTAACGAGTGCTCTTCCGCAGATGATTCGTTGGTTCCATCAGGAGACGCGTTTGTGTTATGTTCTTTCAGTGTCTGTAGGCAATTTGACAAGATGTCACGAATTTTACGCCCGTTATGTCAGTAAATTGGGAAGTGCACACCAGAATGCCTTGCGCCAGTGCGTCTAATGCCGCGGGGATCTTCTTCCGCTCCCAATCGGGACTTATCATGACCATGTCGGCATTAAATGCACGGAGTGCCTGAGTGAGGCCCGCCGAAGAGAGAAATGCACGTATAACGCCGTCCCAATGTTCCTGTAAGCGCGGTGGCGGCGAAGGCGAAGGCGACACAGACCGTGCCTTCCCATTTCTGCGGCCAATATTCTCCGCGATCGGAGCATGAGTACTTCGCGCGGCTGCGGGTTGAGGCATTGCTTGAGGCTGACCATACATATAGTATGCATTTTCCGCACTATAGGATGGCGGCCATGTATTTCCCCGTCCGGCCGAAGGCATTTGGTAATAGGCGTAAGACGCATGCTGAGATGAAGCCTGCCCAGGTTGGTAGTAGTATGTGTATTGACTGTGGCCCATTTGGTCTGGCATCTGCATAATGGCGGGGCCTTGACTAACTTGTGAGCTTGCTGAAGTCGCATGAACACTTGTGGACGGTAGTCCCTGAGCCTGAGGCTCATTGGCAATTTGAAGCTCAGTCGGGTTCCCTGGTAGTCGATATATCGCCTGGTGGCTGCTTTCGCTCTGTCAGATTGTTTGAGACCGTCCGCATGTCTGAAAGGGACGGAGGACTTGCCTGCGACATGTTGTGCCTAAGTTGAACAACTACAGCTGAGAGGCGTTGCCTTTTCCATCAACCCGACTTTATTTGCGACGAGCAAATAAGTAATGGCGAGGCTAGAGCTACATATGGTAGGTCTGCGTATAGAGTTCGGCACTGCATGCATATGGGCGTCTATGGCGCTCCTCACGGGCGTAAGTAGCAGACGAAGACATCAGCCGACTACATATCTCTTCGAAGTTTAATCCTCCGCTGTCCTCTGCTACACCTCAGCTGTCTATATCATCTATGCATTGCGGCCCAGCATGAACCACATCAACCATTCGTCGTACACCTCATTGCGCGAGGACAAGTTACCACCTGAACTCATCATCTCTATTGAGCAAATCCTCAACATTGGTCATGGCCAAGTAGCGGACCCTTTGGACAGGCTGACGAACGACTTCAGCCCCGTGAGCGTTTTAAACGATTACTTCCCACATGGTACGTTCTCGTTATAAGCCGTTCGCTGTGCTAGGTCGCCCACTCCTGCGTCAGAGGCATCTCTCGGGCGGTTGCAATCGATTCAAAAACAACTTGCTCAACAGGAGCAGGAGCTTCAGAGAGAGATCGACTCATTGAAGGAGGAGCTGAGGCGGGATCATGATCCGAGTAGGATGCAGCTGTTGCAGGAGATGATTTCGGTAAGCGTTCCATGCAGAATTATTAATGTAGACGCGATTCCGAGTTATTCACTCGATCTACTGCAGGACCTCATGGGCCAAATGTCGCGCATCCGTGAGAAGGCAACAGAGTCTGAAGCTGTTGTGCGGAACATCACAAAGGAGATACAAGTCCTCGACTTAGCGAAGAAGAACCTAATTCTGAGCATGACTAGTTTGAAGAGGCTGCAGATGCTCGGCATGTTGTTTACAACCACCACTACATTCGTCCACTAAGACGTGTTGTCTCCAGTGAATACCTTAAGTCAGCTTGAAGACCAAGTGAGAGACCGGAAGTATCACGAGATATTTCAAACACTATCTGTGAGTCCGACGCCGCTCATCGTCTATGGGTGATGACCCAGGGTTTGTGAAGGCAGTTAAAGAGATCGGCGCTTCCTTCAAGCCATACATCTCAATACAGCGAATCTCACAAATATGGCGTCGTATCCAGGAGATTCAAAATGAAGTGCGGCAGAAGATAGATGCTGACTGGGAGAAATTGTCAGTTTCATCCTCGTAGAATTTTACGCACACTGACCTGCCTTGACAGCTATATGCAGGATCCAGGCAAACCTATCAAGCCTTCCGTCATTGCGGATGCCTGTCTCGTTGTCGACGTACTAGGGCCTGAAGTCCGGACTCAGTTCATGGAGCGATATGTCGCCCTGGAACTCAAGGAGTACCGCCGTATATTCCGTGCCACTGATGAGGCAGGACAGCTCGACAATCTATCTCGCCGATTTGCTTGGTTTAAGCGTCTGCTCCAGACCCACGACACTGAACAAGGCCGAGTATTCCCTGCGGAGTGGAAGGTCGGATGGTTCCTCTGCGCAAAGTTTATTGAAATTACTAGGTGCGCTGCATTTCCACACCTCTAGCCCAGTGGCACTCATGTGAATGGCTATCAGGGACGACATGACGGTGCTCTTGTCGAAGGCGGGTGCGAAACTCTCAGTAAAGCAGTTGCTAGATACCCTTCAAGAGACCATGGACTTCGAGGCGTATATTACCAGAAAATATGCCACACCGGTGCGTCCGACAGTGTCGGTCAATTAGTCTGCGCCTTTCATCCCCCTTCTAGGTCCCAGATATCCTGAAAGCAACTCAGCCTGCCGGAGCCACGCGCCCGTCAAAGACAATTTCGTCTGCTTACGAACCCCATATGGGCGTGTACATTGATGCACAAGACAAGTATGGTTCTCGCTTACTATGACGATACGATGTCGCCTGAAACTGGCAAAGGGCGTTGTCAGATATGCTTGCACAACACAGAGGTCCTAAATCACGCTCGTCCCTAGAAGCGGCGTCAACCAGAACATCAGTAGACGATTCCGCACCACCCGTCCTCGTCCTTCCGTCTTCAACGGAGATGTTCTACTATTATCGCCAGACCCTGGATCAGCTCTCGAGCTTGTTCACGGGCCAGCCATTGTACGACTTGTGTTCTCTCCACAAAAAGTGGCTCAAGATCTATGCTGGTGAGTACCGCCCTTCTCCCCTCGTAGACGCCGGGTGGCTCATTTGACATTTGCTGCTAGAGGATGTGCTCTTGGCAAGCATGAAGAAGTAGGCTGCGCCTGGAATGTTTGTATGCGGACATTGACGTTCATTGATTAGACCTCCAGTGATGGCTCGCAAATCAACGGATAGCCGGGTGGACATGAACGAAGTGAGAACGGCATGCACTCTGATCAACACTGCGGATTACTGTCATGCAACGGCGTTGGAGGTAACTACCGTCATTGCGCCTTTATATTTTTCCCTGACTCACTATTAACACCAGCTGGAAGAGAACATACGCGCGAGGACAGACGCGTCCTTCAAGGAGAGGATCTCCTTGCAGGAAGAGTGTGATCTCTTCGTGGGGTAAGGACTATCGCGCAATAGTTGTGCACGTATTCTTAACCTCGTTTCGAAGCGCCATCTCGGCCGCGATACAAGTGATCCTGAGAGAGCTGGAGGCGGCTTGTGACCCTGCTTGCTCAATAATATCGCGGACTGCATGGGCTACCCAGAAGTCTGTCAGTGGTCAGTCACCATATGTCGACGACCTTGTACGAGCCGTCGAGCAAGTAGTCGACTCAGTGAAGCCGCTCATTGAGCAGAAGAAGTATTTGCGGAATTTCATGGACAAAGCAGCCAGGTGTGTGACGCGATGACAACTCGGCTCCCATCGTAGGACGCTCATCAGGTCATCAGTGTCGTTCTCGCTAAGTTCACCAATGCACTAGTGAAGAGCCGGCCGCTGAAGGAGATCGGGGCGGAGCAACTCTTGATCGACTTGCAAGTACTGAAGACGGCATTGCTCAGGGTACCAGGAGATGATCTGATCACAACCAAGTAAGTCGCCGGTCGAACGAACTAGCATCCAGCTTATGTGTTGGCCAGCTATACACGCAGCGTTACCAAGTTAACCACGCGTTTAGAAGCGTTGCTGAAGGTCGTCGTAACGCCTATTGTAGGTCCCTCTGAAACCGCGCCCTCGCCTGTTCTGACGAGCTCCGCAGGATCCCGCAGAAGGATTCATTCTCAACTACACGCTGGTGATCGGCGACTCGTCCTTCACGAACTTCCAGAAGGTACGTGCCGTTGTGCGCGCCTGATAAGGTCCTGAACGCGATCTCATTTCTTCACCAGATCCTGGACCTACGGGGCACCACGAAGACGGAGCAGAACGACCTCCTGGACTCATTCCTGACGATCACCAGTACTAAGAGCGACCTCGAGAGCACATCCTTCCTCACTTCGCTCGACATGGACCCGGGTCAGTCAAGTAATGCTAACAACCCAGCCAACAGTCGGGCCGGACTCGGGGCGGGAGAGGGAATCTTAGCCGCCCTCGCGTCACCTCCTGGTGCGGGCACGCCGACAGGGACGGACACGCCGCCGAAGGATGGATCAATGAAGAGAGAGGTCTTCCAGGATTTCAAGCGGTTTGTGAGCTTCGGTTTGAGGCGAGAGACTCTACCGCCTTCGTAGAAATCTAGCCTTTGACATGCTAATGTGAGAGGATCGGACGAAGCGATTGCGTCGAGTTGAGCATCAGATTACACATCTATCCATGATACATCCAGGGTGCGTTGTAGCGACCGATGATACATTTCCGGCAAACAGCGAAGCCTTACTCTTCCATCGCGTCCGACGATGAAGCCGTGGCTGGCTCTTTCCACAGCTCGCCCCACTTTGGATACACGCGCTTGTACAGCGACATGCAGACCGTATCCATCTGGTTGATCGGGCCGTCGAAATGCGCCTTGAAGTATCCGTGCGTACCCAACGACTCCTTGATGTGGCCTGTTCGTCCGTACTTGGTATACAGCTGGATGGGCTTGAAGTAGTTGATGTCGTCTGCAGAGCAGGGTCAGTCAAAGTAGGATCAAAACGTTGCATGGCGGTACGCACCTGGGTTGAAGAACATGTACCGTACGGTGGCGGTCTTTTTGTGCACCTTGAAGGGGTGCCCGGTGAGGATGATACGCTTGGCGACGATACGCGTCGTGTCTGGGTTCATGAAGCTACCCATGGCCACCAGCTCTGGCGCTGTCAGCCATGTCCCGTCAACATCGATCATCGACCGCATAGTAGAGCTTACCCTGGGGGTCCTCCGTCTCCCTCAGCAGGTAGCAAGGCTGCTGGCCGAACACGACGGGGCCGTACGTGGTCGCCACGTTGGTGACGCCGTGGCGCAGGTATCGCTCGAACTTGTGCACGTTGTTCGCGCCCTTCCCACCCCCGCGCGTGTGCTGGCTGTAGACCGGGTTGACGCGCAGCCTGCGCGGGCCGACGCACAGGACGAGCGGGTCCTTCGAGCGCACGGACCCATCGTACTCCGTGTTGCGCTGCACGGCGAAGTTCAGCACCGTCTTCTTGTGTTCGTGCTGCATGAGCCCGAAGAGGACCACGGGCGCAGCAGACGCCGAATGGGATGCCTCCTCGGGCACGCCCTTCATGAAGACGGTGATCCTTGTGCCGGGCTGGCCAGGGCTCATCATGAACACATATGAGCGAGCTCATCGGGCGACGAAACATACCTCGATGCCCGTCCCGTCCTCTTCAGCCCTCTTCCGCACAGCCCTCTCCGTCCGCTTGTAGTCCTCGAACTGGAAGATCCTGGCGTAGTCGCGGGGCAGGTTCTCGTAGGGGTCCCACGGGCTTGTGCGGAAGGAGCGCAGGCCACGATAGCGTTGGAAGCGAGTGCGTGCAGCGACGTCCAGCGGCGTGTCGATCTCGTCGGGGAAGGCGAGGTCGTCCTTCTCCTCTTGCTCGCGGTTACGCGACCGCCATTTTTGCAACCTGTGCGGCAGATGAGGGCATGTTACGCGCGCAGCGACTGGGGACGTACTGCCGATCCTCCTCCTCCATGTCTAAGTCCTGGAACGCGACGCTCCTCCGGCTCTCCGACTCCATCTCCTGGTCAGGCAGCTCGACCGTCTCCTCTTCCTCCTCCTCTTCCGCATCCCGCATCTCCTCGTCGCCCTCAGGCTCGCCCTCCTGCCCTTCCCCGCCCTCCTCGTCATCGTCATCTTCGTCGATAATCCAAGCAGCCTGGTACTCGCTCATGCCCTTCGGCACCTTGCGCACCCGCCTGGGCGTCGTCCCGGTCTTCGCGTCGGGGATGCTGTCGGCGGCGCTGCCGCCGGGCGCCGGGCGCATCTCCTCTTCCGTCGGCCAGGTCTGCTCGTTCGCCATGTCGTCGGGGTCGTTGCTCGAGACCAGCGAGTCGGCGGACGAGGCGTCCGGTTCGGCGAGGAGCGCCGACTCGACGTCCATCCCGACCTCCCCAGAAGCCTTCGAGCGCCGCGGCAGAGGGGCGGACATGATCTGCGTGCCGCGCGTGTCACATGCTGTTTCTCGAGCAGCAAGGAGGCGGGGCGCACCTTGGATATCTGGTAGTCCCCGTAGTTCGGCAAGTGGACTAGGCGGTTCGCAGACAGAGGCGCACCCCTGACTACGCCCGTGACGCTCAGCACCCCGTCCTCCCACCGCGTGTGCTCGCCGACGAGCCACGCACGCCCCTCCCTCCACTTGACGTCGCTCGGCCGCCCCTCGCACAGTGCGCGAGCGGCGTTGAGCGTGTCCGAGCCCGTGTGCACGTCGTACACCCTGCTCTGGCTCGGGACGAAATACTGGATGAAGCTCAGCAGGCTCTTCATGATCCCCGGCTTCTCCTTCGGCTCCATCGGCCCCTCGGAAGAGGAAACGACGGTGACGACCTCGGGCAAGCCTTGCGCCTGGAGCGTACGGAGGAGGGTGTCACCCCATGCGTCTACCTCGACGGTGGAGGAGAGGACGAAGACGACGTAGTCTGCTGCCTTGCAGGCGTCGAGGGTGGCATAGAGGTGCTTGTACGGGAGGGGGATGAATTGCAGAGAGGTCTTGAAGCGGTCTGCTCTGGGGCGCACTCCCGCTTCAACGAGCGTCGCACATCGAGCGATACAGTACATACCTGAGCTTCCAGACACCGCCGCTGGAAGGGCCCTCTGCAGACGGGTCGAGGGACTGGGCCAGCGCGACAGCGACGTTTTGTGCTGATATGTCGTCCGTCAGAGGGACGACCGCGACGATGCGGGGAGCGCCATCGACCCCGCTGAAGATGCGAGTCGCCGAGACCAACTCTTGTCGTTTCTTGATCTGCGTTTGCTTGGAGTTATTGCGCCTGTTAATCCGTGTTTTGGCGGCAGCGTTCGAGGCCGGTGTGGCTTTTGGGGATTGCCTGGCGGTCTTGCCTGGGAAGACGTCGTGAGGGCGATAGGACACCCGTGCAAGAATGCGCCTCACCTTTTGCGGCTTCCTTCAGAGCGCCCTTGGTAGCATGCTTGGACTTGAATGATTTGTTTTGCTGCAAAATGGATACGGGGCTTTAGCTTGCGATTCTCGCATTTTAGGTTGCCTGGTACACACCTGCTTTAGAGTGGGTCGATGGTGGTGGGCGGATGCAGTCATGATGCACCGACTCTGAGAAATAGGTGTAGCACGGAAATCTCCCAGTACCCAAGCTAGTTGGATATAGGGACTGGTATGTGACCGGAGCCTGCACCTGCACTGGCAGGAGAGCACGAGGCTTGAATTTTACCAGAGTAGTGATCGAGGCGATCTCACCTCGGCTGCACGTGCGTCACGATTTGTATGAGCGCTTGTCGATTACTGGAATGATTAATGAACCACGACGCGTACGACTCCCTGCGACCAGCTGCATTAATTTCCCGAGACAGACACTGGTACTAGGCCAGAGACACGGTGCTATTGCCGTACGCTTGACTGTCGCCGGACTACACACTCTGCATCGGACATTAGCAACATATTGTTGATTAATGATTCAAATCAGTAAGCTAGATCGCATCTCGCGCCAGCTCGCGCCTCGTCTGCTCTATCCGAGCCCGCTTGCTAAATTGTGCTATCTTCGTCTCAAGTAGCGGCGTGGAAGGATCATACAGCGTATTCCAACACACTGACGCGATCCGGATGTCCGTGCTACCAGCCGCCCGCGTCCACTGCTCAATCACGAACTCGGATATTGGTTCGTAAATCAGTTCGTAAAAAGAGACCAGTGAGCTGAACAACAAGCCTATGTGTGGCCTCGGGCGCGTCGCACAGACCGAGAGACGTCTTCGAGTCTGTAGGCGACCTCGACTGAGCAGACAACTTGAAGACGCGTACGAACGCGGTCACGCGGTCGTTTCGTGACGACGCATGAATGCATGACGCGCGGGGCCGGATCGTGCCGAAGGGACCCCCATGCGTCGGGTGCAGCCAAAAACGCGGTGGTCTCCCCGACGCCTCATTAGCAACGACCGGCCCTCATATACCGCGCCCTGCGCGCGCGCGACTCTGGCACTCCCGCATCACACGCTCACCTTCTAGTAATCGCAGCTGTCCCACAAGATGCCGAGGAAGGTCGCAGTCGAGCGCAACCGGGGGGGTGTTCAGAGTGCTCCGAAGCAGCCTGAGGGTGGTCGCAAGCACCTTCGAGGCAAGAGAGGTGGCCTGAAGGATATGCCAACCATGCCTCTGGATATATTACTCGAGGTATGCCGGCTTTTCTTAGAGGACGTAGCACTCTCAGCTCTTGGGGCGACAGATACTCTGCAGCCTGGAACCTCGCGACCTGCTCAACCTCGCACGTACCACGAAGCCATTCCGAGCATTTCTCATGAGCCGTGGCTCCGCTGGCATGTGGAAGGCTGCCCGAGCGAATGTCAAAGGTCTCCCGGACTGCCCCCCGCATTTGAGCGAACCTGTGTACGCCAACCTCGTCTTCTTTCCCTACTGCCATGTGGGTTCTTGTTGGTCCTATTCTCCTGTTCTTGCTTCGACCACCTCTTGCAGAACTGCCTCAAGTCGAACGTTCAGACCATCCTCTGGGAATTCAGTAAACGATATTGTCCTGCGTGTGCGAAGACACTGTGAGAGTCCCTTCTCGTCCTGTCGGTCCTGTAGTAACCCTGGATCCAGAACCATAGCGCAGCAAGACATATGGTTCCACACCCAACACAGTTGGTCGGCCGTCTATCTGGATCTGGACATCTTCAGTGTGGTAGGGGACACGCCCTTCGAGTTGTGGTGTCTTCCCTTCGACTGACTGCGTGCTCTCTGAGATCTACGGCAAAAAGGAGGTCTACCACGGCCCGGAACTTGACCGAATCAAGTCAGTTTGGGACCGGATCCATAAGGACGATGCTGCATGGAGTGAATTCGTAACAGAGCAACGACAGCGTGTGACTGCCGCACGCCAGGTAAGCGTCTGGCATCGTGTTCACTGACAGTGCCGTTGACCGTCTGCGCTCTAGCACGCGGGCTGGTGTCGCGTCTGGGAGAGGCAGAGGGCGGCTAACAGGTCGGAGGAGCTGCACGAGATCCGTGAGCAGCGCCTCGAGACGTACGCTCGAAAATCCAGCGCATATAGTTGCACCCCCTAATGTAGTCTCGCTAGGATCGTTTCGAAGTTGCGTGAGCTTGGCTGGGGCGATGAGCTCGACAGAATCGAATTGGATGGCTACAGGCCTCTATGCGACCATGCGCACGTCCGGCCGTCGAAGGCCCTCACAGATCGAGGTACGCACCCATCCCCGTCCCCCTCCCCCCACCGCCTCCGCGAGCGCACACCCTAACAGCACGATCAGCAGCGTGGGCCAAGATCCGGGACGAGGTCGTCGCATTCATGGAAGTGATCAGGGAGACCCGCCTCCGCATCGAGCGGCGCCAAATGATCCGCAGACGTCTCAGCGCACTGAAGACTATGATAGCCCTCGCGCGCAGCGCGCCACCGAAGCGCACCGTCGAGGATGAGTACAAGCCGAGGTTCCAGGACCTCGCGATGATGCCCGAGGTTCGCGAGGTCATCGAGGCCCCAGATCCCGTCGCCGTGGACGAGCGCGCCCTCAAGCTGCTGATCCCGATGCTGCCGGCGCTGGAAGCACGGTGGCAGTATGAGCGTCGGGCGGAGCTCATGGCCCTGTTGGGCAGGCGCGTCGGGGCGCCAGGCGGGCTGGATCCGCTAGAGCTCGCCACGACGTGGTTCCGGTGCAGCGACTGCGAGCGGCTGATGCACTACCCGGTGGTGCTGGCGCACGAATGCCAGTACATCCCGCTGCCGCACGAGGTGGCGACCCGGTATGATGGGTACCAGCTGTGCATCGTCGAGGTCTGTGACTACCTCCCATGGGACACATCGAGCATCGAACTTGTGTCACGCCACTCTTCCCGGGCGGACGTGATCGTGGAGATGTGCGGGAGGGATCCGGCGGTGACTACGCAGAAGGATATGGACGACGCGGGTCTGAGGCTGGTGTGCGAGGACCCTTACCTCGGGGGCGTCGTCATGTCCTGGCGCCGTGCGGTGGGTAGAGAGCCTGGGGTTGCGCGTGGTGATTTCGATCTCATGCTATGCTCTAGGTCAAGTACATGTACGAGCAGCAACGCTGGGACTTCAAGACCCATCGCTGGAGTATCGCCACCGAGGAGGAGAAGGAGGCTGTCAAGGACCGCGAGACCACGGAGAAGGCAAGGATGTTTGAGAAGCGTGCGCGTGTGCTGCGATGGTGTTGCGGCTACTGCAATATCTCGCGGCTAAGTCGCTGGGCCAGTAGTGTGTGCCTCTCGCTTGACGGGGTCAAGAAGCACCTGGAGACCCAGTAAGTCCGGATGCATCATCACATTGTTTTCACTGTCTCCATTCGTCTGACGTCCCGTCGATTTGCAGGCATGCGATCGAAAACCCGACCATAGCGAACGGCGATATGTACTTGCACCCCGACAACAACGTGGAGCTCGACCCCATTCCAATCAGGAAGCATCCATATGACAGATTCGTCGATGCTATGCAGGAGCCGTGGTCAGACTTTATCTAGTGCCAAGTACCAGTAAACGGGGAATTTCAATATTGCATAGGTCTTATTAATCATAAAGCATAGACGTATGTTACTTGGGACACGTCCCTCCATCGTATATTACAGTTTCTCTAACCCTTACATTTCGTTATAAAGCATGGCATTATACACTTACGACGTTCCTTTGGCCTCTTTAGGTCCTACCGTCACATTGCAGACGGCAAGCGGACGGGACCAGCAACGAGACGTAGTGCATGATTGATTAGAAGTGCGCGAGGGAGATCCCATCCAGTATCACTCTGATGACAGCACCAGCAGGCCCGAGCTCCGTGTCCGTGGCAGAAGAAAATGGATCATGCGTGGACAAACGTGCTATACTGCATCGTCTGATTCTAGCTTCAAATTTCCCCTGAAGACGACATGCCCCTTTCTCTGAAACAGAGGAGGAAGTCGCGGTCGAGGGCCTTTCCGCTTTGCTCGCCTGGTTTTCTTCGTTTCTTGCTTCACACCAGGATCGGAGACTGAGGGCTGAGCAGTATCGATGACCATCGGCTCATCCCCTGGCTCCGCGGCCTCACCCTGAGTCTGCGTCGGAGTGGCGGGCGCGTTGGTTGAAGCTGAGGAGGAATCCGGGGGCGCATCTGGGTCGAGAAGCGGAGGCGCTGGGATCTTGCGTACAAAACCACAGGCCATGCATCCGTGTCTGACGACGTTACCATGAACCCGGCAGCCTGCAAGCGGAGCGACTGTTAGCACAAGACTTCGGAACATATCACGGGCTCTTACCTCGTACTCGCACTTTCTCCGTCACGCCTGGTACGAGCACTGTATTGCAGTTCTGGCAAATGGTTCGTTTGATGGTTGGGTCCCTGCCACCCCGCGTCTGCCTGTCAGCACGGAAACATACTACGACGGCGAAGCTTACAAACATTTTGACCGTAGCCTTTTGGCTGATCGCTTTCATCGTCGCCACGTAATTACGAGAGAGGTCCGACGTTGAGGCAGGATGCCTCCTTTTGCGTCGTAGCTCATGCTTCTCTGCGAGGTGCTGAGATCGAGAAGGCTCCGGAACTCCGTGCTTGGGAGGGAGAGTGGCAGCATGCGGCGCGATGGTGTTGAGGTACGCGCTCGCTTGGTACAGGAAGTTGAGACGCTGGAGGATGTCTCGATTCGTCACCGATTGAAGGTTCGCAGTAGGTTCCTGCTCCTTATTCTTTTTAGCCATGTTTGGAGAGACTTGGGAGACGAGGAAGTTGATACAAGATGAGTTCAGCCGTACCAGGGAGTCACTGGCAGTCTGACTTCAAGCGCTAATATGTACTCTGTTTCTTGCATCGTCCATATTGGGAACTCACCGCCACGCCTAATGGAGGGATCTCGATAGGCGCCCGCACCGACACCTTTCAAGTTCGACGATGCAGTGTAAGCATGTTATTCATGGCGCTTATTGAGGTTCTATTCAAGCTCCGCATTGCCATCCCACTTCAAAGGACGCCTAATGCTAAAGAGGGAGAGTCCATCCTCCGTACTTTTGTTTTTGCGGTCTAGCCTACGGCCCTACGGTCGCCGGCTTTTATGGTCTACAACGGAGACCAGGCCTAGCCCTGAAAATTAATATATTAATGGCGCCGCTGGCAAATTCGCAAATATGTAGCTGTTCAGTACCAGTGCGCAGTGGAACATCACTACAAACAAGCTGCAGCAGTATATGACAGAAGGACGCACGCTGGTCGTCCATAATACGGTACGATTAATCTAGAATCATGCAATTATAGGCTAATAGAATCTTGTGGTCCGGAAGCACTAGAACCTGATACCAACCCCGCTCCAAAACAGAGCATTGTCCATTCCTTCGTATGTTGATATCTCCCTGATGGAAATGGGTTCGAGCTCCGTGTCGTTGTCGGGATGCAAATACATATCGCCGTTCTCGACCGTTGGATCCTCAATCGCATGCCTGCGAGGCGGAATGCCATCAGATACAAGACAGAGACGTCAGGAGATTTGATGCGCCCGGACTCACTTTTTCCGCAAGTGATGCTTCATGACTTCCAGCGTGAATTTGAAGGACCAGCAGTAGGGCCGCGATATGTCGCAGTGGCCGCAGCGCCACAACGGCAGACGTGCGGTGCCAGGCATATCTGCCTTTACCTCGTCCTCGCGCACTTTCACGGCCGCCTTCTCTTCCTCGGTGGCCATCTTCCAACAACCGGGTGCTGCATCATACTCATAAACCCGATGCATACACTTGATCTATGACTGCGTGAGAGTAAGTTTACTGGATGGTATGCTCCGAGCTCACCGCGCGGCGCCAGGACATAACAACGCTCTCGGGGGTAGAGCCCTGGTACACCAATCGTACATCGGCCTCGTCCATCTCCTTCTGCGTGGTCGCCGCTGGATCCTTCCCGCACATCCTGACGATCCTGCCGGCCCGCCAGAAGTAGCGCGAGATCGTGATGCTCGACACGCTCCACGGGAGGGTGTCGCAGATCTCCATGGCGCACTTGACGTAGTCCCCGTGCTGGGCCTCCATCTCGTGCAGCGGCGAGACCACCCGACACTCGTGCGAGAGCACGACGGGGTACTGCAGCAGCCGAGCGCAGTCCTTGCACTGGAACACCGTCGCGGCGAGCTCGAGCGGGTCCACCCCATCCGGCGCCTCGACGGACTTACTCAACAGGGTCATGAGCTCCGCCCTGCACTCCTGCCGCCACCGCTCTTCCAGCGCGGGCAGCTTCGGGAGAAGCACTTGGAGCGCATCACAGTCGGTGACTTCGTTCGGCGCCTCGATCAACTCCCGAATCTCAGGCATCATCGCAAGGTCCTGGAACTTGGGCTTGTACTCGTCCTCGGCGGTGCGCTTCGGCGGCGCACTCCGCACTTTTGTTAACAAAGCCTTCAGCCTGACAAGGCGTTTGTAGATGAGCTCGCGCCGCTCAGTGCGGAGGCGGGTGTCCTTGATCTCTTGCATGTGGGTGACGACTTCATTCTGAATCTTCGTCCATGCTACCATTCTACTATGAAGGTGGCTTGGCTACGACGATGATATACACCTACCTCGGTCTGTGAGAGGCTTCGGGGGGCGAACTTGGGCATGATAACATAGAGGATGGTAAGCTTGTGCAGATATCCTGTCAAGCTCTTCACCCCAGCCTAGGTCGCGCAGTTTCGCCACGATCCTGGGCAGATTATATGAGACAGGGGACTATATGCAGTGAACTTTTGATCCTACGTCTCAAGTCGCTGCTTTCGAATCTCATGCAGCTGTGCTGACCTATTAGCAGCTCGCTGTCTGTCCCAGGCACGACACAACTCCGCGTGCTAGCAGCGGCCGTTTAGCAGAAGCTCACGACCAAGCGATATTTGACGGTTACCCGGCTCACGGCACGTATGCGCTTTCGTTGTTCTGCTACGTACGCTGTCCATGCAGCCTTGTCGTGATAAAGTGCCTCCCAGATTAGTTTGATCTCGTCAAGCTGAGGGCAATGGTACAATTCGTTTCGGTCATTCGCGAGAGCCTTGAAAACATGCTGACAGTCAAGAACAAACATCAGGATGAAGATGTGATGACCTACAAGACTGAAGATGCCAAGATCGGGGGCTTTGATATGAAATATTACCCAATCATATCGACTGCTAATTTTGATGTCTTTGAACGATTGGGTGCTGGTAGAATGTCAATATGATGCCGGTTCTACGACGGAGAAAGTTGTTCACAATCTCAATGTGCAAGCAGGGCAATACCGCTTGCTGAATTCCCAGAGGACGGTCTGAACATTCGACTTGAAACAGTTCTGTGCCAAGTGAGCGATGCGAATTCGTTAGGAAATGGAAAAACAAGGGCTCACATGACAGTAAGAGAAGAAGACGAGGTTCGCGTACGCAGGTTCGCTCAAATAAGGAGGACAGTCCGGGAGACCTTCAATGTTCGCTCGGGAGGCCTTCCACATGCTAGCGGAATCACGGTTCATGAGGAATTCACGGAACGGCCTTGTAGTACGTGCGAGATTGAGCAGGTCGCGAGGTTCCAGGTTGCGGAAGATCTACGGCGGCAGGAGCTCAAAGGGCCACATAATCTTGAAGACGCCAGCATACCTCGAGTAATATGTCCAGAGGCATGCTAGGCATGTCCTTCAGGCCACCTCTCTTGCCTCGTACGTTCTTGCGACCATTTCCATTTCTTGATGCGGCCTGAGTAGCCGCCGGGTTACGCCCGGCCGCGGACGCGGCTTTCTTCTGTGGCATCTTGCAGTATAGTCCGTTCGTCGCAGGGGGGTCAGCGGGGCATCAGAAGACTCGGAACAATCCAAATAACATTGAGAGGGTGGTGGTCGTTCAAGTTGCCAACAAGCCACGTCTCTGGCCGCGCTTGAGCATGGGTGTCACTCTATCTCGGCATGTTCCGGCCCGACCGCGTTATACCTGGCTATAGCAGGTGACCGCGTCTCAACTGGTTCTGACTCTTCCAGTCTCGCGCGTCCGCGAACGTCTTGAAGCCGAAACGGTGATTGATCATCCTAGTATTTGAACTGCTTTCCTAGCGCATACGCATACCTTGTCTCTCAACGGGCGATCATGGACGTGTATATTTTTCCAAGTCTCTGCTACATACGAGCTTCGCAAACGGTGATTGGCCAGCCGGTTCAACGTCCGATCTTGGTATGTCGATGCCAGCCTGTGCAATGTAGATTGCGAGATATATGCATTGTATAGGACCGCTTTCAAGGCCCCCGCTAGAGAGATCAGTCATGGATTCAAGAAGAAGAGACAGATGGTGTGCTGGCGGCAGCAAACGCAGGTAGTCGCTTGTAGCTACTAAGTTACAGGTCGGCCCAGGAGCACTCTCAGTGAGTAAAACAGGAGCTGGAATTGTTGACGCCCCTGTTCAACGCTTTGAGCCGCGAACTCCTTGAATGCCTGGAGCTATTGATTCCCACATGAGCAAGACGGTAGGACGTCTCCGACTGACAGCTTCAAACCTGTCAAACGTTAGACGTGCACGTTTTAACCCAGGCCCCTCGCCTCCGAGTTCAACTTCACCCGAGACACACATCTTCCACCTGCGCAGACTACCCATGCTGCCGCAGCTCACGTTCTTTACCTCTGCAATCAATGTCTTGCAGGACTGGAATCTGGCCTTCTATGAGCCAGTAGCTCTCCGATTATGGATGACAGTGACTAGCATTTTACCAACGCAGGATGCCTACTGGAGAGACACCGGAGGGGGCTCCACCTATCGAATCAGGTTCAAGTGAGTTTGGAGCACACTACGCGAGTATGCCTATCCGCGTCTCACCAATCTCATGCCTTCAAAGACCAGGATCATGTAGGGAGTCTTTGGGTAGATTGGTGTGGAAGTCCTTACCAGTCGAGCGCTCGTCATGTATGCCTCCGAACTTCTCGAGCACTCCCGCAAGTGGTCCACACGAGTCTAACTCTACTGGCTACCTGCCCTCTTGGATACCCCTTCAAAACAACATTTCCTGGGAAGATATCCTACTTGTCTCTGTTTTCACGCTTGCGTGGTTCATCGTGTTTCCCAGCGGCCGCGCTCCTACACGGATGTGCTGGGACCGTTACTACAACTGGCGCAGGAGGCACCGAGGCCGTACCGTCTACGTCGAACAGGAACCTCATCTGGATCCCCGACATCAGTTCTTTTGTCGTGTGCCACTCCAGCTGCGGGTCAGCCAAGCACCTCGAGCTCTCGTATTGCCTCGTCCCACCATCCGGGCAATCCTGGTGTATGACGTCGAGAAATACGACTCGGTGAGATTCAACATCAAAGGGAACACGGTCCAGGCCCCGGTCATCCTTCGTTTTAGGACAGACAAGGTGTATACAGCCTTCAAGAAGCCTGTCAGATCCTCACAGTCCACCGACCACGTTGTCGAGGAAGAATGTCGGACGTAGTAAGTTTTAGCAACGCGTATTTGGTCTTGCGTGCTAAAGCCAGTTGTTGCTGTAGCTGCACCTGCTCGTTCCACATCGAAAGCATACGTCGGTTCAACATCCTCAGAAGCACCGTCGGGCCTCTGGACCAGCCCAAGTCGTAACCAAGCGATACTCTCACGAAGCTCTGTTTCTCCAATCTTGACCAGTCACCCCGATGTTTAGTCCTTATTTCGTCGCGCTCTGTAGCATATCTCATACCTGGTATGTTTCTATGATGATCCTTGGCGATACCCGGTGTCCATAACGCAATGGTTAGCGCAAAGACCTGCGCAAAGACCTCCGTAGACCGTTAAACATGCGCAATATAATAATTACAAGAACAGGTATCCCATCCAATGTAAGAAATGTTCGTAACAGATGTGAAACGCCGCGAACCTACATCGGCTCTGCCCTCCTCCGCCGCATCTCCCGCTCGGCCTCGTCGCCCTCCATGCGCTGTGCACGTACGGGTTGTGTGATTGTGGGCTGCGAGAAATGTTCGCGGAGACGCCTGTCGACCTGGCGGTGGACCTGTGAGAGCGGTCAGCATACGTTCCACCTCGCCCGCGTGCAGGGACGTACCTCGTTTCCGACGGTCTTGCTAACCTGCAACATCGGTCCTACTAAACCAAGCTGAATGCTTATGTACCTGCATCGCTACCATCAGCAAACGGCCTGGGGAAAACGCGACCAGCCAACGTACGCAAACGCAAGCAGCAGCGCGAGCATGGCGAAGTACAGCGGGTTGAAGAGCACGACCATCGCCTCGTTCCAGCCGAGCACGACGAGTACGCCATACATCCAGTAGGGTATCTGCGCGACACTCGAGACCGTGCTGCGCTTCGCCTCTACGTAGTACGCGTCCGCGTCCCGTCGGAAGCGCGCCATGAGGTCGAGGATCTTCGTCTCCGTGAAGATCACGAGCGTCGCCGGGAAGTCGAAGTCGTCCGCCGCCTCCGAGAACGAGTCGGACGTCTCCGACGGGAGCGTGAACTCGAGCGAGGGGTCAACCGGGTGGATCCTCGCGTAGATCGGCACGAGCTCGAGGGTCTGCAGACAAGTGCGGGTGAGGACGTACGCGGATGGGAAGGGAGAGCATGACATACCTGATCTCGCGCCTTCTTGAAAGCACCGTCGATGTCGTCTGCGGGCCTCCACACCCTCGGAACGTTGTTCTCGTCGTACCGGAAGTGCTCCTCGAAGTGTGTCCGCAACTTGGTGAGGAACGCCGTGTCGGACGTCTGCTCGTCAACCTTGGCCCGCAATGCTAGCCAAGCACGCTTCCGCAGAGACGTCAACGCAGTCTCGTTCTCCTCGTCTGTGCAGTCGAAGCCTGAACACGGATGTCAGAATCCACGCGTATAAGAAGCCGACAATGACCGACTCTTTGCTTTCGCGAGGTAGGACGATTCTGCCTTGGCGAGGTTCTCGCGGAACGCCGTCAATACCTTGTCCCACATGTCGTGTTCGGGCTTGTTGAGGGCCAACTCGACAGGTTCAGCGATCTGCTTCTTGAAGTTCCGCTGCCATCGAGGTTTATTCAGCTTATACACGCGCACCAACCGACATATCACACACCTCGATCGCGTTGACCATCTTTTTTGTCTCATCCTTCCTGCACTGGTTCGCAACGCTCCTGATCTCCTGCTGGAGCAACTCATATTCCTCCTCATACGACCAATCCGTGCCCTCCACTAGCGCCTCCTTTGCACCGTCGACAAAGCGCTTCTCGCAGCGCTGCCGCGCGGCACTCACGATGTCGGCGAAGTTGTAGCCCTCGCCACGCATGCCCTGGTGCATCTCGTCCTTGAACGTGACGAGAGATGCCTTGTGCAGATTCTTGAGTTGTCCGAGGAAGAGCGGCGAGAGTGTCGAGTCGAGCACGCCGACGAGATCGGCGCGCTTGCGTTTGTACACCCCTTGGTGGTACCGCGAGGCGTCACGGTCATAGCGAGCTGGGCGAGGACATGTCATAAGTCGATAAATGCGATGATAGAGAGAACGTACCAAGAGCCGCGGTGCGCCAATTCCGCATCATGCCACCAAGACCCTCGACGACTTTGCCAACCTCTATAGGTTTCCGCTGCGGCTTCGCCTGTTCATTGAACTCGGAAAGCGCTGCGCTGGAGATCTCGTCGCAACGGAACTGGGCCAAGAGTTCCTGCTGAGTTGGGAGGTCCAGATCTTTGTTGCTCTGGACTTGTTCCTACGATGCACGGAGTCAATACAAATGAGTCCCTTAACACCGATAAGCATACCCAGATTCCCTCCATGTAGAACGCGACGCCGTCAGCCGGAATGCGCTTGTGGTATGCCGGCTTGAAGACATAGTCCTCTCTCGACTTATCCACGAATCGCTTCCTCAGTTCCAAGACCTCGCTCTCAAACTTTTGCGCCTCGAGTACTTTGTGCGGGAGCGCGGCAAACGAGAGGTCGAAGTAGTCAGAGAGCTGGCGGTCCTGTAGTTCTGGTGGCTTGGAGAGCGATTCCCAAATTTTCTGCATGTCAGCTGTGAGCGTGGCTTGCAGGTTGGCGAGGGGCGTTGTGCCAATGTGGTCCCGAATGACAAACAAGAGAAGTGTTCGCTGATTGCGCCTGAGTGATAGAGTTATAAAACGCATTCAAGGGCAGAAAACGTATACGCACCCATCAGCGGTCTTCTTGCCAAACAAACCGAGGTTCACTTCGAATACGGTCTTGAGCAGACCCATATTGGCACCTTGGTACAGACCAATTTGGTGTTCCCACAAGTTGACAAGGAGCACCTCGGATGATGCAAGCGAGAAGAGCGCAGACTTCCTCTCGAAGTCCTGATGAATGGTCAGCGACGCCTCAAAGACATATGCGTGGCACTACCCACCTGGTCCTCTCCTCGCTCTCGCCCATCAGTGCCCTCCACATCCATAACCATGACATTCATACCCTTCCCTTTGCACACCCATATCCCTGAGGAATGTCAGGACTAAGTTGAAGTGCACTTGAGATCGTCGCATACCCTTCGTGGTCTGTTGCCGTCTTGTCTCGTCCATGACGTCAAAGTTAGTGCCGAATAGGCGGTTAAGCAGTGTACCTGCGGTAGTTGGCAGACATCTTAACGAAAGAAGCACTGATAAGACAGAGTTCAAACACACTTTTGCCAGTGGACTGTGATCCGAATACCGCGACAATATCGTAGTCAAAGCCTGCATGCTGCAAACCCCACCGGTCTATCTGGTCGGTCAACTCCGGCCTAAACGAAGCTCAATACACTGCGGGTTGGAAAACAACTAGACGCAATACACACGTAAATTGTTTCTCGTCGTTGATGATCTGTATGCGTTCATGGTTAAGTTCCTTGGGAAGGGTCCGAGTCGCGTCTCCATTGACGTGGTTGCCGTTCATGGTGGTCAGCAGGAAAGATAATCACAGAGCCGTGGTGGTAGACCGCTTTAAGTGCAGCTAGATAAATTGTAGCGTGTGCGAGGCGGTGAAAGGAACGCGCGAAGAGCGTTGAGGGCGCGTTGGCCGTGGAGTCTGACGATGCTGGTGCGCCTCACTGCAGGCTCAGGCTGCCCTGGCGCTGCAGTGCCTGCCTTTCTCGGCGACCATTGCGTGTCATCGGCATTTGCCGACAGGCCCCAATTCAGCAGGCGATCATGTTCAGCTGACGGCCATCCGGGACATCCGTCCGACGCGAATGTATGTACTTACCGCTCCGTCGAATTGATTTGTGCCTCTGCTCTTCTTCGTGCGACATTGTGTATCACGATAGCGCATTCCGCAAGGCCGGCAACCTGACCCATACAAACGCTATGGAGGGGCATTTCGCGCACTCTAAACTCATCTGGAGCCCTTCTAGACCGTCATACAGCTCGCTGGATGTGTTCCGGCGCATTGTTAACCGCAAACACGGGCTGAACTTGGGTAGGTCCGAAAGGCTTTAAGCGCAAAGACCACCCTTACCTCTTGCGAGCAGAAGACTATCATGAACTGCACAAGTACTCCATCGAGAGCTATAACTTCTGGATGGATGTCTGGGAATTCGTTGGTATCATTTCTTCCATCCCTCCTGAAAAGGTAAATGATCATGCTGCCGTATGCCCCTGTGTCTGTGTTCAACTTTAACCCCACTAGATATTGGAGGAAGGGCGGATGAAGGAGTTACCTACTTGGTTCCCAGGTGCCAGGCTGAATTATGCGGAGAACCTACTTCGTCGGAGTGACGATGGTGTCGCATGCATCGCCGCGAGAGAGTCTGGTGCTGTGAGACACTACACGTTCCGTCAGTTAAGAGAAATGGTCAGGAGCCTGACAGCGGCCATGCGAACAAACGGAATCACTAAGGGTGATAGGGTGGCTGGTATGACGAGGGATTCCCTGATCAATCGTTTAGAGATGCTAACACCTCGTAGCAATCGTCACCAACAGTGTAGAAGCGGTGGTCATCGCTTTGGCATCTGCGGCTATAGGTGCCATCTTCTCCAGCACGGCCCCTGACATGGGCACACAAGTACGATGTCTTCTGCCGTTTTCACCCCACCAATCGTACCTTACTCTTTTGCTCGTACAGGGAATACTTGACCGCTATCAGCAAATTCAGCCAAAGATCATCTTCTCTGAGTCTCAGGTTGTATATGCCGGCAAGGTCTTCGACGTGGTGCCCAAAGTGTCAGCAGTCGCGAAAGCTCTCGTATCGCACGGTTTGCAGAGTGTGGTCCTACTTCCGAGCACGTCCACTGGCAAAGAGCTCTCGGCAGCTCGGATGATAGACGTTCCAAAGAGGTCAGGATCGCGAGTTTTATCCATCGCTGAGTCAGTGTTGACAAGTCAGATTGGACTGATGTAGTGTGGCCATATCTGCCTTCTTGGCTACCGGTGACAATGGACCCTTAGTATTTGAGCAATTGCCGTTTAATCATCCATTGTACATTCTGTACTCCTCCGGCACGACAGGGCCACCGAAGTGCATCATCCACTCAGCAGGAGTAAGTGATCCCCAAAGCTCTTACTCAACGTACTGACCCGTCACGCTTAGGGTGTACTACTACAAGCCAAGAAAGACCTTCGCCTCTCGATCGGTCTGAACGAAAACGACACATACTTCCAGTACACAACGGTAACCCTTCCACCCGACTCGTCATAGGGCCTCACCTCATACTGGTTACAGACGGGCTGGATGATGTGGCCGTACATGCTCCACGGTCTCGCATGCGGTAGCTGCATCGTCGTATACGATGGTTCGCCATTTCATCCTGACGTGCGAAACTTCCTCCACTTCCTCAGCCATGAAGGGTGAGGCACCTGCTACCACCGTTGCATGGTCCTTCTGATCTCCTTGCAGCGTCTCTGTCTTCGGGACGAGCCCGCGCTTCTTGAGCGAGGTTCAAGGGCTGGGGATAGAGCCTGGTAGGCGCCTGGCTCCATCTGAGGATTACGTCGCACTGAGACCCTAAGAAGCTAAGCTAGCATCGTTCGCCGCGTTGCGTGTCATCTCTTCTACGGGATCTGTGTTAACGCCTCCCATGTTCGAGTGGACCCAACAAGCGTTCAACCCGGATATCCATCTTTTGTCTGTCTCTGGCGGAACAGACATCTGTGGTGCATGTAAGTCGTCCAGAATGTACACGGTATTCTGAACATTGACCCGCCAACCCAGTCGTCGGAGGGATGCCTGTCTTGCCCGTATATGCAGGAGGTATGTCTCCTGTCTACAGGATCAGAGTAGCTTAACCTGTAGTGCTGCAGAGATCCAGGGCAAGCTGCTCGGCATGAAGGTCGAGATATTCGACGCCGATGGTAAGAACATTGACGACACGGGTATTCCCGGAGAGCTCGTCTGCACACGGCCTCACCCCTCCCAGCCGCTCGGTTTCTGGGGCGACGAGTCGGGGGAGAAAGTCGGGAAAGCGTATTTTTCCACTTACCCTGGTGAGTACATCAGCGCATCATAGCCGGGATGCGTCTGATAAGTGCGAAGGGGTCTGGCATCAGGGTGATTTCATAGTCAAGAATCCGAAGACGCAAGGTTTAATGATACTCGGACGAAGGTGACGATTCTTTTATGGCACTCGCAATATCTGTCTACAGTGCCATTCTATTGACAGCGACGGAGTCCTGAACCCAAGTGGTGTCCGGTTCGGCTCGGCGGAGATCTACTCCATCCTGGAGGATTTCTCCGACATCATCGACGACTCGCTGTGCGTCGGGCAACGGCGGCCGAAAGATAGTGATGAACGCGTGCTCTTGTTTTTGAAGATGCGCCCGGATCATCCATTCAACGAGGAACTCGTCAGCCGCATCCGCTCTGCAATCCGGGCGGCGCTCAGTCCTCGTCATGTCCCTGCACACATATTTGAGATCGAAGAGATTCCTGTACGCCGTCTTCGTCCATTCCATTCTATCGCTCAGTTTAGCTGACAATTGAATCATGAACTCAAGTACACTGTGAACGGCAAGAAGATAGAAATCGCCGTGAAGCAGATCGTCTCCGGGTCTACACTGAAGCCCAGCGGGACGGTGGCGAATCCCGAATCACTCAAGCTGTATTACAAGTTCCTGGACCTTGAGGGCCTGATTAGCAACAAGGTCGTCAAGGCAAAATTATAGAAGGTTCCGGTGGCAGCATAGACCTGGTCTCAAGCAAGGTGTACATTAGATATGCAATGGCCGCGGGTAGAGATGGTTGCGGGAATGCATATAGATACTGGCATCTCAGCTTTCCTCTCCAAGTAGTCCTACATTATCCGATAGATAAACACGATTCATCTGAAGGCTCACGGGTATCCGCAGAACCTGTACTTATCGGAGGAAGACCAGGAACATGTTGTCAAACATTCGGATGCATGAGGGCTGGCGGTGGCTGTACTACTACACCTGCCTAAAATGGATGCGTACCTGGCTGAATGGCTGTGCCTGTGAGCGGGCCGCAAACAAGTATCAACTGCCCTGCCTACGTGGCAGTCGACGTGTTCCGACGTTCCTCACGACCACCACGTACGTCCTGCGCCCCGACCGCAGTCAGCTCAGCTCTACAAAACCTCGTCTCTCTTTTGACCACTCTCCTCCACGTAACATCTACGTATCACGCCTCCGCCATGAAGCGAGCAGCAGACACTGAACTTGCGCTCCCCTCACCGCCCGCCGAATCATCCCACTCCCCAGTACCCTCATCACCAGAACCGCCACGCAAGCGCTCCCGCTCCGAGACCACTCCCGAGGAGCGTAAGGAAGCCCGCGCGCATCGCAACCGCATTGCGGCCCAGAACTCGCGCGACAGGCGGAAGGCTCAGTTTACCTACCTCGAGCGCCGGGTTACCGAGCTCGAGGAGGAGAACAGGCAACTACGTGCTGGGATGGGCCTCATGGGTCTCAGGCAGTCGGAGGACGACAAAGTGAAAGAGCAGCGAGAAAGAGATAGAGCAAGGGATCGGGAGAACGAGGAGCTGAAGGCGAGGATCAAGACGCTTGAGGCGGGCTGGGACGCCGTCGTCAAAGCGCTGGCGGCCTCAGGGCTGCCCCTTAACATCCCCGGTGCACCCTCGTCCTTAGCGAGCTCTTCAACCTCCCCCAAACCCTCATCAGCCGACTCCACAGCGTCGGACGCGCCTACGACCACCACATTTCCCGTCCTAGTCCCCCCATCACCTACCTCAGTATATCCTATCTCCCCCGCTTCCACCGGCCCGAGCACTCCCCTCGAATTGTTTGACGACTTTGCGCCCACTTGCCACCTAGCACGGGTGGTGAGCACCGATGCCCCTCGTTTATCATCGATGCCCCTGCAGCGGGTGGGCCAGAGTCCTCGTCAGACACCAACTTCCTCCAACTCACGCTCGGGATCGATACCAACACTCCGTTCCCTCTTCCCGCTATCGGCGCTGGCCAAGAGCAGTCCTCTTCCGTTGTGGATGAGGTGGCTATGGAAAACCTCCTCCGCGAGATCCTTGCGCCCTCTCCCGTCACTGCGCCGGCGGCGCTGCCCGCTGGTTCTGTCTCTGTCTCTGTTCCAGCTGCGCGCACGCCCGAACACCAAGGGTTCGCCGTACCTGCGGCGCAAGCCCCCACCACGGCCGCCAGGGCCGGGGAGGCGATGAGCGCGGTGGCTGTCGACTGGGAGGGACAGACGGAGATGCAGAGATTGTTGGGCATGCTCCCAGGTGCTCAGCCTGACGCGGGGGCGTTCCCGTCCGCGCTCGATCTCGATGCCGACTTCGGCCTTGACGAGTGGGACATGGGCGGCGTAGTCAACCAGGAAGTCGGCGTGTGTTAGGCCCGCGGCTTCCTCCTCATTTCGTTCGTCAGTCGAATCTCTAGGATTTGGCATCTTTGGGTTCCTCGCGTCTATTTATCGGACCAGTCGTAGTGCACTATCTCTGTTTTGTTTTCCTTTCCTCTTGTATTTTTCTTCCGCTACTTCGCTTCTGCGCCATCCTGTCTTGCCTCTTACCTCGTACAGTACGTAGCTAGTCTTGTCTGTGGTCGCTTGCTCGCAGCAGTCTCCCTCCTGCTTCCTGCGTAGTTCTCCCCTTCTGGGTTGACGAACTGCCTAGGTTGTCGGTGGTGAGCGCGCGAGTGCGTGCCTGCCAGGTGTAGGTTAGGTGTCGCATCTGTCGTAGGTTTAGTTGGTTTGGGCGGCCGGCCAATGCAGCATTGTTGCGATGAATGTCCACGGACTCCGTCTTCAGTTCTGTCAATGCCCAGGAACTCAGCTTATTTATGGTCAATGACAAGAAATCCATATGGCAAGACGGGTAGCAACGGTACTTCGCTCAGGCACTACTGGCGCGGGAGTTCGCAACATTAGACCAAGTACGTATTTGTCCGCTGTACCTATTGTGCATGGCATGCGGTTCGGTGTATGCGTTCTGAGAGATACCTGCACTCACCACATGTCTCGCCGACGCTGAACGTCAGAACTAGGACGTCATGCAGCGAAGCAGAAGGTTCCGACCAAGCATGACGAGGAGAACACACAGTCGCTTTCAACGCGCATGCATTATTGGACGATACAAGCCAGTCACGGTGGCACCGAGACCCTAACAGGACAAAACGAGAGCGTTAAGTTACACCGCCTCCACGTACACATAACAAGAACAGTTGCAACGGCTCGCGCTTATTACGCCGTATAGACGCAGGGAGGACGCGTTTTGGACCACATGTAAGTTAGCACGAGAAGCACGTCAGTCCTCCTGCATATCTGTGTCCTTCGCGACGAATGAGTCTTCTCCTTCGTCATCGTCTGCGTCCTCGGGCTTGAGCCCGGCCTTCTCTAGGGCTGCCGCGGAAGTGTAGTCAACGCGTACACCACGCGTGCGACGCGTGCCGATGATCACGGAGGGGTCAATCGCGTCCAGGTCGTCCTCCTTTACGCAATAGTACACGCATCAGCGCTCGAGAACGCGTATTCCGCACTGGAAACCGCACCTCATCATCTTCCTCCATCTCCTCGTCCTCATCTTCCTCGTCTTCATCGTCCTCCTCCTCATCGTCCGCCACGTGCTCCTGGACAAACTTGCCCTTGCCCTTATCAGCGGGCGATGCGGTAGGGTTCGGCGCGTTAGCGGACGCGCCAGTGGCGGATCTGCGCCAGACAATGTTGGTTAGCAGAACGCGCGCGCGCGCGCGTGTGTCAGACGAAATGAAAGATGACACCCCACCCTGCGGATGTGGCTTCCGTGGACATTGAGTTCCGTTGAGTCAGGTATTGCAGAGCGTGCGATGGGGTGTATGCGGCAAAGTGAAACGGCGCAGCAGTCGGGCGCGAGTCGCAGAGGTGGTCGCGGTGAAAGACGCGTCCCGGCCGTGGCCACGGGATTTGCGCACAGAGACGGCGGAGCACGTGGCGGTCCGAGCCGAGGGGTCGGCGATGGCGCGTTATGAGCGCCTACGCACGCCCGCCAAGTCGTGAGCGCCCGGCATGCCCGGGGTCGGTGATCCGAGGCGGTGTCGGGGGGAGACAAAGATGCCCAAACTGGGTGTCGTGGACCGCGGTTAGGGCCAGTTCGACTGTACTGTGCGGTCGCTGAGCGCACTGCCTGCACAGCGAGCAAGCCGTAGGACCATACCTTTGCAGGGTTGCGCCCAGATAGCCCTTGTTACTCTGCCCGGGTAGCGCGGGCTTGTTCGGTTGCGCGACAACGAGGATCGCGGGTGTCAGTGTTATTGCCGTGTTAGAGGATGCTTACATAAGCACCGAGACATCATCTCAGAGCGGGTTGTAGCAGGGCGCCCTGCCGCCGCCTCCTACCATGGCACGCGGGGGCATCTCTCCTTTCCCCCTTGATCTCCCCTGCACGTCTTCTGCTTCCACCGCCAACTCTGGTAACACCGGTCAGGCTACCAGTCCGACCAGCACCGCCCGCCCACCTTCCTTCTCTCTTCCTCAGCCCGTTCAGCGTCTCCTAGACTTTGGCGCAGGCAACTCAGACCGCGACCGGGATATGGTCCCGACGCGCTCGAAGAGCCTGGCGAATACACGCAGCTCCGCAGAGCAGCCTCCCCTTCTAACCGTCAAGCTCTCTGGGCCTTCCTTTTTGGACACTGTGATCCGCGACACCGTCACCAAGGACTCTCTGTATATCATCGAGACTTCGCGTGATCTGACGCACGTATACCGCCTGGACGCGAGCCGCAGAGAAGCGGGTAAGGCGGCATCCATCCAATGGCCGCAGACAGTCTCGCAGTCTAGTAAGGGCAAAGGTCGTTCTGGCAAGAGCATCCAGATAAGCAGCGGTAGCTGGAGGGACGCTGAGGACTTTCTCAAGGTTGGGGCGTTGGGCAACCTTGCGTGCGTATTTGCTCTTGTACTTGCGCGTTGTGTATACTCATTATATGCAGGAGCCGGAAGTTCTCTCTCCCCCACTATCCGCATACACTGAAGTGGAAGCTCATCCCTGGCGATTGCTACGTGGTGAGTACCGCTCGCTGTCGACCGCGTGCTCTCCATTCGCGCACGCATCCGTCCGCGCTGCATCCACCCGCTCGACTTTCCCCGCCCAGACCAGGTCTGCTTTGCAAATGCAATGATGCGGATCGATCAACGATAACTGATGACAGCTGTCAGTAGCACACCTCGGGTGGTGTGCAGGCGAGTCCGCATTTAGCATTATTTCGGAGCTACCTGAGCTATCTCCAGCACTAACAGCGAGATGTACAACCTTGACCTACAGGTGCACTGGGCTGGGGGGACTCGTTCTCTAGCTGCGCTGGTTTGCTGTTGCTTCGCCGTCGCGCTAAACGACCCTCCCATGTCATAGTGCTTCTAACGTCAGCGCCGGAGAGGTTGCCGTCCAGAAGCAGCGCCCATGGGGACGCCCGTCTTCTAGACGTGTGGCATCGTAATGCTTCACGGCACATTGTGGGAAAGATATTCCCTCCCCTTGTTATGCTTTCTTGATTTTGCGTATGATGTATGATGCATTATATCTGTTCAATCCGCTAACTTCATTCACAGTGTGGCACTTCTGGAATCAAAGGGCCAGTCGCTGTGCTGGATGCGGCGACTCTGTCTGCTCCGCCACGACTTCGGATTTACCAGACCCTCACCGCACCCGACCATGCACGGAGTCAGCAAAATCATGCCGGCATACCGTTCCTACTTCTGGATTACCTCGTCGTCACCTCACTCTTGTTGACCACCACCACGCAAGAGTGGCTTGACCGCCCCGCGGATGCGCGTCTCCCCGGCAGCAGCTCGCGCACGGTGAAGAAATGGCTCGCCATCATCCACCCTGAGCGGGCCGATGAATTATTGAAGGAGAAGGAACTCGACAAGGATAAGGAAAGCAACAGCCCTGGAGGGACACTGGGACCCGGGAGCAGTGTAGACGGTTCGACTCCCGTAACTCCGTCAAGTAGCCGGGGTGCGCGACTTTGGGATGCACACATGTCGTGGTCTTCAGGGAGTGGCTCTGGCGGGAGTGAAACAATCATTTCACCATCCACCCCGGGGACGTCACTCTCGTCTCATTCGGGGCACCATCTCCCACCGAGGTATTCGGGTTCACACCTGATTGGCATGCATAGCATGAACCATAGTCAGACCCAGTTTGCGTATGGGCAGGAGATGAGCGGGAGCTACCAGGAGTCCAACGTGCAATCACCACCACAACGTCGCTTCCAGGTCACAAACCCAGAGCCGACGCCGGATCACGAGTATGAGAGCGCGCCAGAATCGTATTCACAACAGCAGCTCGTAACGCCAGCTCCCCCACCAGCTGCAGAAATTCCACCGCGGCCGTCAACTTCCGGTCACCCGTACGCGAATGATCCCGACTTGCGCCCCTCGACATCGTCGTCTCTGTCTTCTCTGAATACCACCGCCCTCACTCCTACCGCCTCGACACCTACAGCCGTAAATCCAGCCCTTGTAGGCAGCCTGCGACGCCCGCCACGACAGCTCCCACGGCCGCCTGTCCTGCAAGACCCGTACATCTATCAGCAACAGCAACAAAATGGCCTCGGCCTTATCCAGGTGTCCGACCGTCAGCGTGTATCTTCCACTCTATCATCGTTCAACCCTGGCCCGCCGTTGCGGATCCCTGCCTCATATATCAGCTCACCCGCCCAGGGCACGAGCTCTCCCTTCACGCCCGCTCACCCTTCTGCCCGCAGCATCGCTCGAAGAAGTCTCGGCGGCCGACCGATCCCACCTCCACCGCCGCCGCCCTCAGATACGCTCCCGCTCCCACCGAAGCTCGTCGCGGAGCTCGCGAACACGCCTGGAGCGGGCCCGTCCAGCGCGGGCGACGCGCTCGCAGGGCAGATGCGCGCGATGACGATGTCGACGCAGCCGCCGCAGGCGTACTATCCGCCGAGCGCGTATGCGTCGTCGGCGGATGCGGGTGGCCACGTCGACGCCGGCAGGGTACGCGCGTCGTTTGCGCATGTGCCGAGGGAGACGGATGTGGAGAGTGTGTATGAAATGCCGCCGCCTGCGTATGATGCGATTGATTTCTCGTTGAGGCTGCCCGGGCAGGCGCAACGACGGGCACAATAGTTCGGGCTGCTCTCGTGGTGACGATTGTTTGACTTCGGGCACAAACCGCATGCTTGGCAAGCCCGCCCCGGGCGCGTCGTTCTTCCATGGCTTCCTCGGCCCACACGCAAGACTACGTCCTCGATACTCGATTTCTCTTCCCCTGACTCCACACCTCCATGACAACATACCGCAATATCGCATGCTACCCGGCCCTTGTGCATACCCTCCCTCCTCAACGCATCTCACAATTAATCTAGGGTCAGGGAACCCGCACGTCGCTCCATCCATATCTAGCTCTCGGTCTGCATTCGCCCGTTCGCCTTGGCCTACTCTGTATCGATACGCTCGCTTTCCCTGTTTTCTAATTACCATCGGTTTCGTTGCGGTGCTCCGTGTTAGTGCTCACCGTACCACACTGCTCGGCATTATTGCCCAGGCCTCTGCCGCATTACATCCCTCGCCGCCGACCTTGGCATTCATTTGCCGGCCTATGTCTGCCGGATTCGCTGTTTGCTTCGCTCCTTACACCCACTGTCTATCCTTCCTTTCACGCTCTCCAATCCCAGTCTTTAAGTACCCTATCCCTCTTGCGACTCGGCTGTCGGCTTACGCTGATCGTCTCTCCCTACCCTTTGTTTCCCTTGCCAAGTGCTCTCGTGCAATGCGGATTCCGACGGATATGTCGGAGCGTACAAGTAAAATACCTTGCTTCCACGAGCACTCCCATCATTATCTCTGAAGTACATATTGTTCGTTAAAACGGGTTTCCTCGTAGGTCTCTTCGGTACCATATATCCTGCTGCTGTGAGCTCTCTATTGTACGCTTAGGTGTAATGCCACTTGAGGTGGCAAATGTAAATGCTTGCTATGAGGTTCAGACGTACCCCACATTGCTCCGTGGGTATGCTCTAACCCGTCAGTATGACGGCTCTTTCGAAGACCGGAGCGTCCAGCACTGCATACCATCATGTCTTGGGTTTGTTCCGCATGTTGGAAACGGTTATTAGAGGTTGTTGGCTCCTGAGAGCATAGTGCAGGCTTCAGAGCCGGTTGAACTTGGCAACAATCGGGCAACAAGGTAGACAGTGATCTTCGTTGCCCTCGAGACACATCGGCAGATACAGTCAACTTACTCCACGGAGTCTCGCCGGGTATCAACAGCGCGGAAGCGAAAATGCTTGATAAATATATGAAGTTGCTTGGGGATACAGAATAAGTATGCGTGCAACGATACCCCGTGACGTCCGTGAAATGATAGATCATGGAACCTAAACGCGCCGATGTTATGACGAACGCACGCGCCACTCCCTCGGCGGGATCGCTGTGTAAACCTAGTCAGCCCTCACTATTTCGGGGGAAATGGGCGAGGTAAACTTACACTGCAACCTACGCGCAGTCGGGATCATGAAGAATATGAGGAGGATGATGCCCACGCCGAGGCAGACCGCGGACATAACGTAGTAGCCGTCCTGTTTGATGTCGCACGTCCCACCGAGTGCGGTGCAAGCGATCTTCTCCTCTTTTGTGACGCAGCTCGCGGGCGTCGTCGATTCTGCGTGAGGGTCAGCACCAGCTGGGTAGTGAGGTGGGAAGGGGGCCGTACGCTCGAGGGAGCTGGTTGCGGCGACGCTGCAGGCTGCGACGGTGAAGAGATCGACACCTGTGCATCCGCGTCAGATCGAGTCAATCGTGAAGGGTGAAAGAAGCTGATGTGCACCTTTCAGAACGAAGTACCTCGGCCAGAGGAGGCCCAGGTTGTTAAAGGTTGCAAACAACTGAGAATGCATGATCAATAATTATCGTATGCCTGGTCCTGGAGAAGACACCTACAGTCATGTACGTCCCTCCGGCAACCGGATCCGATATACGCGTGTGGAACGCTGTCATGCCTCCAAACTGGACGGTCCTGCATGCGCCATCAGCACTTCCAAACTCACATCGGACAAAAAGAGAGGAACCGCTCACATGACGAGCGAGCTTACGATGCTCTGCGCGATGATGAACACATACCAGCCAAGCGGAATTGGCGGGTGGGGGAACCAGTACACGGTGAGCGTGGAGAGAAGGACGAGCGCGAACGCGGGCCAGTACGCGTGCATCCATGCTCGGAGCGGCCGCTCGCCCTTGGACCAGCGGCCCGCGAGCCAGCCGCCCCAGATCTGGAACGGGAAGCTGATCAGGACGGTCAACGAGAGGTCCTCCTTGCTGAAGCCCTTCTCGACCATCTTGAGCGTCGACACGGCTGAGTCGGCCTGAAACCCGATTTTCGCGACGAGCAGCAGAACCAAGAGCGTCTGCACGTCTGTGGTTTGGGGAGTGTGAGCGGGAAAAGGAGAAAGAGAAAGGGGTGGGTCGTACGGCGGAGCTTCATAACTTCCCACATCTTGAGGTAGATCGCTTTGAGGCTCATGTCGCCTTCCTCTTCCACGTCTTTCTGTAAGCAAATATCAGCGTGAGTCAATTCAGCACATGCAAGACGCGAGTACACGGAGACAGACCTCGTTTTCGAAGAACAGCCACACGGTGAGTGTATAAGATAAGATTGCACAGAACATGCAGTAAGCCCCCAGGGTCAGGCGTGGAATATGGTACTTCGCGCTGCCAGCAAATCATTGAGATGATATCAAGCATGCTTCTGAAGAACGTACGCAAAGGTTTCACTGTTGAATGCGAGGAATCCAGTATACGACAGGAGTGAGCCTGTGCTCAGTCCTATAGTCTGGCAGGTCGGGATGTATGATTTATGTCGCTCGGAGAGGAGAGTGAGTGCCCAGCCTAACAGTCCGTGACCGAATGGTCAAGCAAGGCCACTTGGTAGTACACATGGGACGCACCGTCGACGGCAATATCTAGACAATCTGTGAGTCAGAGGAGTTCGAGCAAGTGAGACGAACGGACCTTGAGTCGCGATTGTCATGATAAGGAACGTGAAAGCAGCAGTTAATACGTACAGGTAGTCAACAGCCTATTAAGGGACTCAGAAGCCTGCCCTTCGTGACCAGAAAAATTACGCACATTGTCCAACATGTGGTCTCCGTAGAACGATAGTATAAGCATTATAGTACCAGATAGTAGTTGCAGGGGCATAAGCCATGACTTCCGGCGGCCAATGGAGGGAAAGTACAAAGCATCGACGAGGGGCGACCAGAGGAGCTTGAGGGAGTAGGGATATGCGCAAAGGGAGAAGGTCGCGAGTTGGGAATATGTCAGTCGACTCCGTAGGAGGAAGGGTAGCGAGCCGGTTACGAGGCCTAACTGTTGTGCACAGGTCAAACGTGGTAATCAGAGAATGGTCGTCGCGTCGGACTCACTGGTACACCCTGGCTGAGGACTGGTGGCAAGAGTGAGAGTGTGAGCACAAGCAAGAATGATCTAGCACTCTGCAGACGTACATAGGCAGGTGAGAAGAATCATGCCCTTCTTCTCCTTCCATGTCGCACGCCGCTTCTTGAGAACGGGCTTGACGCTCTCCTCATCGACATCGATGTCCTCGACCACCAGGGTCTCGCTGCTACTCTCTGATTCTTCTCGTGCGTGGGGGGAGAGCAGACTGAGTTCGACCTCGGCATCGTCTAGGGGAGCGATTCGCATGATGTAGCGTGCAGAAAGGAAGTATATTCACAATATTGATGAAGTCTGCGCCCCGAGCGGGCGGACAGATGCGGTGTCGCAGCCAGTCGCCCGCCGCCGACGTGATCACACAGCTCTCGTCGCCAAGCCGAGTTTCATCAATTCCGACTAGCCGCGGTCTCGTGACCGCGTCCATTGCCCTTGATGACAAGTTGGTGCTCGCACATTTGCTTACGCGTCGCAGAGAAACATTGTTTGTTGGCGACCGTTCGTCATGCAGTTGCTCTCAGCGTTGTTACTATTCAAACAGTGAGAGAAAAGTGCGTCCGCGTACGCGTTTGATTGGTGTACGCCAAATCGGGTAGGTGTCATATACATAGGCGCCTACCAGACCCGTGGCTACGGTGGCTCTGGCGCTGTAGCTCTGCTATATACCTTTTCGTTCCTTCCGTTGGTCTTACCCACAAGCTGTTTCTTTCAAGTTATCCTTGAACACGTCTGAAGCCTCCTGGCCTCAATCGAGTCATATGGGGCGCAGTGACGTGCATCTTAGATTACCTCCATGTCATCTCTGAAGAGCCCTGAGGTAGAAGGCACCAGTGACCCATTCGACCTACAGCGGCTAGCGGAGGAACTGGCGACGAGAGAGCAGAACTCATCGTCTCAAGCGCAAGATGCAGGCGAAGAAATCTCAAAGGCTGAACGCGACCTACCAGTCTATGTACCACTGTCCCACAGCAATCTCTACCTGTCTGCCACGGAATTCAGCGTGGAAGAGTTCCTCCTCTCCCGATCATATACCTCTCTTCCAGACCTCCGCTCGGAGCTGAGGGACTACCTGGCCGCGCTAAAGGAAGAGCTCGTGAAGCTTATCAACGATGATTACGAGGCGTTCATCAGCCTCAGCACGGATCTAAGGGGAGAGGGCGCGAGACTGGAGAGGCTGAAAGCTCCGTTGTCTGACATCAAATCTCATGTACTTGTACGTCGACTATCACAATGCATAGCCCCGCTTTGAGTAATGGCTGGTTAGGAAGCCAGAAAAGTGCTGCAAGTGGTCAAGGAAGACATTGAAGTCAAGTTGAGCAAACGGTCAACTCTGAGGGAAGAGAAGGTAGTTGTGTACGGGGTTTCCGCGAAAGAAGGATATATTTAACGAGTGTGACTGTAGGCATTCCTCCACTTGTTGTTGAAAATCTCCGAATCCATTACGCGGCTAGAGTCTCTCCTCCTCATATCATCCCCCGCTGACGCCGAGGACCCGAGCTCGGATGGCGTGAAGGTCAGCTCAAGATTCGAAGACAGGTACGTGGGCTTTGACTTAGACGTTACTCTAGATCGTTGAGTCCTGCGGGGACGTGGAATCAGGACAAGAGGCAACCGCGCGAAACACCTTGCTCGAGTGGCAGCCGAGTACACACAGCTCCTCTACCACGCCGCGAAAGCGCGTACAGGCGGCAGCGCGTTTGTAGACGAATCGCAATGGGTATGTACACCACGCCACCTTTGCTCACCGCATACTGACCACCGACGCGCCATCGTCAGCGCATAGACCGGATCCAGTCAACCCTCTCCTCCGACCTCGACCATCTCTTCGCCAGCACGCTCGCTTCCTTGACGTCCGGAAACAAGGAACAGGGTAGGGACAATAAAACGGGTGAGCTCGACAAGGTCAAATGGATCGCAGACGTCACAGAGTGTCTGCGCACGTACGACGTCCTCGGGCTCTGGCGCGACGCAGAAGATGTGCTCCGCCGCGAAGTCGTCAGGGACTTCGTCAAGAAGGTAGGCCCAGCCCCCACCTAGCATCTGTATTCCTATGCACTCACAGTGGTGCACAGACCATCCATCCGGGCGCACTCGCCTCCCCACACTCGCCCATCCTGCCGCACACGCCGCTCCCGCCCAAGACCCAGATCACGTCCGCCGTCCCGCGCACGCCGTACACGCCGTTCACCGTGTTCGCGTCGAAGCAAAACCCGTTTGAGTTCAGCACGCAGCAGGCGGGCGCGCAGGCGCACATCCTCGACGACCGCGAGGACCCCCTCGCAGGGCTGTACAACACCGTGCTGCGCTTCGTCGATCGCGACCTGCGGCGGCTGATGGAGATCGCGGAGCGCGTGTGCGTGAAGTCGGCGTCGCGCTCAGGTGCGGGGAAGGCGACTGCTAATGGAGGTGGGGGTGTTGAGGAGCAGGGAGGATTCGAGATCATGGCGAATGTGGTGTGGGCGGAAATCGGGCGTGCGATTATGGACGAGCTGGGGAGCGTCGTATTTGCTGCTGGGAAGCCGGAAGACTTCCGCAAGGTGTGCATCTGGAGCATTATGTGCTACACCCCCGTGCATACTGTGAGCTCTAACGTATCTTCCAGCATCACGAGACGACCCAAGCGTTCATCCGCTCGCTCGAATTCCTGGCGCCGTCGGTGCACGCGATCGAAGTCATGCGTACACACCCAGTGTATGTACAGTTCGAGCGGCGCTGGCAGCTGCCCGTCTACTTCCAGCTGCGGTGGAAGGAGATTGTGGCCAGACTGGAGGAGGCACTCACGGAGACGCGTTTGGAACGCACACGCAGCAGAGGTAGGACCAAGTAAACTTGCAGCTCAGCGGTTGGAGCTTATCCTGCCCTCTCGATAGCGATCAAGCCATTTGTGACGACCCAAGCGGCTGCGGTCTGGGACGCCATCAGTACTTGCTGGAGTGCACCCGTCTACATCCCCGAACTCAGCCATCGGTTCTGGAAGTTCAATCTACAAGTGCGTGTCTAGCCATATCACGACTCGGGGGAGGGTTAACATCTTGGTCAGCTCCTCAGCCGATACAAGACATGGCTGCAAAGCAGCCTTCCTGCGTTGGAGGTAACGCCCAAGGTAGCGGCCGCTGTGGCTGCAGAGAGACTTGGTTCAGTGCGTTGTTCCTTGCATTCCTTGTAGAATAAATATATGTTAATGCTGAGAACACGGAAAAGATGCCTGGCTCCCCAGGGTCGCTTTCGCGCGCAGCTACGCCCAACTTGCCGACGGAAGCTGCGTCGCCAGAGGCTGCTGCAGCTGACGAACAGTCATTATACCAGTTCTCTACGGCCATCATCGACATCCGAGCGATGGAGTCCCAGATGTGGAAGATCTGGCACGAAGAGCTGAACATCACGTTGCCCGAGGTCGATGCAGGCGAAGGCGACCCGAGTCCCGAAGGCAAGTCCAATCCGGCACAAGCCAAAACAATAAGTGACTGAATCTCGTCTGCGCTCAGACGCGCTCAGACAGGCTCTTCAAGGTTTTACGTCTATGATCCCGCCATTATCCAGCCAGATCATTACCATCCTCTCGCGGAGGGCTTGCGAAGCGCTGCTATCTATGCGGTCCATACCCTCACAGTTCAGGGCCATGTCATCGAGCAGGCGTATCCCCACGGAGCCCAGCTACTTTGTCTCGTTGATATTGAAGCCTGTCAAGTCATTTTTCGGGGTTGATGGTCCGGAGGGCCCCGGTCAGCCCCTCAAGGAAGAGTTCATGCAAGCATATGTGGAGGAAATTTTTGATATTGTTGCACAAAGGTCAGTCGTGAAAGTTAGTGCGGTATACGTTGCGTCGATTTCACGTTCTTTCAGATACATCCATTTCCTGTCGGCTATGCGGAAGACGGAAGAGTCGCTTCGTCGGCTTAAGAAAGGCAAAAAGTCGACATTCTCGTTGTTTGGTGGATCGACAACCAAGGAGGATGATGGGCGAGCAGACGAAGAAAAGATCCGCGCTCAGATGGTGCTAGATGTAGCAGCATTCGGAAAGGATGCTGAGTCGCTTGGTGTAGCCGTGCAGCACAGCGAAACGTTCAAGGTATTGGAGCAGATGGCAGGCGCTAGTTTCACAGACGGTACGTATGGTCGTGCCCTTCCGACAGTCGTATTCACGAGAATTATCCTTTGTAGATGCTTAAGCAAGAATCGACTATCAGTAATACTTTTGCATGGAGTATACATGGACACTAATGTACGGCTATATTATCCTGATGATTAGGCGGTAAGCATGATTGGTGGTATAGTGCTCCGGTCCGTGATACAACTATCGAAACGCCTGTCCGAGAGTGCTGCTCTGCTGAAGGAGACATCTTCCCGTCGACAAGCCATTCTCGGCATGTCTGACACCTCCCTTGGGATGGCGTCCATCCTCGCTTCTGCTCCTGCGTAAGCTCTTCAACGGTCGAGAACAAGTCGCGATCCACGAGGTGTCTGGTGATGATGAGCATATCGCCGTCAGAGCGATACGACTCTAGCATCCCTGTGAAGAGCGTGCGGAACTCGGCGTAAAGGGTAGGTTTGGAAACAGCATGATGAGATGCTGTTGTGAGCAACCTCTTGAACAGGCGCGGGAGAGAGATGCCCTTCGCCGAACTGATGGACATCAGCGCGGTAAATGCACCTTGCATCGACTTGCGAAGAGCAGACAGGGTTGCCTGCTGTAGCTCGTACTGCCTTTCCTGTTCAGAGTCCGGCGCGGAATGGTCAGGTGATGCTGTCATGCAGCAGACCGCGACGCGCTGGACAGTGTCGATTTGACTCTTCAGGAGATGGTACCAGATGTCTTCCAAAGGAGCCTCTTCAGTAGACTTGGAATGCTCTAGACACATCGTGATGGCTCGTTGTTCCACTGCATCGAGAGTAGCAAGGGTGTCTTGAACGGCTGTTTCCGATGCAGCGTTGTACTGCACCAGCGAGTCCGCCAAGCGTGCTGATAACCGGTACTCGAAATTCTCTGCTTTCTCAAGGGCCGCCAATGGGCTACCCTGGATGTCTAGTGTCCAGACCACAGCGTCGTAGATTGCATGCTCTTCGCAGATACCAGCTGCGTTATCTGCATCCAAGAGTTTGGCAGGGAGGTATCTCAGAGCCGCGATGACTCCGGCCGGGTCCAAGCGGCATTGCAAGGATAAATAGGAACGACGCAGCTCGGGCGAAACGTGAGACGACGGACCACCCTTGCGAGCAGGGACTAGATCACCATCCACGGAATCCTGCGGGGGCCCAAGCAGGAACTTCAGATAGGCGAACCTCTCAGCGTCGGGACTACTGTGGAGTTGGTCCATTGCCGTTTGATGCAACGTTGGCATATGGGTATCAAGAAGGGCAGCTGTTGGAACGACGCCGCGCTCTAGCAGTCGCGGTAGGCAGTCGAGTATGGTTGTCACAATGTCGGGAGGTAGGGTGCCTTTGTGAAGACGCTTCACTAGGGTCAGGACGTCGTCTAGAGAGCTGAAGACCTCCGGGGTTGATAAGTTACGGTCGTGCACATAAGTTAATAGCAGAGGAGACCAATTCCGCTCTCGGCGATACCATGAGCGCAAGATGCGATAGAAGCCAGCCTTTTCGAAGAGATCGATAATACGGTTGGTCTCGTGGGGGGTGTATATGGATAGAAGGCATTCAGCGGCCAGCTGTCGGTCTTCTTGTGTGCTGCGGTCGGGATCTTCGGCCAAACCAATAAGGATGTTGTGTAGGGTGGTTGGAAGCATTTCGAGGAACTGATGGTATTTTGGCACGTTCCTCGCAATGAAGATATTGACGAAGGTGACGGCATCCTGTGTGAGATCTCCGGAAGCCACGATGTCTAGCAGTATCTTGACTACGAGGAGCCGAATCATGCTCTTCGAACTATCGTCGCGATCACTGAGGTAGCTGTCTTCGAACGCGAGATCGAGGGTATGCAGAAACGCCTCCGGGTCAAAACGAAGTAAGAGCCGAGTATAGGGATAAGTGGGCTCTATTCCGTTCTCCTCATCGGCAGTAAGGATCAGTTTGCCCTCCTCCCCTTCCGGCCACACGCGCGACTGGCCCGACATTAGAAAGTGGTAAACATCGCGCTTCGCCTGGTCGGCCTCCTCCACGGGGAGAGGTTCTGCGGAGGGGTAGGCGAGGCCGGTAAGGACATTGCCTAGGTAAGGATACACTTTATAAGCGTTCAAGACCACAGGCTCAATCGCATTGTCGTCAGGATACGATCCCAGAGACAATCCCTCTTCGCGTGCTCTCCGATATTGCTGTACTTGCCTGATGAGGCCAAGCAGCTCTACGAGAGGCGATCGATAATCCTTCATAGCTCTCGTGAAGACATAGATCAAGGCGTCGTATAGTCGGTGTTGTTGACATAAAGTGATGGCCTGATTGACATCCAGGCACTCCGGATCGATATGCCAGACTATCCTCTCGACGAGATCGGGTCGACCGTCCTGGTCATGAATCGCGACGAGTCGTTGGGTGATGCGAGGGGGAACGTAGTGTAGATTGCCGTCGATGATGAATGGCTCCAGTTGCGATAAGAAGATCCTCGCAATGCTGTTGTCATCATAATACTGGAAGAGGTCTTCGTACAAGAAGTCGTAGTCGTCGAGAACTATGCATGCACGGATGGACACCCTCACGAGGCCCTCAAACAGAGAGGTTTGGTCGACGCCACGGCCGTCCAGACCTGCGAGTGTGCCGTCGGTCAAACGGTCTTCCGAGAATGCATAGCGGGCAGAGGCCGTCATGAGCTCGCGCATCTTCTCGCCAACAACCTCCTTGAGTTGTTCTGGAGACTCGGGTAGACCGTTGCGGTTGCCCGGCGACTCGCCTACGTAGTACGCACGCGTAAGCTCGATAGCGCTGAGGAAGTCGCCTTTCTGCACGAATGAAAGGATCCGATCTGCCCATGTCAACAGAGTGCCGACTTGCACCTCGTGCTGACCCTGTGAAACGATGAATGAGCCAGAGAATGGTGCACATGAGAGGTGACCTACCAGAGTGAAGATCTTGCCTTTGTATACCCTGAGGCTATGTGAAACCTCCATAACCGCGTCGGGATATGATACGCTGCTATTGATCGTGTGTCCTAGTATGGGAGAGACCAGCGATCTGGCATCGAAGGGAGCTTGTTCTACGAGCTTGTGCGAACGAATATCATACACCTCCAGAGTCTCAAGAGTGAGGACAACAACTTGCTAAAGACGGAACATGTCTGTTAGTACGTAAGCTACAGCAAACGCAAGATAGAGGGAAGCAAACCCACATTGACATTGAGCCATTGTAATGCTAATACATCACCGCTGGCTGTCCAGTGACCAGCTTCCTCGAAGGTAACTCTCCCGATCTCGGCCGTAGTTACCTTCCCCGTTCTCGAGTTCCGTACTTGTTGGGAAACTTTCGTTTCCGATACTCGTAGCATGTGGAGCGTATCTGCCCAAGAATAAACCAGCACCGGTGTCGTTGACGAATGAGGGCCTTGTCCACTAGCCTGATCCTTCTTGCTGGTCAACTCGGCAGTAGTACCCGCCCCTGGTATCACGCTTGGATACCATGCCAGAGTGCCTTTGAATCGCGATCGGGAAGAAATGTCATCGTCCTCGCGATGACGTCGGTACCAGGTCCTTGGCGAGGGCTTCAGACCGACAATCACCAGCTTGATTGGTGTGAGCAGGGCGATGAGATTGTACTGATCGGTGGGGTGTGACGCCGTGCCAAGTGGAAGGGGGGCCATGGCGAGGAGAGCGTTGCCCTTGCGGGACTTCCGGCGTCGGAAGTGATGATTAGATGGAACAGGTACAGGACCATCCTCCGGGTATTTTCCCAGTAGGCGAAGCGTATCCGATGCATCCATGAAGAAGACCTTCCCTAAGCTGTGGTAGAATGAGAGGCCGCTGTCGTCGGCAGATACGATTGCTGTGTGCCTCCCTGCAACAAAGCCTATGCTGACGATTCTTGACTTCGTCAGGTGCCCTTCCTGTCTGCCAGCAGCGACATCCGCCAAGGAGGTCGGCGGGACGAACCGCGCCGGAGTCTTCGGAGTCTTCAGGTCGAAGAGCTGTATGTGGCCATTAACATGTCCAGTAGCCACGTATGTATGGTCGAACGATAAGGCCACCGCTGTGACCGAGCCCACTGTCCTGTCTATGGAGAGCGGCGTCAGAGCGTATCAAAAGCGAAAGATGAAAAAATGCGAACCGTCTGTGCCACAAATGCATATCAGGTTCTGTTTGAAGTCGAACACGACCACTTTCCCTGCATCTGTACCGACGCAAATGAGGCCATTCGCGGCCATTACCGTGGGCGATCCAACGTTCTCTGTTCCTAGCAACGACGCAACTTTCTGTGACTGCTTCGCGAAGAGGAAGTCGCCGACAGTGTTCAGATGCGTCCATCGGAAGACTTCCCGCGTCTCGAAGGTCAAGCTGCTTTCGCCGTTTGCTCCGCTGACGGCTAGGTTGGTCGCTGACGACGACCTCGACAATGCAGAGAAGTGTGAAGGGCTGTCCGAGGCACCTTGAGGTGCGTGCGAGAAGAGTGTCCCCACGCTTGCGGACGACGGAACACGAGATGCCTGGGGAGTAATCGACCGCAGTCGTGAAATGGTGGGATGAAGGAAGGGCCGCGACAGCTTGGTACCTCCACCATTGCTCGAGGGAAGTTTTCGGGGTGATGGTGCGCCAGACACGGATATTGGCGGTGTGGGCGGTGTGGAAGGAGTATCGTCAGAGACCGGCTAAAGACAGTGTTCAGCGGGAGCTGCCCGGAGTGCGTATATGGTGACTTACTTTTGCCTCGTCCTCCATGAGCGACGCCAAGTGTTCCTTCTCCTCAACATCGTGCACGAGCGACCGCTCTACCTCCTGCTCGTCTAGTTCGTCCTCTTCGTGGTCCGGACCCAAAACATCCCGTAGTTGTTCGCGATAACCACCCGAGGGGGTAGAATCAACGCCACCGTACACAAAGGCTTCCTTGTCTTCCTCGTCTTCGCTTTCATGCCCATGACCGTTCAGTCCATCCTCCGTGTCGCTCATTAGTTCCTCCAGACGCGTCGAGTAGTCTCCTGGATGGTCATCTTGCACCTCTCCATCCTCAATGTCCGAGAAGTCCATATCATCGGGCTTTCCTGTCCCATTCATGAAGCGTCAAACGTTGACCGAACGTGCCGAGAGGAGAGCGGTAGCGGATGTGTGCAGCGCGGAGTCCGGTGCTCTGGCCTGTGACGAATGCAATTGACCCGGACTCTCGGTACGGCACCATTTACGGTAATCTATGCCAAAATCCCCTTCCCTTTGTGGAGATAGAAAGCAGAAATTGGCTACAAACTCGCCCCGCCGAGCGTCGTGACTTCGAATATTCCTATCTGCTTGCCTTTGTGTGAGGCTGTCCCTCCTGTTCCCCCTCATCCCATTCCACCGCCGCGTCCTGCCCTAGCATGGCCAACGCTGCAGTCATGGGTCCGCCGCCATCCCCGAAGGAACCTCGCCGCTCGGGGAGACGCTCCGTGCCCTCGGGATCGACCAGCAAGTCCCCAGCTGGATCGCCCGCCGCCGACTCCGCCCCAAAGGCAAAAGAGAATGTACAACAGCGACCACCAACTTTGACACCCAACAGCTCAAACAAGAACAAGCGCGGAAAGCAGGAGGACCACGATGATGCCCCGGAGGACCGGAAGAACGGGGCCAACGGCAACGGCAATGCGCGGGCAAAACGGAAGGCGAAAGACAAGGACAAGAACATCGTGACAATGGACAATGTAGAGAACACTCTTGGCGAGGACGAGCACGGGGACGCGCTCCTGGAGGAAGGGGTGTTGGATCCTGAGGGCGAAGATGAGGAGGGGGGTATCACACGCTGTGTCTGCGGTACGTTCTACGCGTCACCCTGACTCTAACACAACACTCAAGCACTCGAGAAGGGGACGAAGACGGCCAAGGTGGCTTCATGGCGCAGTGCGAGATGTGCGAAGCGTGGCAACATGGGAAGTGTATGGGCTTTGGAGAGGAAGCCGATCTCCCTGAGCACTACTACTGCGAGCAATGCCGCCCAGATCTCTATGTCGACCTCTTGAGGTGTGTATTGACTCATTCGACGCATCCCAGCCGCTCAGTGGTCACCGGCACGCAGGAAACATGCGAAGCGAGCTCGCCAGGCGTCAAGCCACTCACTACACACCCTCGGTGGGCACGGCTCTCGCACGTCGCGCTCACGGTCCCCGGTTGCACAATCCAAGCCGACGAAACGACGCAACACAATGAACAGTCGCGACGCCGCGTACGAAGAAAGCTTCCAGGCATTGCTCGAGGCTACAGCAGCTGAAGCCGCCGCAAGGGAAAAGGAGGCACTCGCCACAGCAGGCACTCCCAATGGCGTAGACGCCGAGGTCAACGGCCACGATGAACAGGAGGCGGACGATATAGCTGTGAGCAGTCGGCGTAAGCGGAAACGATCAGACGATGATGCGTGAGTCGAATGCGCCTCGAAGCTGTCTCCCGGTGCTGAGGCCATTGTGCAGGGTGGCGACCAAGCGGGCGCGATCCGCGTCTATCTCGTCCGATCGCACCGCGGTAGCGAGTGTCAAGATGGCACGCGAGCCAACACCTACAACGAACCTCGCGAGGAATAACGTAGCACCCATTTCGACGAACAAGACGAACTCCCGCAATAGGCGTGGAGGAGGACGCAAGTCGCAGGCGCAGGACCTTGTCTCGGTCGACGGGGAGGAAGGTCCGTGTCCGCGCCGGAAGTGTGACGTAGTGCACGTGACTGATGATCGTCCTCTTCAGTAGCCACCCCGTCCTCACGTAGCAGACAGGCCAACAGCCGTGCCAAAGGTACCGCCCAGCTGACATCTCTTCGTGCCCGCACTGACATCGTATCTTTCAGCAAACACGGGGAACGATACGGGCAGCAGAAGGGCGCAAGCCAACAGCGCAAATGGCGCCGGGGGCTCTCACGCCAACAACACATCCGCCTCGCGCGCGTACCATCAGTCGCATGCGTATGCCATCTCACAACAACCACTCTTCACTTCATGGGGACTCCCTGACTATCTCGCACATCTCGAACACATGTTGCCGACAGACGTTCCGCAGCCGTTAGAGGTGCGCGGATCAGGCATCGACTCAAACGGCAGAGAATCCCTAGAACGCAATACGGAACGAGGCGTCAAGGTCAAATGGCCTGGCAAGCGCATGAGCGTGAGCGACATGAACAAGCGTGTCAGAGCTTTGGTGGAGTGGGTAGGGAGGGAGCAGGCGAGCGCGCTCGAGCGGGGTAGGCGACGAGAGGCCATCGAGAAGGCCTTGCGGGAGGTACGACAAACGAACGGCGATAGCCACCTAAGGGCAGACGAAAATCATCACCCGCTGGTAGAGAACGGGGACGCGATGGGGACTGATGGTCCCGTCTTGGAGTCTCCCGTGCAAGAGAAAGCGTTGGCGGTACTCAACGCAACACCCGTGTCGCAGTTTCTGACTCCGCCCGACTCCGCCTCGACGATGAAGATGATGGAAGAGCTCATGGAGGAGTTGATCAACTTCCAAGAGCGGTTTGGTCCCGGCGCGAAGATAAAGGAGCGAGAACGGAGAATCGTTTCATCATGACCGTCCATTTGCTTGTTAGCTTGTTATTGACTTTTCATACGCCGCTTTCCTCCTACCTTACTCCTGGCTCTCGATGTTGGGTACATGCTCACTTATTGTGTATTGCTGCTGTTGCGTCGCGCTGTTACACTACTGTTGTATACCTATCTCTAATGCTCCGATCCGTGTTCCCACTGTGCTCAAGCCTAGTAGGACTGCACAGACGCCACATAAGTAGCTGCTGCATGAGGTTGTCTCACCTACTATCCCTCCATGGCAGCAAGCGAAGCATAATCCATCTCACCAGCCATCGACCCTAACGTGGCACAGCCAGAGCGTGGACGAAGCAAGGAGATACGAGCCGCCGAGCTGCTGGCGCTTGTAGGTCCGGCGGTGAGTCATTTTCCACGCTATTATACGTGCAAAGTACACTCGCCACACCGTGACATTGGTACGACAAAGCTACATCTGACTGTGGATTGAAGACGGTGAGCTTTATACCTAACGTCAGTCAGAAAGCGTACGGTACCTTCAGCTGCGTGCCATGCCTGCCAAGTCGTCGCTCTCAACTACACTCGAGTACTCCTCGGACGCCCCAGAGCCGATCTCCTACCCGCGACTTGCAGAGCACCACCTGCTACCATCGAAAAGGCCCGACTATCTCAGGCTTATTCTCACTTCCAAGGTGTATGAGATCGTGAAGGAGACCCCACTCTTCTATAGCCCCAACCTCAGTGCGCGGTTCGGAAACCAGATATGGCTGAAGCGCGAGGACCTGCAAGAGGTCTTCAGCTTCAAAATTCGGGGCGCATACAACTTCATGGCGAGCCTGACGGAGGAGGAACGTTGGAAGGGGGTCATCACATGTAGCGCGGGTTAGTGTGTGCGTACTCAGGCATCTACTGCTGGGCTTGCGTTGATCGCCACTATTCCCTCTGCAGGCAATCATGCACAGGGTGTCGCGCTCTCTGGCTCGAAGCTGGGAGTCCCATGTACCATTGTCATGCCAAAGGGAACACCGTCCATTAAAGTCCGGAACGTCTCTCGCCTAGGCGCGAAGGTCGTGCTGTTCGGAAACGATTTCGATGAAGCGAAGGCGGAGTGCGCGCGGCTTGCTTCGACTCATGGCCTCATCTTTGTACCACCATATGACGACCCTCTGGTCATCGCCGGGCAGGGGACGATTGGCGCAGAAATCCTCAAACAGATCCCTGACTCGGAAAGCCTCGATGCTATCTTCGCCGCCGTAGGTGGGGGTGGGTTGGTCTCGGGAATCGGCGCGTACGTCAAACGCATTGGTTCCCCCAATACGAAAATTATTGGTGCGGAGACATACGATGGCGATGCGATGGATCGGAGCATCAAACACGGTTCGAGAGTCACACTAGACGAGGTCGGTCCGTTCAGCGACGGTACGGCAGTGAAGATCGTCGGGGCGGAGCCGTTCAGGCTCTGCCAGGAGGTGCTGGATGGCATTGAACTGGTCAACAATGACGAGCTCTGTGCAGCGATCAAGGACATTTTTGAAGGTAGCGCTGTCATCGTACGTGATTCACCTGAAACTGACGGAGACACCCAAGAGACACGATCTATCACTGAACCCGCCGGTGCCTTGGGCTTGGCTGCCCTCAAGTCATACATTCTCCGGAATCAGTTGGTGGGCGCCGGGAAGAAGTTTGTGGCCGTCGTCAGCGGCGCGAACATGAACTTCGACCGCTTACGTTTCATTTCCGAGCGCGCTGAACTCGGTGAAGGCCGGGAAGCCCTACTAAGCGTTGAGATCCCTGAGAAACCGGGGAGGTAAGATTCTTCGTTCGTACAACATAGGTATGGGCACTCACAGGATTACCCATTCAGTTTCGTCAAATTACACAACGTGATACACCCACGCGCTACCACCGAGTTCATTTACCGCTACAACCACCCAGAGCGGGCGCAGATATTCTTGTCATTCAAGCTCGAAAGCCAAAATCGTGCGAAGGAAGTCACGGACGTCCTCAACACGCTTGAAGAGCAAGAAATGAAGGGCTTCGATATCAGCGACGATGAGCTGGCTAAGACTCACGCGCGGTACATGATTGGCGGTTGCTCGAGCGTAGCTAACGAACGCCTCTTCCGCTTCGGTGAGTCTTGCCCTATAGTACGCCTCGGAGTTGTCAAGCTGACTACAGCACAGAGTTCCCTGAGAGGCCGGGTGCCCTTCGAAAGTTCCTGCTGGGTCTGCATGCAGGATGGAACATCTCACTGTTTCACTATAGAAACCATGGTGCGGGTAAGTGATCTTTGTTGACCAGGCGACTACGTATACCCATATGGTGGCAGATCTTGGGAAAGTCCTGGCTGGTGTCCAGGTCCCTCCAGAAGATGCGGCAGCATTCGACGACTTCCTCAATAGCCTTGGCTACCCGAACGTCGAGGAGACAGGAAACGAGGTGTACAAAAGATACCTTAGAGGATAGAGCCTACTGCCCATGTACAGTATTCTAGATTAATTCATCAGTTGTACTCTAGCCCGCGTCACACCGCGACTGGGGTCCTTACGAAAACGATCCGGGCGGCATTCTTCATACAGCGACTCTACAATTGTGCTCTCAATAGTCGGCGAACAGGCATCGCGCTTTGCTCAGCGATGGACATGAGTGCCGAGATTTCCACGCTTGCTCTGGAGTCCGAGAATCAACGTTGCTCGGTTGAAGCTCCGAGGACATGAGTGCGATCATAGAGATTGCGCTGCTCTATCATTACACTGGGCCGAAAACAGTATGCTTAAATGATGATGGGACGGCGGCCAAATCTGCTCAGACACAACAGGGTGTTAGGGTGGACAACGCTACACAGCTCCAGCGAAGCATCTCACCAGACAAACACGCATCATGCAGCTCCCTCAGTGGTGTGAATCAGGTTTTGCGCTCAAGTAGATGTTGTCCACAATCACGTAGGTGGTAAAGGCTACCAATGCTATGCCAAAGCCAGGGAACATGCTGCCCAACATCGCGCGTCTGGAGAAGACCGGGTGCTTCCTCCAAGCTTCCCGCTTGGCCCAGGGATCCCGGAAGACGGGCGGTGGCGGAGGAGGGCTGGCCATCTGTCGCAGGATAATTACGTTTCAGGATACAAAGGACGAACAAGGACCACAACAGCGTACCTGAACTTATGGGACTGTCTGGATATGGGACAGAGCGAGCGGGTGGCTTTGGCGACCAGGCGCGCGAGTTTAGGGCAGGCTATCTGTCACTTCAACTTTGGAGCCCTGATCCGGGACTATTCAAGCGCAGAGGGCAGTTCTCTGCCCACCAGCCCTTCCTTCTCTCCCCCCTCATCTCCATCCCGTCCTGCGTATTGTGCCACATCTGCCCGACTATGTCAGGCGACATCATGATGTCTTCTGACGACGAGAAGCCTATTGGCCTCAAGCGCGCCCAGAACGGCCAGAATGGCCACGTCGCGTCCAACGGGAACGGTCGACCAGCGTCCGACTCGTCCATGAGTGAGGACGAAGAGATGCCTCTGGTATGACTTAAAGTTTTGTTCGTGATAGTGCAGTATGTCTCATGAACTGTCCGTGGCGCGCCTTACCACGCCCAGTCTCAGGCTTCTCGCGTCAAGTCCGAGCCCATGACTCCAGTGCGCGCCCTCAAGCGCAAGAAACCTCAGTCTAATAACTCCTCTAGTGATGAGGAAACTCCACTCGCGTCTTCGCCAGCAAAGCGCGCTACTTCAGGCGCCGTGCACATGAATGGCGCGCTACAGGCGACTACCACGACGAGGGCTAATGGCAAGTCTGCGGTGAAGGAGAGTACATCTGATGACGAGGACGAGGATGATCATCTACCTATCATCAAGGGCAAGCGCGCGACCAACGGGAATGGCGCCATGAAGCCACCTAAGAAGAAGGTGAAGAAGGAGGGAGAGGAGGGGGATTCCGATGACAATACGCCTCTCGTTTCGAAAGCGCCTCCTCGCCAGAAGCGCAAGATGAAGAAGGAGGAGAGCGATGCTGATGATGAGAGTTTCTCAGACGACGATAAACCATTGAAGAAAGCCCCTGCGAAGAAGCCTACGACGAAGAGAGTCAAGAAAGAAGAAGCTGCCAATTCCGAGACTCCAGTATCGAAGAAGAGGGGGAAGGCGAAGAAGGAGGAGGGGGCAGAGGCTGGCCCACAGAAGGGCAAGAAGAGGAAGAAAGAGGAGGAAGAGGAAAAGATCTATCGCTGGTGGGAGAATCAGGAGTTCCATGGAGAGGACAACAGCGTGAAGTGGCATACTCTTGATCACAACGGAGTCTACTTCCCGCTACCTTACGAGCCCTTACCATCACAGGTTAAGATGAAGTACAAGGGTACGCGTAGTCGGCTCTGAAACGAGGCTCACCACTAATCTTTTGTGCGTGTCTTCCAGGCAAGCCAGTCGACCTCCCGCCGGAGTCGGAAGAGGTCGCGGGCTTCTACGCAGCTCTCATAGAGGCCGATCACACGAAAGATGCCATCTTTAACAGAAATTTCTTCAATGACTTCAAGGAGGTTCTGAAGAAGTATCCACCAGTCAGTCTCCGTTAGTCTGCAATCCGCGCGGATGTTAACTTTGGCATTATAGCGTGACGGGACCAAGATCACTGATCTCAGCCTCTGCGACTTCCGCCCTATGTTCGAGTACTTCGAATCGGAGAAAGCGAAGAAGAAAGCGATGACCAGTGCTGAAAAGAAGGAGTTGAAGGCGGCCAAGGACGCATTGGAGGCGCCCTTTACGCATTGTATCATAGATGGTAGGAAGGAGAAGGTCGGGAACTTCAGAGTAGAACCTCCAGGACTCTACCGGGGTCGTGGTGAGCACCCGAAGAAGGGCACGTTGAAGGTAGTGTGCTGTGTCTTTGAGCGTCGGCGGGGAGTTGACGCGGTGCGGGGCCCGTTCAGAAACGCGTGCGGCCTGAGGACGTCACGATCAACATTGGCGAGGGTGTGCCCATTCCAAAGCCAAACGTCCCGGGTAAATGGAAGGACGTCCAGCACGACAACACCGTCACCTGGTTGGCCACCTGGACGGAGAACGTGAACGGCAACCACAAGTACGTCTTCTTGGCGGCCGGCAGTGCCATTAAGGGTCAGAGCGACATGGCCAAGTTCGAAAAGTCGAGAGAGCTGAAGGTGTGTGCACCAACCGTCGAGTGAGGCGCAAGCTGTTCAGACTCTGCATACAGAAATACGTCGAACGCGTCCGCCAGGACTACACCACGGAGCTGCGGAGTAAGCTCATGGCAGATCGTCAGCGTGCCACGGCCATGTACTTCATCGACCGACTGGCCCTTCGTGCGGGTAACGAGAAGGGCGACGACGAGGCCGACACCGTCGGCTGCTGCTCGCTTCGCTGCGAACACGTTACGCTTCAGCCTCCCGACCAGCTCATATTCGACTTCCTCGGTAAAGACTCGATCCGTTATTACAACCAGGTCACCGTCGACCAGCAAGTGTTCAAGAATATCAAGATCTTCAAGGACAACAAAGACGATGAGGATCAACTCTTCGATCGCGTCGACGTAGGTTCCGTCAGTGTATTCAGTGTCCACTTATGCTCATCGATTACTTTAGACGGCAAAGCTCAACAAGCACTTGCAATCGTACATGAAGGGTCTCACTGCCAAAGTGTTCCGTACGTATAACGCGTCCATCACGTTCCAGGAGCAGTTGGACCAGGGAACGCCGAAGAATGGGACCGTTCAAGAGAAGCTGAATGCGTACAATCACGCGAACCGGATGGTCGCCATACTCTGTAACCATCAACGTGCCGTTCCCAAGACTCACGAACAGTCCATGGGCAAGATGCGGGACAAGGTATGCTGCGGCTTCTCTTGATTGAGGCTGTTCCCTGCTGACCAAATCGAGCACAGCTGCGCGGGTTCAAATATGAGCGTATGAAGCTCCGTCACGCCCTATTCGCCATCGATTCCAAGTATAAGAAGGAAAAGCTGTATGCAGAGGACGAGTCCGACCTCGATGATGACGTGATCGCCGAGCACGAGGGGCAGCTCAAGGAGAGAGATCTCGAGAAGGTGGAGAAGAAGTTCGTGAAGGACAACGAAAAGCTCGCCGAGGATGGCAAGGAACCCTTGGCCGACTCCGTCCTGAAGCAGCGCCGCAAAGAGGTCGAGGAAGAGTACAAACGGCTCGCGAAAGAGCGCGGGACGGGAAAGGCGACGCTCAAGAGGGACAGGCCGACGGAGAAGATAGAAGACGCCATAGCGAAGCTTGACGATAAGATTAAGGCGTTCAAGCTCCAGATGGAGGACCGAGAAGCTGGCAAGGAGGTCGCTCTCGGCACGAGTAAGATCAACTATTTAGATCCTAGGTACGGATCCTACTCTTGTCGCTCCTCCAACGTCCTAACCGTGCATGCCTTAGAATTACCGCCGCTTGGTGTAAGGAGCACGACGTCCCCATAGAGAAGATCTTCTCGAAGACACTTCTAACGAAGTGTATGTCTTCCTTTATCGTTTGTTATTCACAGGCTGATTGTTATATGGTGAAGTCCCTTGGGCTATGGAAGTTGAATCGGACTGGAAGTTCTAAGCATCGTCATCGCATCACGCATCGCACATCGCATTAACTATCAGCATAACATGGCACGAAGGTGGTATTATCATAGGGGCGCTGCACATCCACATAGACTGGTGAGATAAGTGCGACTGGATACATACGACCCTCAGGCCTCATCATTCGAAATCATCGTCTCGTCAACCTTCTGCTTTTCACCGAACGGACAGTCCTCCCGCATAGTCTGCATTACTCGCATCTGAACACTGTATCCGTTATCAACACTACTTATTGATCACGCTGTGGTAGCTAGGATGCCTACTGCCTAGAATGAGATGTATTTCTTGCATGGTTTTGCGTTGAGGCGTTGAAGGGACAAGTGCCAGGGACGTGTTATGCCACGCGAGGATTGGTCGGGAGTGTAGCTTTCACGTGGGCGTGGTGGCACTGGGACAAGTAGGACGTGCTTCGCTCACTGCAGCGTCACCGCCGTGACACCAGTACTTCTCTGCACATACCACTCCCCTCTCTCCAGATGAGCACAGCATCAAACGGAACGCGCCCCTCATGGGCCTCCAAGACCGCCTTTGAAGGCTTGGGCGTCGAGTCGGGCGAAGAGAGTGAGGAGGAGGTCCTCGACACCTCTGCTCCGGCACCTGTTAGGTATGGGCCATATGCGGCGGGTGTGGGAATATTGACGCGACCAGCTCTCGCTCAGCGAGTCGGAATCCATTTCCAAGCCCTCCAAATCTGCCATTAAGAAGGCCAAGGAGCAAGCACGGCTCCAACGCAAACTCGCAGCGCGCGCAGCGTCGAAGGCGCGAGCCACGTCGAAGTCGCCCGCACTTACCGGGGACTCGAGAGAAACATCCGAGGAGCCTTCAGCTTCAGGTCTTGTGGTCAGGCCCACACCGTTGCCTGAGGTTGTTTCCTCCTTGACCGCTGAGGCCAGAGAACCTTTGTCCGACCTCGCACCAAGTCGCGCACAACCGGCGCTATCCCAAGCTGCCAATGGAGATGACGGCGGGGTATTTGAGGGAATATCACCACCGGAGGACGCTGTCTTCGTCTCAGACGATGGATCCCAGCCGCCAACCGTCGTGACAGAGCCATCGCCAGGTTCCTTCGCACCTGTATCCGATACTAAGCTGTCTCCTCCGGTCTCTGACAAGCTGCAAGATAAGCCGCCAGCAAGTCAAAGCAAACCGACTAATGGGGGCGTAGTAGGTGCCTTGCTACCACAAGCGAGTGTGCAGGATGGCGAGAAAGCGAAGAAGCGGCAAAGTTTTTTGACAAGAACGTTGTGGACGTTCATTATGATTGGCGGCTTCTTGAGTGCGTATGCTGCCTCTACGCGTCTCGTCCCAGCTGACATGTTCTCCAGCGCTGCTACTCATGGGCCATGCATATATGATATTGCTCGTCATGCTTTGCCAGACCCTCGTGTACCGCGAGGTGACATCACTGTTCTCGTTGAAGAGGAAAGATTCGGACGAAGGTAGGGGACGAGACCCGTGGAGCAAGACTCTCAACTGGTATTTCTTCGTGATCACCAACTACTTCCTCTATGGCGAAAGTATCATATATTACTTCAAGGTAAGCTATGCCGGTCTAAGCCATTGGTCCTTCTGCTCACCTTGTCGCAGCACGTCGTTTTCGCAGATGCTCAGTTCACAATCTTCGCGACCAACCATCGAATGATCAGCTTCTCGCTTTACACCCTCGGTTTCGTCGGTTTCGTCATGTCGCTCAAGCGCGGCTACCTCAAGCAGCAATTCGGGCTCTTCTGCTGGGTACACATGACACTCATGATGATCGTCGTCTCGAGCCACTTCATCGCGGACAACATTCTCGAGGGCATGATCTGGTTCTGGGTCCCCGCATCGCTCGTCATTTGCAACGACGTCTTCGCGTACGTCTGGGGCATCACGGTCGGGCGGACCCCGCTCATTAAGCTCTCACCGAAGAAGACAGTCGAGGGCTTTGTCGGTGCATTCTTCAGCACGGTCGTGTTCGGCGTGCTGTGGGCGACGTACTTCATGCGCTTCCAGTACATGATCTGCCCTGTGCACGATCTCGGTGTGAGCGCGTTCGACGACCTCCACTGTGACCCTAACCCGGTATTCATCTGGAGGGAATGGGCAATCCCGACTCCCGCGCGCGCGCTGTTGTCTACGGTGGTGCGTCTGGTTAATTACCAGCAGAAATCCAATATTGTGCTGACGTTCAGGGACAGACCGGCCATGACTTTGCTACTATCTCGTACGCACCGTACCAGTACCACGTGCTCGTGCTCGCCTGCTTCGCCTCGCTCGTCGCGCCCTTCGGTGGGTTCTTCGCCTCCGGCTTCAAGCGCGCCTTCAATATCAAGGACTTCGGCCATAGCATTCCCGGGCACGGCGGCATGACGGACCGCATGGACTGCCAGTAAGTTCAGCCCTCAGGCACATTTGCTCAATCGATACTGACCGCCGCGTCCTAGGTTCCTGATGGGCGTCTTCACCTACGTGTACTATAGCAGCCTCATCCGGGAACACCACGTCTCTGTCGGCTCGATATTGCAGATGATCGTTAGCGGGCTGACGCCCCAGGAGCAGCTCGAGCTCATGGCCGACCTGAAGCGGTACCTCGAGGGCCAAGGCATCGCCGTTAACATATAAACCCTGATGATTGGCGTTGCCGGGGATTCTAAAAACCTGCTACGTGCAGGTAACGCTGTGGGTTCGACGACTTGCACCACGCATGCGGCTATCTCTCTTGTTGTCTATTGCTCGCGGACTCCACGTACAGTACTCGCACCTACCTATACTGATATGGTTATACCGCTAGCAGATAATATGATCGAAGTGATTGGTTCCCTAGTCTGTTCTCCGACTGCTTCGTCTGTCTGCGGCTGACCTCGCCCTTGTCTCGAACGCAGGTTGATACGTTGATGCTGATGAAGGTGCTACTGAACGCCAAAGTGTTGGTATTCGACGGCGCATGAGATGGAGCACGTAGAACGACAGGCTGGCGACGCGCGCTTCGTCGCAGACTTCAGCCAATGAACATTGCTACAAGATGATAACATGATACGGCGTGCTCGGTCGGCATATGGTTCATTATGCGGAATCATAGTGGTGGCATACATAGTACATGCATGTGAACGCATTTGGCCGAGCATTGGCTGCGGCAATCGGAAAGGAGATAAGGTCCAAGAATGAGGGTACGGTTTTACGAACGGGGCTTCTCCTGCAGCGACAGGTATGAGTCATTGCAGACCGGAGCTCGGATGCACGCACCTTCTTCTCCTTCCAGAGAGCAAGCAGGCCGACGCCAGAGACCTTGACGATCTTGAAACGGACACCAGGGATATCACCCTTGGCCTTGCCGCGACGACCGAAACCAGAGATGAGGACCTCGTCATTGTCGTCGACGAAGTTCAAGCAACCGTCGTTCTAACACACGGAGTTAAGTAGCACAATCAGAAGACGCGCGTATGAGAGGTCCGGGCTAAGAAACCCGAGCCTGAAGATAGCGTACTCACCGGCACGAACGCGGTCACCTTCTTACCATTCTTGATGAGCTGCACCCGGACACACTTCCGGATGGCCGAGTTGGGCTGCTTAGCCTCAACGCCAATCTTCTCGAGGACGATGCCCTTCGCGTGCGACGATCCTCCGGTGGGGGAAGTCTTGTAGATATTGCCCAAGGCCCGCTTTTTGTAAGCCTTGTCCGCCTATATGGTCGCAAGCGTGCGTCCAGCACATACAGCAGATGAGATACCAAGGTAATGTGCAGGGAGGGAATGGGGTGGACGTACCCAGCGGTTCTCGCGACGATCGTTGCGCAGTTTACGCGCGGCTTGCAAGCCACGAGGTTTGTTAGCTGGCGCAGACGGTCAGTGTGGCAGCCAAAACGGAGGAGAGGGAGGGACGACGTACAGCCCATGTCTTGAGGATGCGATCGTCGATGGCTTGAGCAAAGGGGAGGTCTGGCGGAGATCGAAAGCGGCGATCAAAACTGTAGCAGTACCTCGCTGCTTTCCCAGCACGTGATATATATATGGATCGCGTCGAGAGGTCACGGTCGCGCGTCTGGTATCTGCACGCCACTCCGCCCTGTGACTCGTGCGATCTGCGACCCGCGATAGCGTCGTGGGCGAGCTTACCGCGGTCCTGCGTCGTATGTAGGCACTCTGCAGATACCAGCCTTTGCCTATTCTTCGGACCCACGGCAGTCTCACGTGGACGTCCAATGTCGTATACATTCTCACCCTCTATCGTCGATAGCTCGAGCATGAGTGCGCCTGAAGAAAGAGGAGATCCGGAGACGGGGAGGCGACCACCTCTACACTCCACCCACCATGTCTGAAATACGGTACTATCGCCATGGTCGCTTCTGCGTAGCTGGCGGTGTTCTTCCCGACGCGTTGACCGCGTACCAGACGTACGGGGACCCGAAGAACCCGTGCATCGTCTTTCCCACTTGCTATGGCGGACGGCTGGACAGTACGTTTCATATTGGTCTCCAGCACGCCGAAAGGCATGATGATTGATCTCAGACCGTGGCCTGCTAGGCCAAGATTATATGATAGCGACAGAGAATGAATACCATGTTCGTGGCACTGCCGTGTGTTGCACCAGCTTTAGCTAACCGTGCGTGTCTAGTGCCTGGATCCTAGGAAGTACTACATAGTCACCCTGGCCTTATTCTCCAATGGCGAGGTACGCGATTACCACTGCGTGTTTGCAGAATCGATGTCACTGACACTCTGATTACTGATACAGTCTTCTTCTCCCTCAAACACAGTGAGTAACCTTGTAAGGGACACTCCCGCCTCGATAAGCCTGCTCATACGTCCGCGTCGATAGGCGCCTCCTTACAATGGTCCATACTTTCCGGCCATCTCCTACGCCGACAACATGTGAGTGCTCGATGCTGCTGCGTGAATCGGCGTTGATAACGTCCTCCCCACGACAGCCGCGCACAGTACGCTGTTCTTACAAAGGCCCTGGGGGTGCAGAAGGTCCATTGTGTCATCGGGTTCTCTATGGGTGGCCAGCAGGTACTCGGACAACATCTCTGCATCCGTTGTGACAGCATATGACCGTCATTTCCAGGCATATCATTGGGCGGCTATGTACCCAGAATTCATCGAGAAGTACGTGTCCTAGCACCCTTCGTCGAGAGTGTCACTAAATGTTTATGTCCCGAAGATTCGTAGCAATCTGCGGCTCAGCTCGGACGAGCCCCCACAATAAATGGTGCGTTCTCCATACACTCCCGGCCTGATAGCATGTGTCGAGCTGTCAGCTCACTGAACGATGTAGCTTCTTGGAAGGCCCCAAGGCAGCCTTGGTCGCCTCCAAAGACTTCGACAACGGGCATTACAAAGCGCGTCCCGACATCGGCATCCGCGCGTTCGGGCGCGCTTACAGTGCATGGGCCTACGGACAGACCGTGCGTCGCACGTCTCCCCAGGCCACCCTACCCCGCTTCCCGTAACTGACACACATTGCACCGGCAGTGGTTCCGCCAGCACGGCTACCTGCACGACGGGAAATTCGCCTCGCTCGATGACTTCCTCCGCGCGGAGTGGGAGGGCGGCTTCCTCGATTGGGACGCAAACGACCTGCTCACGCTCCTCCACACCTGGCAGAGTGGCGACATCACCGAGTCCGTGGGGGCCGGCGCGGACTTTGCTGACATCCTCGCGAGCCTAAAGCCCAAGGGCCTAATTATGCCGTGCAAGACAGACTTGTACTTCCCGGTGAGTGGTGGCACGGGCACGATGAGTGATGGTCTGGAGGCTCACGGAGGTTGGTTCTGATTTGCAGCCGGAGGACAGCGAGATCGAGATCGCACTCATGAAGAATGGCTCGAAGCTTGTTGTAATCGACTCGGTTTGGGGACACATGGGTACGTACTGCGCATGTTGGGAAGCTATCATGCTCACAGGACTCCTGCTCAGTTGGAGGAGGTGCTGATGCTGAGAATATGAAATTCATCGACGAACAAGTGGCGGCATTCCTGGCGGAGGCGTAAGCAGAGCGAAGTCGCGCGTCGCGCAAGTGTTACCGTTGCAACATGACTTCTCCTGTGATCTATCCTGCAGATGTATCTGAGCACCAATGAATGTCAGGCGAAATGTGTATACATCAATTTGAGTGAAATCATACATATGCAATACACGCAACATGAGTCAGCAATACACAGGGACCTACACAACTGATGCCGCTAGTGCTACAACCTCGCTTCGATATCGGCCCAACAGCCTAGAAATACGAGCCTTCTCCCGCATAGCTTCGGCCCGACAGGGGGCTCGTCAAGTCTGCCTGGTCAGAAGCGGCAGGTTCGTCCTCAACGGCCTGGATTGCCAGCTCTAACTCCTCAGTCTGCCGCCGAATATACGCTACCGAGCCCGGACCAAACGCAGGCGTCGGTCTCGCGAACGGCTTGACCGTCACGGCGAGCCGTCCCGCGGGTATAGATGCCTGCAGGTCCGACTGCGGGGGCACCGGCTGGAAGGCCACCTATGAGAGACAGGTCAAAAAGGATGTCCGACGTCTTCGCGTTCGCGACCGCACCCACCGTGTCGTTCATATTCCTGTACCCCTTAAGGAACACACCCACGCTCTCGAGCTCCTCCGCGACCCGTTCCCTCCGGCGCTCGCGCATGTCTTTCTCCCTGTCTACACCCATGACGCTCGGGCCACCCTTCAGGTCCTCGAGCTCCTTCTTTGCCCACATGAGGAACGCAACCGCGACGCCCGCCTGGGACGTCGCACCGTTGTCACCCGCGTCGACGCCGAGCCACTTATGCGCAAGCGCGCCGTGCAGCGCGCCCTCCTCCGCGAGGTACCGCCGCAGCTCCGGCGCGACCGCCTCGCCGCCCTCGTCGCGCACACCGGCGTCACCCCGGTCCTTCGTGAACGCAGACTTAAGCTTGGACTTGGTCGAGGACGCAGGGCGGTAGTCGCCCGGCGTCTTCGCAAGCGAGCGCGCGGACGCGTAGAGCGCGGCACATTCGAGATGCAGCTTGGCGACCAGCATCGGCGAGGGGTGCGACTTGGGCAGCGGAGGACCGGGCGTGAGCGCGCTATCGAACGCAGCCTTGGACAGCAACTTGCGGATGGCGAGCGTCTGCGCGTCTGCGAGGGCCATTCTGCGATCCACTCAGCTCGTGAATGTCTAGCGGGAGCGGAGTCCGACCTACTTGCTCAGACCGATGACCACCTCTCGCGTAAGATCAGGCGGGCGGGGACAGGTGAGTCCTGCGGCGACGGCCCGATCGCGTTCGCGTTCCCATTCTTGTATGGACTCTGTACCGATGTACTCGAAGACGCCTGCAGCCTTGCACAGCAGCGTCACGGCAAATTGGAGCTTTTCGTCCTTCGCCTTGCGCTCGGCGTCGGAGATGGCGCGATCTCGCTCGTATGCGCCGAGCGAGTGCACGACGATCCGAGAGAGGTTCGAGAGCGCGAAGGCGTAGGTTAGAAGGGTGAAGATAGCCTCTGTGGACAGTGTCGGGATGGAGAGGCGCGGCGAGTTGTGAAAGAGGGAGGACGAGAGGGTTGTCCGCCAGCTGAAAACTAGAGAGTTGTATCGGAGACAGCGCCGGGAGTAAAGATGACGCTACGCACTCGGTTCGGTCCTGAGTGCCAACTCGCCCTGCTGCACGCACGAGACTATGCCGTAGAGCTGGGGCAGATAGTCATCTAGGACCTCCCGCAACATCTGAGATCTGATACAGCCAGAACGCCCGATGCACCAACTCACCTTGACCAGCTTGAGATAGTCCTTGCCTCCATCATCCGCTCGTTTGCTCTCCTTCAAGGCGGCTCTTAGGTTCGCGCGAGCCTCTGTAGCCTCTGCAATCTCAGTTGTATAAGTGCCGGATTTGTCGTCGCATAGGCCTGCAAAGAATATGGCACCAGTGGTAGGGAGCTCGTAGACGTAGATGCTCATGGACGGGTTCACAGCAAGATGCGACCACCAAGGGGATGTATCATCTGATTTCCAGTGGCAGGATCATAATGTTATTATAAATCATATAAATATTGAATCTGCTTTTATTAGTATCTTATACGGTACCCCGGATCCTTGCCAGCAGTATCCTGTGCAACGATTTCTGAGGGTACGACGAGTGAATCATTGATAGAGGCTCTTGTCTGACTATCTTAGCGAAATATATGCACCCGAAGGACTAGTTGGGTATAGAGGAGAACTAAAGGTGCGGCCACCATACTGAAAGTAACTAAATCATGCTACTCTAAGGGCTGCTCAAATACATTTGTTATAACCAATGTCATGCTCTCTATTCGCCCATCACCGCGTCTCTTTCGCTCTCAAGCTTAGTCCGTTCGAGGGTTGGTGCTGAATGCGGTTGCTTCTCCCAGCAATGCACCGAAATTGTGTCCAGCAGCATGATCAGATATTTCCCCGCAGCGTCACGGCTTCCGGCGGACCAAGGGCCAAGGGCAGCACGACGAGTATAAGAGCATGCGGCGAGCTCGTTCTGCTCAATCGCCTTCATGAGCATCCCAGCTCTCGTCGCTGAGCCACCGGCCGCAGCCCAGAAGACAGAATCTTTGCGGAATGTATGTGATTTGCCCTACGATGTCCTGTTCGAGCTCTTTCGACACCTATCTGCGGTGGACGTCACCTCGCTGTTGAGTACCTGCAGAGACGGCCGCAAACACATCCAGGACCCATCGATCTGGCAGCGATTGTGCAGTCGATATGGGCTGCGCAGCGTCGCGCACTTTGGCGGGTTGCCCTTCTATGTGGTCTACACGCAGCTGCTGCATCCGTACGGCCCGCTGCTTGGCCTCTGGGCGAGCGACTACCCATACCGCGGGAACATCATCGAGTTTCGGCTCATCGCGGGCGACGAGCACGAACACGGAGGTATCATAGGTGAAGTCTGGCGATTTCCGCAGACGTCCACTCGCTACCCAGTCTCACCTGAATATGTTCGCGCGCTGAAGATCGGCTTCGATGCGCCTTTCATACCTTCTCCTACTCCCGTAGGGGCAGACGCTGCGTTTGCACGCGAGGTCATACCCAAGGCTCGCGTGTATTGCGGCGTTCTCCCCCCAGTCGACGACGCGCACTGGCATTCGACGTACCTCGAGGTCGTTCCGTCTAATAGCTATGGCTACTTCATGCAAGGCTATCGCCGGCCATTCTCCCACCCCGACTTCCCTGTAGGGGACGCCGTGTGGTACGACACCCAGCGCGGGCTCCCTCGTCTAAAACCGTCTATCCCCGTCCTCGTCGACCAGCGCGAGCTTGTCCGCATCTACCCCGCCGTTCGCCTCCCCATTGTCTTCGCATCGGTAACACCGCACACGAAGCCTGCCGGAATCTCAATACACTGCTCCAGCGGCGACGACCGGTGCACCCAGACGTACCAGCCTGCGTTGCCATTTGACGATCTGTCGACCTCCCCGCCACGTTACTACCCGCTCCGCCGGGACATCCGCGCGGGTGTCAACCCAGGTGACGAAGGCTGGGGTCTCGAGACGATGACAGGTCTTTGGTTGGGCGCCTTCGGCCGTTACGGGACGGAGGTGCTGCACTTGACATGGCACCGAGAGCAGGAAGAATTGCAGGCGATAAAGCTCACTGGGGATGCGAACGTTCCAAGGGGTGCCCACTCGTGGACATTGCACGCCACCTCCAGTGCACCTTCTCCGCCGACATCGACCCACACTGGCTGGACAAGCGAGCTGCCTGGTGGATGCCTCATGTACTCGGGGACCGGCACGATCAGTGAACGCGGGTTCCCGTACGTTTAATCCTCCTATTTTTCGAATACTCCTTGACGTGCCCTAACGCCACTCAGGTTTGGGATTACCGTTCCACTCAGGATCGCCATCGTGAATGCAGACGAGGTGCATATTTTCTGGGATCAGACAAACGGCACGCGGATCTATACGCGTTACAAGGGTCGTAAAGATGTTGCTGGGTAACGAACCAACCACTTTGGCATCCTCGCAATAATATTGGAGACGCCTTACCTAGCCATGGGGCAGCGGCCATTAAACGCAGCGTGCTCTGTGCTCTCAAGAGTCCAGACCATATGGGAGGCACGGTGTCTCGCGGCTGACTTGTGCATTACGGGGTATGTGTGTACGGTACAGGTGCTGTAGCTGCCGAAATGAAACCTATGGTACAAAGCACGAGTGAGCCAAGACTGCACGACGAGGGGCTAGTCAACGCAGAGTACAAAGGGAACCGCACAGCAGACTACCTACGCAGCTCTCATCAGAGCTGTTGACGCGAAGGAGGTGAATGGATGCGTGCGTGACAACACGAAGGAATGACGAATGCGACCATGCGATAACTTAGCTGTGAATGGACGGTGCTAAAGGTGGAGCGTCCGAATGCTGGTGCTCCGTGCGAATGTGATGCAGTGCGAGGAACCAATGACTGGGAAATGCATGCAGGGTAGTACAGTATGCAGGCGTAGGTAAGCAAGAAGATCTAGAGCGTGGGCTACAAATCCTTGGATACATAGATCGAAGTCCGGGCGTATGTCACCGTCGTCCGAGGAACCCAAACGCACTCCTTGACCCGAAGCTGAGATTTGTGCTGGACAACGTGGCCCCCGCGCCGCCCCTCTGTTCTGAGGTAGAGGGATGGGACCCTGTCCGCGCCAAGGGCTCTTCCGCCGTCCGTGGACGACTAACCGCCGCCGTAGCTGACCTTGATCGTTCTGGAATATCAGGCCGTGGCATCGATGACACGGTCGGACTGCCCATCGGCGTAGTACTGGCGGACCCCGGCGTAGCAACGGGGAGACCCATGAGTTTCTGCATGATGTAAGGCCGGGGCATCGCCCCTTGCGAGCTGCTATGTGCATGCGTGGGGCGTGTCGGCGACACAACAGTAGATTGTGGCTCGCTCCCTGGGAGAGGTGGATGTGGTGGTCGGTGTGATCCACTTAAGCGGAACGCACTCGTACGGCGGGATTCACTGATAGGTGACACGGACGACTGTATGGAATGTCGGAAGTGAATATCAGATATGGTCATAGGAATAGAGTCTGATGGAGAAGGAAGCTGGCCCAAGGGATCGCCTGAGCCGAGCGCAGTGTCGGCTGTAGTCTGTGGTTGATCTGAGGGCATGACGAGGGGAGGCGGTAGGGGGACAGTTTGGAGGGAAATGTCGGGCGTCAAGGAAGGCCTACTCTCTGTTGGCCCTCCGGCCATGGTCATGGATAGCGCCATAGACCCGCGGCGATCTGCAGGCAGAGGCGGAGCATTCTGCTGGCTACTCTCGCGTCGCGATCTTGCGGAACTTCTCGTCGAGCGTTTTGATTGTGACGATGATGACTGGCGCAGGGACCGCGAGCGCGACGTCGACCCCGACGAACTCGACGAAAATTCCAAGAAGGACAGAAGCGTCGACGGCCTTGACGGGCCCGCCTCCGCATTTGCACCGTCGACACTCCCTCGAGCCAGCGCCTGCTTGAGAGACTGAGGCAGCGAGATCCCGCCAGCGCTGAGATACCTCTCCGTACGACGCTCGGGGCGAGGTTGTGACTGCGCAGCAAACTCGACCCTGAGAGGCGTCACGTTCTCCCCGACATCTGGGTCCGACGTCGGGGTAAACATCTGACTGAGAAGGATTCCTCTGCTTCCCCTACTGCCGTCGCGCCCGTGCATCTCACGGGGTCCTCTGGGGCGAGCACTACGCGGCGATGACGGCGGCCGCAGTCGTGTCAGTGTGTCGGGAGGCGTCGTTGACGACAGATGATAGGGAATGGCAGACGCTTGCGAGCCAAGGGATGGCGGTTCAGGAGTGTAGGGAAACGGGTTGGTAGGATTCCGCAGCGGAACCGCGGACAGCTCCGGGAGCTCAATGGAGAAGCTACCGTCCGAGTTTTGAGAGACATGGCGTGGTCGCTGGGCTGAGTGCCCTTGTGTCCCGACGTCGGAAGCGCCGTGATAGTCACCATGCCCCACTTCCTCCTCTTTCTCTCTAGGCATGATTGGACGGCCAATCTGCAGGATGCCCGGGCCATGACTAGGTGGCATGCTCTCTCGCCACCTAGTGTCCTTCTCCCGCACGAAAGCGGTGTCCTGAGGGGCCGTGCTACCAGTTCGCGAGAACCAACGAGGCCAGTTGCGCTGCCAATAGCTCACCCGTGGGTTCACCAAGAAACTCTCCTTCCTCCGTGCCCTCCTCCGTCTCCAGTAAAGCATGACAAGAACGAGAGCAAGTATTAGTAGTACGCCCAGCACGACGCCGACAGCAATTGCTGCAACAGCTCCACGAGACAGATGTCTCGAGCCGGTCGAGGTTCTAAGATGTCATTCAATCGTTGGTCACTCGTGCAACGACAGAGAGCTAGCAACCCAATGATAAATGCTCACCCAGGTTCCGTGGTGTTTCCCGCCATCGTCACGTTAATACCACCAGCAAGGACGATCAAGTCAGCGGTTAGGTCGTTTCCTCCTCCGTCCGCTCCGGCATTAACGACTTCCAACGAGTGCGGCACCTTGGGGTCGAGGTCGGCGACGTAGAACAATACAACAGGGGACGCGGCCGTAAACGAGGCGCGCGCAGACAATGTAGGATACAGGTAGTCGTCAAGCGTAACGTTGTATGTCCCCGACGAGGGCGACGTGAGCCCGGACAGTGACACGGCGGTGCCTACGGGGATAGAGAAAAGGAAGCGGGTCAGTACGCGTGGCCGACCTGATAAATTACTGGGAATGACCGTGCGAAGGACAGGGAAGGAGAAGAAGAAACGACCTCGAGGACACGAGTCCCGCTTTTCAGCGTGTGCATAAATTACGGAAACGTTACCGAGAGTGCAGGGTCCTGAAGGGCGGAGATGACAGGAGAAACCGGACATCACGCTCGGCGCACTCGCCCTTTGACGCGGACGCACGATCGGCGCCAGATACGCGGCTCGTACATATGACGCTGCGCAGGCAGCAGGAAGCGAGCGGCAGACATTGCGGCGAGGCGCGAGCAACATAGGAGCCTGATCAAGCTCGCGCGACCATGATTGTTGCACAGTACACGGGCTGTGCAGCGGACAACGCCAAGCTGGCACGGAGCCGGACATATCAATAGCATAGACGCTCGATGCGGCTGCAGAGTGCGAAGAGACAGACCGACGGCGAGGAAGCTCACCATTGAAATCAACTCGCGCGCTGTCGCCGACGTTCGTACTCGTATGGAAGGCGGCGCCCGGGAGGTCTGGGAGAAGACCGGCGGTAAACGACCATTGCCCACGGTACGAGACCGCACCGTCCGGAATGGAGGTGGTTGTAGGCGCTTCTGATACTGATGTCGGAGAGGACGATGCGTTGGGCGGACTAGGAAAGAAACAAGTCAACAACTCTGCAACACATGTACGGCGGCAAAGCAGAAAGGTTAGGAGCTCGAGGCGGCCGAAAATCGCATACAAGACGCTAGGCGGAGCATGAGACCATCGTGCTTGCGTTCGGGCATTCGCAATAACAGGAGACGGGGAAAACGAGACGCATGTTTGACTCGGTAAGCTGGAGTCGGCCAGAGCTTCAGGCGCCATATAGAAACGACCGCTACAGTGAAGTCAAGTAGTCTCAGTGTCACCCGACTGGGCTGTGGGGTTCCATCGAACGCGGAAACCAGCCACTCGTCCAAGGTGCATACGACAGCAATAATATCAAGGCCATTCGAATGCGAGGTTCGTACACGCTTCAATCGATGTCAACTGCCGATCGCGTAATGTGTACTTACCCGTCTCCGTCCATGAACAGCTCGAAGCTGTCAAAGGCGACGACCGCGTCAAGGTCGGTGTCATCCGTGTCGTTGCTCTGCCCCGCATTATGAACTGTGAGGACGATCTCGTGCAATCCATCTGATAGATTGGAGAACGAGGCCAACACATCATTGGCAGCTGTATTGACAGACGCCGGTGAGGATATGCGGGAGTAATAGTTCGTCGTCGCATTCCCGTCCAGAGAGACAGAATAGGTGAGCGCGCTCGAGCTGCTTGTGGTGATCGTGCCGAACACGTTGATCGCGGTACCTGAGAAGGGCTGGTCAGCAGTCTGGCTGAAAGAAAGGACTAACGGATAGAGATGAAAACATAACCACAGATCGCCCTTCTCGAGCCACATTGAGTGATATATGATATGCCACTGACAGCTGCTATCGGACGCCAGTGGTCATACCAAGACATGCCGGCGTTCCGGTCGGAATCCGTCAAGAACTGCACCCGCATACTTGCAGGATACCCCACCCAGCAGGTAAGGTCACTACGCATTCAGACCAGCTGGGCAGGCGTACGAAGCAGCGGAATGAATGTGAGAAAGGTCGCACGAGCGAGCACGCACCATTCCACTGTATCGCGACCTGTGCACCGTCGCACGCAGTAAGGCGGAGACTCGTACCATTCCCGAGGTTGCTCACTACCGAGCTGGACGAGGAGTTGGAGCCTGTAGAGAAACCCGAGCCAGTGTAGTATGGATTCCAGCCCGCCGTCAAGTTGGGTGCGCCGAAGGTGTCACCGAATGGTGCATACGCGATTGTGGGGGAGTTGTCGTCGACTGCGATCGAAACCAGGGTATCTGCCATGCATGTAAGGAATCTTCAATGCGATCTGCTGATCGCGAGCCCAACCAGGGGGAGCCGTAAACAAGGAAATGCCCAATTCTCGAGAGGGGAGCCAGCGACGACCGCTCGTTGAGGGTCGCGAGTAGTCGCCGGGGCAGAGGAAGGAAAGAGGCGAAGAGAGGAGGCGGTCGAAAGTTACGGAAGCTAATAAAATGTGAGCGTGATGAAGACAACCCACAGGGTCGGGTCGCCCGAAATACTGGAGGCGTCAGTTGCCAGCGGGACACGACCATCGGCCGCCCAACTGCCCACAGGCGAAAGCTTAGAAGCACCGACCCCAATCCGGATAGGCTAGCGCTTCTTCCACGTGACCGCGATACGACACGCGTGATCGTGCTGCTCGGCCACCACTGCAGTGGCACCTCCTGCGTTCCGACGCGTCGCACCCACCGCTCTCTCTGCTTACTACCACCACTCATGCTCCAGAGAAATGCTCGCACACGACAGGCTCCCTCATCCAGTTTGACCGCCTACCCTCGCCGCCCGCTAGGGGCACACCGGCCCCTCCTCGGCATCAAGGCTGTGCGAAACGGACGTTTCATTGACCTGGACTGCGTGCCGGTGAGCCGGATGTTACATGCAACGTCTATAATGTAGCTGTATTGAAGTGGCTGGAAGGGACAGCGGCACATACACCTGCATTGCACACACCATGCGACGGCGAACGAAGGTTACGCCAGTGAAGCAAACTACTAACAGATCACGCTAACTCTGACAGTGATTCGGATCCAGATGTTCATGTACCTTCCGCTTCATCGTATACCATCGCAGTGTTGCATGAAGCAACTGGGTATCCCTTTCGTGCGCTGATGATACGTAGAGATGTCAACTTGTTAGGCTCGCAAATGGGGCATGTATCGGTACATCGATCATACCGCCCGCAACATTCCTCCTAATCCGTTCGTCAGCGCCGATCCTACTACTTCCCCTATCAGTCAGACCATCGGCCGTCATTTACACCGCTGCCTGTTCCGGAGGGTCATCACGTAAAGCATATATGGAGCAAAGGGCAACAACATGTCGGAGAAGCTACACACCAGACCAGCGCTGAGCGTATGCGACGTCCGGAGGTAATGTATTCAATTGATAACAAGGAATGGATATCCTAGGGGATACATCGTGAGGACACCACTAGTACAGCGAGCCCACCGACGGATGGTGAGCGATGCAGTGCTCGCTGGCGTTTTCTTGACATCACCCGCCGCAGCCCTATTACTGAGCGGCCAAGGGTTAGATCCCGAGACCAAGCAAAAGAGAAAGCGTCTAACCTCATCAGCCCGTCTCTGCATTTGTGCTCTCGTCCATCAAGGCTTCACCATACAGGCTCAGGCTGGTGGAATATGAAAGTGCTTGGTATCAAGCCATTGAGATGCCACTGACCGAAGACAGATATATGTAGGGCCGATGACATTATCGCGAGCTAGAGGAGATCGCCAATCAAAGGCATGAGGTAGAGGTCGGATTGAACACTGCCGACTTACGAAAATGACGTTTACTCCCAATTGTCACCACGACTACCTGCTTGCATCGTCGATGCACTGCTAATTCCCAGACTTGATTAAGCTCCTCCTGGCGAGGGGAATTCATGACCCTATCATGATTTAACGAGTGTCGTTCGGCGACGAGAATTTACTGTTCCATATGCTCACTCATACGAGCCACAATAATCGCTGCGACTAAATCAGTGCCATTCTCGTGGTCTGTCACAACAAATGGCTGGTGGCGTACCATGGTGAACTAGGTATGACATCGTACGGCACCACGGATGTCAGTGGGCCTGAACTAGTGATTACCTGTGCTATTACAGTGTCGTTCGGCATAGGCTGGAGACACGCCCCGGGCGACATCATCGGACGTCCAGTCAATGAGGCAACACCAGTCCATCGACGACATTCATCAATTTGGTGAATAGTGGGTGACTATTCCTGACTACCACAGGTTGCAGTCAAGCTCCGGATCCGGGGCGCGTGCTCGGAAACGTCTGTCATGAAACGAGGTCAACGCTGCAGTATGGAGCACCACGACATCACTGAGTATCCCGCAGTGTTAGTATGACACCAAAACGCACTCCGTGCTGTAGTGACACGTTAGCCGAGACTTGTTAACAGGGCCATCTGCCGGGTGCAGTCAGTCAACCGCATTTCCACTGGCAGTCCAATCTGGCCGTCAACGAGACATACGTGATATCGCATTTGAAGCAGGAATTTGCAGTATGTCGCAACGAAGTCACGCAACCCGGTGAGAGGTGGGGACAGGTCACATCCGACGTCGGTGCGCTGATCGAGGAGAACAATTGAAGAACGCGCAAAATCAACGCAAAATACTTATGATAGCTTATGATGGATTGGCGGCTTGAAGGCAATCGTTGGTGAGATCTTGGAGAGATCCAAATCTGGCCGATGTCCCCTCCCCAGATCGCCGATTTATCCTCTCACGTTGCCACAACTACGAAGACTCCCAGCTCTCTCGCTCGGCCTGGCAACTTTCGTCTCCCTGTCTTCACCAATTTCTACGACATCTACTTGCTTGTGCAACGACGTTCTGAGTGGTTGATCTGGTGCCGAAATCGCTGGTCCAAAACGTCTCGTCAAATTGCCCAAATCACCAGGAACGACCGTGACGCCCCGCTGGCATCTGTCATTTTCGCACAGCCTGCGCAGAAAACATTCTCGCTGCGCGTCCTCGACTCAAGCTCTTGCACCCTCGGGCCGTCAACTGCACTCGGGCCCGAAACTCGACGCAGTGGCCAGGCACTGACAGCTGAAGACTAAGTATGGTCTCCTCGTACCGCCGCAGGCGGATCGTCTGGTCCATAATCTTACTCACGGCCGGCGTGTTCTTCTACGTAAGCACCTACGGCGACTCGTCTTTCCTCTCCCTCCCTGCGTCTCTCAAAGACATTGGCTTCTCCCCGTCGTCCTCGCGCGCCGGACAGGTCGCGCTAGCGAAGCTCAAGGACATCGCCGGCCGCAAGGCGAACAAGGTCACCGAGATACACGGCCTCCTCTACTTCGTCTCGCACTACCCGGACCGCGTACTCAACGAAAATGAAGGCGGGATCGATGTGGCCGGAAGAGGGCTCGTGAAAGTGGAGCCAGAGCAGGCCATAGACCTCGACGTCTACGCGCCGGATGGACACCGAAATTGGGATGCGCACCTGAAGGTCCTCGAGAATGAATACCCTGTCGTTGTCTTCAGCAAGACGTACTGCCCGTACGTTCATTTCCTCCCCCCTCCCTTGTATGACAGACGGCCGTCTGACTGACCTTGCGCACCCAGCTATTCGCAACGTGCAAAGGCGCTTCTCCAGACATACGAACTGGATCCCTCGCCACTCGTCGTCGAGCTGAACACCCGAAGGGATGGAGCGCTGGTTCAAATCATTCTGCAAAGGCTAACCGGGCGGCGCACTGTGCCCAATGTTCTCCTTTACGTAAGTTCTGTCTTTGTTGACTGCTCGGTTCACACGACTGACATGGCTCCCTTCAAGGGTCAGTCACTTGGTGGCTCTGATGACATTCACGCGTTACACGAGCAGCACAAATTGAAGGATGTCTTTGAGGATGCCGGAGTTCAGGTGAAAGGGCCGCAGGCGAGTCTTGAGACGCATGAGGCATAGGTATGTCCGCAGCCTGTGTTTAATGACAAATTCTCACTCGGGAGTTGCTCAGTCGTGTAGATGGCGGTTCTGAAAACACGAGTGTATGTTATTGCCGTTATGTATGATATACCACCTCCGAGAATGCCGGGACAGATGTTTTGCGGTGGCTCTGACATGACACTCAGCGAGACGCCTCTGAATCGGAGCGGTTCTCGTGAACACAGGTACGTGGTAGGCAGGGTGGTAGGTAGGTCTCACGGTATACATTACCACTCGCCGGCACCGTCCGTATTCTCGAGCGCGAGGGCTACCAGTGGCCCCTCCAGTCTCTCACATTTCTAGTTCCTGATCAGCTAGGATCCGCGTCATACGGGGGCAAGCCCCATTCCTCTGGGTCAAACTCCTCGAGGCTCTTCAGCATCTGATCGGGCTGTTCGACGTCCAGCGTCGGACCGGCCTCGCCCAGCGCCAGGAGGTTCGCGTCAGGGACCCACACAACTGCGTTCGCAACACATCAGGCCGCCGCCCACAGCACAACAGATCTCAGCATGAGGCTGACCACGCACCGTTCATGCCCGCACGTTTCCCCGCCTGGACGCCGGGGATCGCGTCCTCGAACACGAGGCCCTTAGCGCGCTCGCGCCGCTGCTCCTCGCTGAGGCCCCGCTCCCCAACCTCGCCCTCGCCGACGGCGCGCCCGAGCATGCGCTCCGCGGCGACGAGGAACACGTCCGGGTGCGGCTTGCCGCGGCCGAGCCTGACGAGCCTGTCGTCCGCGCACACGACGCGCCCCTCGAAGCACCCGAAGAGCGCGTCCATGAGGTGCGCGCTCTTCTGCGCGTAGTTGCGCCGCTGCGAGCCCGTCGCGACGGCGATGGGCACGCGGTGTCGGCGGAGGTGCCGTACGAGCCTGAGCACGCCCGGGAGCGGCTGCACGGTCGGCCAGAGCGCGTCCTGGCCGACGCGCCGGAGGTCGATGTAGGTGTCGATGGTGAAGTCGGGTGGGAGGTCGGGGAAGAAGGAGAGGAGGTGCGCGGCCGCTTCGCGCTCGGCTGGGGTAAGGTGGGAGTGTAGGGGTAGGGTTCAGGGATTGGTTAGGACGTACGCTTCCCCATAAGGCCTGCTTTTATGTCCCAGGTCATCTCCTTGCCATACTTCGCGAGAATGTTATCTGCGTCAGAGCACTGCAGTCACGCCCTCCGTATGAGTGCTGCACAGAACATCGCTCACTTGTGACCTCAGTGTACACCCTCTCCGAGTCGATGAGCAGTCCTGTGGCCTCGAACGATCAGAACAGAACACGATCGGCATTAAGGCCAAGGGGCCTAGAGCGAGCGAGAGATCTCACCATCCATGTCGAAGATAACATACTCGATCTTCGCTCTCTCGACCATCCTTACGGCTCACTGGCGTATGCAGTCTGGAGAGTCGATGTCTTCTAGACAATCCGACAGTGAGATTAGACAGGAGCAACTGCGATTTGTTGGGTACTGAGATGCGTAGCGCGAGTCATCGATCTGTGTACCTGACATGTGAGGCTATCAAATTCAGCTCACGCAGTGTTCTCGGTTGATATATGCGCATTATTGCGCGAAGTACAGCGTCCAAGAATACTTACTCCCAATGACACAGCACGGATGATGCGTAAAATACCAAGCAAGATCGTTGCTTCTCGTCATCGCGTCCATGCACAGAAAGTCTGTCTATGGATGTAATAGTAGGCATGCGGCAGATATGAATACGAGTAGATATGGTATGGCGTGCATATGCGGCGCAGACTAGTGGTACACCCGGCTATAACACCAAGCATGTAATATGTGAGCACAGTGATAAATCCAACAACCCCATCGGCCACCAGGCCGGTCCAGCGATGTGTGCGCGCGCCCGCAGGCGCCCGCGAGAAGAGTCCGAGGCAACGTACATATGCGTACGCAGGTGCGTGTCGTAAAGCCGTGGCGTGCGGGGATCAGTGCAGTTTCTTCTGCTTCTTCTTTGCGCCGTACACCTCCGTGCCCGCCGCGCCGATCATGCGCTGTAGCTCGCCCTTCTTCTTGAGGTACCGGATTTCCTCGGGCGTGCCGAGCGGGCGACCACCGACGAGCAGGATCGGCAGCTCCGCCGCGCCCGTCAGCCGGAAGAGGAGGGGCGCGAGGACGGCCTCGTCAACACGCTGGTCAACCTCGACGATCGTCGGCGCGGGACTGAGGTAGAGGTCGCTGAGGATTTGTTTAATCTCTCGTGAGACGGGGGAGTAGAACTGTCGGAGAGGGCAGTATGAGCTCACTGTCTCGAAGGCTAGGAACAGAGGATGGGTGCAATGGCTAGGAATGTGGTGCTGCTAGCGCCGCACCGAATGCATACGATGATGCCGATCGCCAAGGCTTGCGATATGAAGCCGATGCATATGAATGACTGCGTGCCTAGTTCTCGTGCGATCCCAGGACTAGAGCCGATAAGAGACCGTTTGTCCGATGTACGCACACCTCAACCTCCATCGAGTAATCCTGCGACGGATGATCCGGTACACGCTGACCTATAGAGTAGGCCTCATGTAGGCGAACCGCGCCAAAAACGGAGCAGCCTTGGGAACCATTACTCGTGCCTTAGCACGTGCCTCAGTTCGCTACTGCATCGACCAAGATGACTTGGGGCCTGTCAGGCCGTGGGTGACATGATGGTCAATAGATACGCCCACCAGACGTCAACGTTTCAAACCCGGCACGTCAACTTGTGATGAGTATAGCCCGTGAACTCGAGGAAACGTTTCGCCGTGGTGCACATAGGTGACACTCGACGCATACGCGAGTAAACGTAGGGCGCCTCTCTGGCCTAACCCATACAATCGTAGAGTCGTCGAACCGGAATGATAATGGCGCGGTTTAGCCATGGCGGCGAAAAAGGCGAAAAAGGGGGAAAACTGAGTTTGTTAGAGCACTCACTTTTGAGTAGAGCATCACAGGATGTTGTGCCCACACGTCCTTCACCACCGTTTCAACCTCCTCTGCAGCATGGGCTCCCCGAGTGTCAAAGTCGAGGACGAGCTGGGGGTCAATCGGCTGGGAAGGATCGACGGTGCTGGGAATCACGTTCTGGGGGAGGCTCGCGATGAAACTTGATACCGCCGCGAGCTCCTGCGACGCATTGAGCTGAACCAGCGGCCGTCCCGATGCGCTCTCGTTATTGCTCCATGAATGCTTGTGTCTCAGCGCGGCCAGCCGGAATGCGTCTGGCGAGAGGTGTGCGTGCGCGGGGCTGTCGGCCTCGAATGCAGGTATTGGTGATAGTGTTGGCTCTGCGACGAGGAGGACATAGACGGAAAGGACGACGAGGACAAAGAGAGCGAGGAATGTTGTCCGATACCAGTACGCCTTAGGCTTGCGGCTTGCGAGGGACGTGAGGGTGGCGAAGCTGACGGCGGTGGGGGTGAAGGGCGGGGACTCGAGGGCGGGGCTGGGGAGGGGGCTGCCGTTGCCGTACATGTGGGGGACGGGGAAGCGGGCGGATTGGGTGCGACGGTGGGCCATGATAATAAAATAAACGACGGGAGGCACAATGGACGGCCGGCAGGAAAGGACAAAGGAGCGGCGGGTGGCGAACGTGACGAGGCAGAAGCAGAACGACCGTCTTCCTAGGCCTTGTTCTCTGCTTCAAATCTCCGCGTTCCGGCGGCGGACTCTTCCCTTCCAACCTCCTCCTCCCCCCCACGTGCCCTTTCACCCGGCCATGGCCTCGGCCTCCCCCCTTTTGGCAATTCTCGCTGCCGGTGGCCGCGCTCGGAGTCGCATTCTTCCTCCGTGTATTACAAGCAGTCCTAGCTGCAACTTGGCCTCTACACATATTCTGTTGCTATGGTCTCTCATAGCAGAAGCAATTTTGAAGATCACCAAGTGCTGCTCTACTCGATTGCCTAGGGACTCAGACTCAGAGTTGCGGCCCGACTGGAACCTCAGGCTGGTGTCGTTGACGTCGATGTTCGATGTGGATGAGACCTCTCAATTCCATCCCTCTGGCCACTAACTGTCATCTTCATGGCATCGTGCCTATCCAGCCTTTACCCCGTAAATTTTGGTACCCCTAGCATGTCGTGCTCCGTGCCTGGTCCCGAGGGTATGCACCAGTTTTCGGTAAGCTCCCCGCACTTATAGGGGAGCAGTTCAGTTCTCCAATCAGGGGGGATATTTTACCGGTTCTCGGCCTTCAGATGGTGCTGACCCATACGTGGTAGAGCTGTTTGAGGAACCAGTGGGCTCGACGGACGAATGGCGTCTGTATATTCGGATCATGCACAGACACATTCTCACCTGTCTCGCAGCCCCAGTTGACTTTCGGGCGAACGAACGCAAACGGTCCCAATTTCTCAGCCGTCCTTGACCTATCTCCGCACACGTTGAGGCACTTCCAGCAGTGGAATGAATACGGAAAGCAGAGCGGTGCAGCCTGCGTGCTGTGCTGCGCATTTTCGAAGACTTCTGACCTCGTGAGGGCGCCGTAGAGCTCTAGTGCCCCACATGTCCTTGTACACGCATTCAACGCGTGTCGTTCGCAATGCTCCACAAGAGCATTTTCAGCCGCACGCTGATCTTCTAGTGCAATACCGTGACGCGATGACGTAGATGATTCCGTAGATATTCGCTCATACTGTACAGGTAATTATACAAGTCGCTGCGGATTATTGTTAGACCTTGATCTCACGTTGAAACAGAGCTTTCCAGGTCGTAGGCTCCCGTCCCAATAACCATCGCAGCACGTTGGTATTACCAGGAATACCGCTGACGACAAGAGTGAGCGCATTCACTGCGGGTTCCACTTCAGAATCTCCCGTTACTCACCGTTTGTTGTAGTAATATAGCATCCTATCCCCCGCCTCGACTCCGTATCCGCCCGACTGCCCGAAGTGAGCCAACGCTTCCTCGGAGGATATATTCTTGATGGCAATCTTCTTGCCGATGTGCGCGGACAGCTCACGCGCAACGTCCTCTATCGTGCAGTTCTGGCCGCACAGTTCGTACCTAGAGAGGTTGTGGGGCGCGGGGTCGAGGATGACCTTGGCAGCGACTTCTGCGAGATCGTGGAGGTCGAGATAGCCTTGCCAGGTTTTCGGGTTCCACGCCGCCGAGATGACGGACGACTGCAAGGTCGCGCTGAGACTGATGTTCTGCATGAGGGAGGTAGGCTGCGAAGGGGTTAGCTTATGCTACCGTCTGGGCAGTCGTTCGCCGCACCTCCAGGATGGTGTAGTTCAAGCCTGACTCTATCAGGTACTCCTCAATGCTGAGTGTGCATCAGCGCTGCTGGCCGCATTGGCAAAAGGAGACGACGCACTCTCTCTTCGCTTTATGATTCAACAGCTTCGTCAGGATCGGGTGCAGCACGCTGCAAAACACGAAATGCTTCACGCCCGCCGCCTTCGCCGCCTCGATCAGCGCGATGCCCATCGCGGTCTCGTTCGGGATGAACGAGGGCCCATTGTGGAAGATCACGTCGATGCCAGCAACGGCGGGCCCGATGGTGCTCGGCTCGAGAAGGTCCCCGATGGCGAAGTTGGCTGGCTTGAGGCCCGGGTACTTGGCGGTGAGCTTCTGGATGGCAACTTCGGACCGCACCAAGAGACGCAGGTCGGACGTGGGGGACGAAGCCAAGAGGGCTTCGATAACGTATCCAGAGGTTCTGCCTGAGGCCCCAGTAATAAGGATCGTCATTCTTTGCGCGAGCTATGATTTGTTAGCACTGACGCCGTAGGCGTCGCGTATATTATCAGCACGTACAATAGGTTAATGGACAGCGTTTAGCACCAGGACTAGGAGGTGAATATACCGGAAGGGTAGTACAACCGCTGCTGCTTTTATCTGCTCGTCAGTGGCCAGAGGACGATTCAAGTCGAGGCACAAGTCGAGGATCTAGTCTCTTGAACGAACCGATCTTTGTCAGCTACGTCATTCACCCTGCAGAAGTCTGACGGAGGCCCCACATTGTCCGAACGCTGAGTGCGAGTGTAGCGCAGCAGTCTTGTCAAAGGTCGGCATAACCACACCCACTGATTACGTCGTAGATGGTGCAAATGCTCCCGAAGGACGTGCTTTGCAGCCATGGCAATCTGAAAAAAACTGGTGATGAAGCACGGACCACCTGAGCGTAACGGACCCCTCCACTAATTTGTCACAAGTGATGATAGTATGATCCAGCAGCGCACCGGCGATTATCGTACAACTCACTAACCAACCCGAGCAGGGGCCAGCTACCAGCCCTGAGAAATACAAGAGAGCAACAGAAATAAAGGGTAGGAACGGTGCTGCTCTAATGACAAGACATTCCCTTGGAGTCGACGGCTGCGGCGAGGGCGGCATTGATGTCAAAATGCGAGCCAAAGATGAAGTGACCGATGGCAGCACCAGCAACCACCGCTAAGATGAGGTAGGCCTGAAGAAGACAGTGTGTTAGACACGGCCTAGGTGGGAGCGGCTCCCTAGACGTACGTTGTAAGTCATGAAGACCAGCATGAGGAAGAAGGACAAGAAGACCTGTGCGCCGTACAGCACAGCCCTGCTCGCGCGAGGGAAGAACGTAAGAGGGGTTCTGAGTTGTCACGGGCAGTCAGCACCCTGACCGCTCACACGAGCGATCCTAAACTCACCCGACCTTCCTCGGCGCACGCTCGCCGCCAAGGAGCCCCGCCGCCTCCGAGTCGCTCTCGGGCGTTGCCCGCCCGCTACGGGGGCGCGTCTTGCCCTTGCCCTCCGCGACGAGCCTCCGCGCGATCAGCCTGTCGACGTCGCGCGCGGCGACGCGGAGCCACTCGTACAGTACGCCGAGTGCGACGATGATGAAGAACGAGGCGACGAAACCCGCCTTGCTCTTAATGTGCCACCAGTCGAACACGACGCAGGTATCCTCGATCTGCGTGTTCCAGATCATGTTCATGCTGCACATCCCGCCCATGTCCATCCCGCCGTCACCGTGGTCCATTCCTCCGTGATCGCCGTGGTTCATCTTGTATGCGTGTGGGTTGGGGTGTTAAGGAGAGGCAACGGCACGGCCGGTATATGTACGGGGAGACGAAACAGAGGTGAGAGAAGATAGAGAGAAGTTGCTATATGCAGCTGCGGAGGCGGGCGTTGTGTGGGCGCTTAGCGGTCCCCATAGAGCCTACACCCTCGGCCGCCTCGTCCAGACGAGGCCTGGCGCGGGAGCCTTGCTAATGCACAGCGTCTCACTGGTAGGATGAATGGCTGCTGCAGTTGCCGCAGTCCTTTACCACGACCTGCATGGGAAAAAAGCGCACTGAATTGCAATAACGTGTACAACAGTAGGGTCCGTTCAGGCCAGCGCTACCCATTATCATCATGCAGCCCTCATTTCCGTGTCCTCATCCTTCTTCGCCAGGTCATGCTTCACGAGGAGAGCGTCAATCTCTGCAGGCTTGTATATCTTCGCCTTCGGCCGCTTCTCCGCGTCGAGTGTCAGAGTCGCAAATTCCACTGTCAATGGCGGCATTAGCGAAATCTGCGAAGATCACACGCCCGATCGTGCAATGGCCGGTGGAGGATTCACGAAAGGCACGCACGCTTCTCGCTTCCCAGCGTAGTGCTGTCCATGGTCTTGCTCATTGTCCGGAGGACGAGCCCGACCGCCTCGTCGATTCCGATGTCGTCTTTGTACTCCTGCTTAAGCAGACTCTGTGCTGTGCCGTTGTTCGCGCCGATACATGTCGCCTTCCAGCCGGAGTAGTTTCCTGATGGGTCTGAGTGGTAGAGCTGGAATTGGTAGTGTGGATCGTAGCCAGCGTAAAGTATGGATACACCAAACGGACGCAAACCTGGTACGCGCATACTAGTTAGCCAAGTATATACACGCAGGGAAGATCATGCGAAGCATACCTCCGTACTGCGTGTACCCCTGCTTGAGATCGCAGAGTCTTTGTACAAGGAGCTCGACAGGGATATCCTCATTGTAGTTGAACAGATGCCCTTGTGCTGCTTGTCGCGCGTAGTTGACGAGCGAATTCGCATCGGCAGTAAGACCAGCAACTCCAGATATCACATTACTGCCCAAGGAGACCGAGTGAGTGACGGTAATTGATGAGAAGACGAGCAAACGCACGAGTTGAGCAAGAAGATCTTCTCTCCGCTACCTCCATATCCACCTTCCTTCGCCCCGCTCATGTCGAGCAGCTTCCCTGTTACCTTCTTCTCCGCAGCAAGAACAACACCGTCTTTAGCGAGGACACCGAGCACGGTACCCGCATGTGAGATTGCCTCCATGGCATACTCGACTAGAAGCACAATACCAGGATAAGTCTACGTGTTTAACGGAATGGTGCGTTTGCCTGACTTTGATATAGTCGCCCTATGAGTATGTTAATAACCCCGCTCTAAATCTAACGATGTGTTACACTCACCCTCCGGCGAGAAGATTGTGGTGCGACCTGCAATGTAGTAGAGAAGTTAGTTCGGTACCTTCACCAGGCTGCACCACGTACTGTCGTAACGTCTGGCCTGCAGTAACTCAGTATTATTTGGAAGCTAAACATGCAGGCCACACTCACCATGGTGATTGAGAATTGACTAGGGAAGGTGGGAAGGAGGAAGGAGCTGGTGCAAGCTGAAGGATGGGTTGACGCGTCTGCCTTACGCGTCGCGAATCGCAATGCGGTCGGACTTTGCCGACGCGCGCGTTAGCGCGAGACGCGTTGTTTAGCTTGCCTGTCTCAAGGCTACATGCCATGTATCTTTTCCTCAGGCTTTCTGCTCTGTCGATATGCGCCCCTCTTGTGCTGTGCACTGGACGCTCCTTGTCATTCACACCATCTCGTTTTCATATTTCCAACCCACTCTATCGTGACGTCTATTCCAGTCCTACAGGCCTCCCGTCAACTTGTTCAGATCGTCCAGCACGATCTTCACCTGCTCCTCTGTACTTTGTTCTATCGTAACCGAGATAACGCCTTCCTCGCCCTCCGGACTCTCCAACGTCGCTAGCTGGCTATCTACCATGTTCGATTTCATGTAATGTCCCTGCCTCTTCGAGATGCGATCCAACAACATGTCTCGCTCTCCCTTCATGAACACGAAGTACGTTGGCAACTGCTCTGGCGGTGGAGGCTCCAACTCGTGCATTGGCTCTGGGAGATTGGGCCTGACTTTGCCACGCAGGATCTCCCGGTAGTACTTCCGGAGCGCAGAGCATGTCATGATCGCCCCCATGCGCTGTCGCGGGGCATCGGGCGGGGCATCGTGCTTCGTGGAGGACGGAACGTACACCCCCTTAGCCTCATGGAGTTGTGGTTTGCCTTTCTGCTGCTCTTCTGCGACGATGTGCTCCGCGGTAGTGCGCAGGAGTGCAAGCCAGGGCTCGCGATCCGCATCGGTGAGAGGCTGCCCATTCGACATCTTCTCGATGTTCGCCTTCGGGTGCAGTTCGTCACCCTCGATGTAAGGAAGCTGCAGCTTCTCGCAGAGCGCTTTCGCAAGGGTAGTCTTTCCCGTAGCTGCTACTCCCTAAGTGGTTCGTGCATGCTTGGTTTTCAGATTGAACTCCAGTTTGTTGCTTCGATTGCACTTACCATAACTACGATAAGGACGGGTTTGTCGTGGCCCACAAGAACCGACGTACTATCGGGTGGCATATTGAACGTAGACCGCAAGTGAGTTGCAGCTGGTAGTTCGTTGGCTCGCTGAAGTATCCGACCTTGGTGGGTTTCCCAGCAAGTTAGCCAGGACCGGCGCTTCGGGCCGGCGGTCAATGTCGTCACCTATATTCATCGTCGGCGTCTGACGTTGGGTACGAGTACTGAGTACTGAGTTCCTAGAATTGGAAAGTGAGGCTGAGACTCTACCATAGAGGCGTTGCACTGCACGGTGACAGATGGTGGGTGACGTTGCAGTATATTCGCTTTAGAACAAGCGGCTGTAAGCTTATATAGTCTTGGTGAGTTCCCTAGATGTCTGAAATATCTGACTCGAATTTGACGGAAGTCACTGAGGCCGACTGGTCACATACTGAATGTTGGCTTTTGTCAGCTCCAGGCGAGTATTAATAGGGGTTTTCAACACTGCTCGGCAATAGTGACAACATGGCATGGATATCACAAAACATTGTATGTTCCAAACGAGTGATTCGCTATCCATAATTAGTACTTGAGACTGCCTGAACGGTGCTCGGCCTCGCAGTACTATAGTACACTGCCCGCATTTACTAGGGCAACTCATAATTCTAAGTGACCCCAAATCTGGCTCGAACTAATGCACCTGCTGTCAGAATTGTTCAGTGGAAGTGTATGGTAGATGATATAAGAGCTGCGGAGAATTCAAGTTTCGAATTGGGAGCGGCGTGTCTATGTATATACTCGGAGCTTATGTGACCGCGACAGACGCTTGTCCGGAACAACAGCTGTTGAACAGCAAGTGCGTTTCGGGTGCGACACTTACTGCCAGCCTGGGATCGACATCGGTCGTCGAGGCAAGACTCCATATGTGATACTGCAACCCCCAACTTGCGCTGCAAGGTTATCCACGCCATTCAAAACGGTATTGACGTTCTGGGAGACGACGTAAAGTCCAGGCATGATATGATGGATGATCCGTATCTCTGCGTGCTGATCTTTCTGTCCACAGCGAGCCTAGTGCCAACGGCGAGAGCGGCTCTTGCCTCATGGATTGTCTCCGTACATGCACATCTCTTGTCATGGGGTTGTTCGAGGCTTGCGATCAGTATCACGTCCGTCGAGGTCGGCTTCGAACTGGAAACCCAGGACGGAGGTTCATGGCCGGCGTCCTTCGCGGTCGTCAAACGCAGTGATTCATGAGGAAGACCTACAAAACACAGTCACAAGACAAGGAACCCATCCGGTCGAGTCAATCTGGTACTGGGCTTGCCACTCACATTTACCGACTCGGTGCTGGAACTGGGGCCCTGCGAATGCGGTACCGGTGCGCGTTGTATTCGACGGTTCTTGGCGCTTAATCAGTCTCTCTTCAATGCTATTAGTGCCACGATGATTCGACGAGGTACACGACACAGGGCCCTGAAGACATCCTATCGTCCAGTATGGATGCATTGATCGGCCCAGCATCCCGGCGTTTGCGGTCTGGCTAGGATCTAGCTTCTGCTTTCTTCCGACGTCGGAATGCACTACAACCATCGGGTAGCAATACCCGTTCGTGTCCTACGGTGCCCGTTACATCTCCTGCTGGACCCATGTATAAATGGGCCACTTCGTGAGGTATCGATTCTCCACCGGGTCCAGTTAAGCAACGACTCGAGTGGTCTCAGTGCCTCCGAAGGATGCTCTCCTCACCTCTGTTCCTTGCCTTACTACTGCCGTCCCTCTCGTGGGGCACCCCCGTGCGGCGGGGCATGCAAGTACTAGAATCGCGACAGAGCGCTCCTGGGGGATACACTCTCACAGGGTCTGCCGACCCTGATAGTGTCCTCACCTTCCGTCTTGCCCTTGTGCAGAGTGACTATGATGGGCTCATTGATGCCCTGTACAACGTCAGCACACCGTCCAGTGCACAGTATGGCCAATATCTCAGTGCGGAAGAGGTACGATTGTGTCTCATGGATCTCCATGTACGTGTTAATCACTATTTGTATTGGCCATGCTTTAGGTAGAAGCATACATGACACCGTCAAACGAGGCTACATCAGCTGTAAACACATGGCTGAACGAGAACGGAGTACAGGCGACAGTGTTGTCCGCAGCCGGCGACTGGCTCTCTGTTCGGATGCCCGTCAGCCAGGCCAATGATCTACTTGACGCGGACTTCTCTGTGTTTACACACCCAAAGACGGGCAAGCAGGCCATCCGAACGCTTACCTATTCGATCCCGACTGACCTCGCCGGCCACCTCAGCTTAGTGCATCCGACCGTATCGTGGGTTTCCCGTCTAACCGAGTGTATGACTTCACTAGATAGCTCACTGGTAACTCATAGGTTCCCGAATCCGTACGGCTACATGCCCATCATGAACTTCTCGTCATCCGGATTTACTCCGGAAGCTGACACCGGTCCGTGTAATGTCGACGCCATCACGCCTGCGTGTCTGCAGTGGCTTTACGGCATCCCGACTGCACCTGCGAAGAGCGGTGGAAACCACCTGGCCGTGACAGGGTACATTGAGGAATGGCCACAGAGGACAGATCTTGTGGTGCGTGCAGTCCACGCAAGCGGCAGTTGGGTGCAATTGAGACCGTACGCTATTTCGCAGACCTTTTTGACTGATTACCGTCCGGATATCAACGCTGCGACAACCTGGACTCTCGTGACCGTTGACAATGGCTCGGATCCCCAAGGCCAATATGATGCTGGGATTGAAGCGGTCAGTAACCTCCCTGGAATTGGATGCTAACGTGGTTAATTGCGGCATAGAATCTCGATATTCAATACACGATCGGCCTTGCAACGGACGTCCCTGTCACCTTCATCTCCGCTGGAGATAGCTACTATCCCACAGATGATGAGTTTGCAGACTTGCTGCTCTACACTGCGTTGTACATGCTGGTGCCGCCGTCTCCCCCGCAGGTGATGACGACGAGTTACGGTGACGATGAGTACTTGATTTCTGAGGCGCTTGCGATGTGTGTATCAGGTTTTAGCGCCACTCAAGTAAAATTAAAGCTGACATCTTTGGACGTAGTTCTCTGTGCGCGACGTATGCAGGGCTGGGAGCACGCGGGGTCTCAGTGTTGTTTGCTTCTGGTGACGGCGGGGTTTCTGGTCTGCAAGATAATGAATGCACGACATTTATTCCGACTTTCCCTTCTGGCTGTCCTTTGTAAGGATCTTCCCCTCTGGCAATGAGTAAGCCACTAACACACATCTTCCATAGCCTCACTTCCGTTGGCGGAACGGAAAACATACCGGAGACGGCTGTTTCATTCTCCAGCGGTGGCTTCTCAAACTATTTCGGCCGGCCCGCTTACCAGAATGCTGCGGTATCCGAGTACTTGGCCTACCTGGGGGACAACAACGCAGGGTTATATAACCCCAATGGACGCGCTTTTCCAGACGTTGCTGCATACGCTGTCGCCTTCGAAATTGTCGCCGATAACTACACTACCGGCGTAGCCGGGACGAGCTGCGCCAGTCCGACGTTTACCAGCGTAATCTCTCTGCTGAATGACGAGCTACTTCAAGCGGGCCGTCCGGTACTGGGGTTCTTGAACCCGTGGCTGTACTCAGTGGCTGTGCCCGCGCTGAACGACATCACGGTCGGGAATAACTACGCCTGCTCGGACTTCACTACTGGCTTCAACGCGACAGTCGGTTGGGATCCAGTATGCCCGAAACGCGCATGCATTACCTGCCTTGAGCTGACGTTCTACGTTCTAGGTGACCGGCTTGGGTACTCCGAATTATCCGAAATTGAAGGCAATATTGGGCTTGTAATAGGCTGTCGAATTCTGGGGATGAACCCAAGGACTGTAACGAGGATGTATGTACCATGGACTAAGCGTTCATGAATAGGACTCGAAGGAGTGTTATCAAGGCGTTGACTCAGCGCCACGTCAGTAAATTGCGCGGCAGGATTTCTTTCACGTGACTGCGTTCGAGTTTAGGGCAACCGCTGTCGCGTCCACTGAGTCTGAGGTACGCGTGTCTCTGCATGTCACTCTATGTCACTCTTTCACCTCGCTATTGTCCGCTATTCAGCAACTAATCCCAGCAAGAGTTATGCCCTTTATCCTCTGATATACCAATTCCTTTCTTCCCCGAGGGGAGTTACCATTCACCATAGTACTTGGGAGCCGCCGGCTTTCAAGCTCCAAGCTTCAGAGCTTCAGATCTCAAAGGCCTCAAGCGCCACAGAGTGTCCGCTGATGCAACCTCAGGTGAACGCTCTAGAGTCGTGGGGTCATGAAGGCAGAAGTTCGGAGTCGTGATTATGCAAGGCGTCTCTCGAACCCTTGCTTCTTGATTTCAGTATGAACGAATGCCCTATTCACAGCTCTCAAAGGGAAATGTAACGCATGGTCTTGGCCAAAAATCCACCGTTATCCGAATCCACCGTTATCCGGTTCTTCGTGAGATCCACTATCCTTCTCTATAGGCTCTCGTACACGGCATGCTTAAAGCTCTCGGTTAGCGGATGTGCGGTGACTCTTACCCAGTAACACTTGAGCATTCTAGGTATCAGCAATAATGCTCTCCTCCATCCTTTTGGCTTCCTGGGTCTTTGGTATGGCGCTTGCGAGTCCTCTCAAGCGGGGCCTCCAAGCGCACGAATCTCGTGCGAAGCCGCCCGGTGGCTACACACTTACGGGTCCTGCGCCATCCGATACTCTACTGTCTCTCCGTCTCGCCTTGGTACAGAACGATGCCGCTGGGTTGGTGGACACTCTGTACGACGTCAGCATTCCAAGCAGCACCAACTATGGGGGCTATCTGAGCAAAGAAGAGGTAAGCCCTAAACTGCTCGCCAAGAAGTCTGATCGTGATGGCTGACTGCATTGGTAGGTTGAGGCATTCATTGCTCCTACGGCAGACAGCGTGTCAGCGGTGAATGCCTGGTTAAGTGATAACGGCATCTCTAGCAGCACTATTTCTCCGACTGGCGACTGGCTCTTGATACAAGTGCCTGTCAGCAAAGCAGATGACCTCCTGGACGCTCAATTCTCCGTCTTCACTCACGCTGCTACGAATAAGCAAACAATACGGACTCTCGCCTACTCAATCCCGACGGATCTGGTCGGGCATCTAGACCTTGTCCATCCCACTGTTTCGTACGTCCCACTCGAACTATTTTTATAGACGATATATGCCAGTCGGGTACTGAGTTAGTCGATATTTACAGGTTCCCAAATCCGTATGGCCATCCACCTGTGGTGTATTCTCCGCAGGTAGAGAGTACTAGGTCCGACTACGCCGCGAGCCAGTGCAATATTTCGGCGATTACCCCGGCCTGCTTGCAATACCTCTACAGCCTGCCGACCACTCCTGCGACGCACGGATCTGCTCTCGCCGTCACAGGATATGTTGGACAATGGCCACAGCGCGCCGACTTAGCGGTTGGTACCTCATCAGGTTATGTCCGAATGTTCTGATAGGAGAGTCGAAAGACATTCCTGGGGGAGTATCGCGCAGATATATCCCCTTCGACGACGTACAATCTTGTCAGTCTGAACGGCGGCATCGACCCGCAGAATGGCAGTGCCGGAATTGAAGCGGTACGTGCAACTTATGCGATCGAATTAAGCACATATGCCCACCGAGGCCTTCTATGCTCGACTTGCTGATGCCGTTATGTAGAATTTGGACATACAGTACACCGTCGGGCTCGCCACGGACGTGCCTGTGACATTCATCTCAGTTGGCGGAAGCTCCGACGACACCGATTTCACCGATGAGCTTCTCGACACAGCCCTCTACATGATCGGCCTTGGGTCACCGCCACAGGTCATGACAACGAGTTACGGGGTCGATGAGTATCTCATCTCCGAGAAGCTTGCATAGTATGTGAACGGTACATCATACCGAAATACGTGTCATTTGGCTAACTCTTGTTTGTCTCCCATAGTAACCTGTGCGGTACGTATGCGCAGCTTGGAGCGCGTGGTGTGTCGATCTTGTTTGCGTCGGGAGACGGAGGCGTCTCGGGCGGGCACTACCCTGCTGACGGTTGCACCACCTTCATACCGACGTTCCCGTCTGGATGCCCATAGTGAGTTCGCCAGGCCTATCTCCTGCAGTCAGAATGCTGATCACAAACGTAGCGTCACTTCCGTCGGCGGCACCATCAACATTCCCCAGACGGCCGTCAACTTCTCCGGCGGTGGATTCTCCAACTACTGGGCGCGTCCCTCCTTCCAGTCCGTCGCCGTCCCTGCCTATCTCGCGCTCTACGGTTCGAAGCCCATGGATGCCGGGCTGTACAACGCGTCTGGGCGAGGCATCCCCGACGTCGCCGCGTACGCGGTCGACTTCGACGTCGTCCTGGATGGCGCGACCGAGCCCGTGAGCGGGACGAGCTGCGCGAGCCCGACGTTCGCAACCACCATAGCGCTCGCGAACGACGCGCTGTTGGCGGCGGGGCGCCCGGTGCTCGGCTGGCTGAACCCGTGGTTGTATGCGGAGGGCTGGCAGGGCCTGACGGATATCACGACGGGGAACAACTTCGCGTGCTCCGACTTCACGACCGGATTCGAGGCGGCGGTTGGATGGGATCCGGTGGGTGGCCCGATGCTGTTCATGCGTCGCTCTCAGTGCTTACAGTCATGGTGAAACGTGCAGGTGACGGGCTTGGGGACACCGGACTACGCGGCGCTGTTGAGGATCCTCGGACTCTGAATGAGTCATAGCCATGCGCCGCCAGCTCACGTTTAATTGTTGTACGCAGAGTATGGGACTTCTTGAGTCTCGTACAATGGGCATGTCGACCGGACATGGCAGTGACACCTCGACTCGGTTCTTGCATTCGTCGGAAGATGTGCTGAGAGGCATGAGCGGCACACGAATCGGTGAGTCAGTGCATATCAGTAATACCCGACAAAACATCCAAGTACAGGCTTGTAATGGTCAGCTCCTTGCTACGTATCGCTCATAGAACAGCCGACCATAGAGTCCTCACGGTATTATGGCACCCGCGGGCGGCGTCTCGCAGGTGATGCCGCGGTGTGTGCCACCGAGCGCCCGTAATGGCCGCTTACTTCTCGCCTGCGTGCCTCCGCGCACCTGACTTCGACAGCCAATCCGATCGCTCTCATCGTTGGCACTGGCCGTTCTCATCAAGAATGTGTGGGACATGGCTGCGCTCATGAAAACAGATAAAAGCGCGGCGAGGGACGTCCGTTAAGGATCAGTATCCTCTGAGCTCTCAGGGTGCACCAGCAACTCAACAGTATCGTTACCGCAAGCACTTCAGCAATGTCAGAGAAGGCGACGGCAGACTACGACCCGGCTTTCTACGCGCAGTTTTATCGTCTCAGCCCGCAGGAGCTCGAGTTCTTCCAGGCGCAGACTGGAATCAAGGATGAAGAGGAACTGAAGCAGCATATACTGAGCGTCCAGGGGGAGGCTCTGAAGGTGGTCAGCGCATTGTCCGAGTGTCCGAAAGTACTCATCGGCTTCTATTTTTAGGTCGTTCCGTATACCTGTATCAAGGCCTTCGCCTTCACGAAGTGCGTTACCTTTGAGCTTCTGTCGAGCAATGCGTACTGACCATAGTAAAATTCCAAGGCTCGTTGCTAACCGCCTTCCCGCGTATGATCAAGTCATCAAACTCGGGAAGGAGCGCAAGGGCGCTATTCTCCTCGACATCGGATGTTGCTGTACGTATGCCCACCATGGACATTTATATTGAACAAACCCGCCAACCATTTTGCACTTTCCAGTCGGTGTTGATGTCAGGAAGGCAGTGGCAGATGGATTCCCTGTCGAAAATGCCATCGGGTCGGACTTGCATCCAGGTAGGTTCGCCGGGCAGGGCGGCATGTGACGATGATCGTGCTAAGCATTCTGGCAGAGTACTGGGATCTCGGCCACAAACTCTTCAGGACGACCGGCGAAGAATTTCCGGCTTCCTTCCTCGGCGGCGATGCCTTTGATCCAGCTTTCTTCGAGGAGGGCCTACTGCTCGACTCGCCGCCGACCACTCCCCCGCCCGCGCTTGCCTCCCTGAAGGTGCTCACACCACTGAACGGGCACGTCTCTGCCATCCATGCCTCCTCGTTCTTTCACCTCTTCGATGAGGAGAAGCAGCTTGAGCTGGCGCGCAAGCTCGCGGGACTGCTTTCCCCTGTGCCCGGGTCCGTGATCCTGGGTGGACATGCCGGCCAGCCGACAAAGGGCTTATGGACAGAGCGACGCACGATGGCGTCGGGGAAATACATGTTCTGTCACTCGCCAGAGAGCTGGAAGGAGCTGTGGGACGGGCAGGTTTTCGAGAAGGGGAAGGTCAGAGTGGAGGTGACGCTGAGGACGGCGAAGGAGATGTTCGACATCGACCCTGCTGGCACGAAGTGGATCGACGCCGCACAGATGCAGGGGGGGTCTGGGACTGTGAACTACCGGGTGCTGGTGTGGTCTGTAACGCGGCTGTAAGCTGCATTTCTGTGTGGCAGCCGCATGCGTGCGTCAATTCGGAAGACAGGATAGTAATTACTCGAACTTGATGCGAACTCTGGTTCGTTTGCAAGTGTCTCCAGTCTACTAGGCGTTAGGCGTCCGGTGATGAGTGTGTAGTTTCGTAGAGGCGCCGTACGTGTCGCTGGTGATGCTCCTCCAGGCTCCTCCTCACATCGAAACATGTTTAAAATGCGTATTGAATAAGCCTATTCTCTCGGTCAGCATTATCCTGCGTTTGTCCTGGAGCTGTCTGGACTCACAGGGGCTGGGAGCATTGCTTACGTAATATCCTAGGCCTGGATGTAGGCCTCGATTGTAGATCGTCCCCGATCTTCGACTTGGCGTGAGGATTTCGTCACTCACCTCCATCTTCCTCTCGACAATACTCACTGCAGTATGTTTTGGATGGAACGCGACATTGGATTAGAGACATGAAGACCGGGTCAACATGCATGTGCTTCGACCACACGGGCTACCGCTGCTGAGCGACGGAGCAGCGCGCTGGAACAGCGTTACTGAGCCGACGGAATGCGGGCACCAGCTGGAGGGACTGCAGTCTGCAAGGCCGAGATATCGATAGACCTGCAGCCGAACCCGGCTTTTCTGTTCAGGGCCTCGTTCGGGCCCTCCGTGCTGGTCTTCCGTCATAACCTTCCCGTTGCGCGGGACTCCAGCAAGCTCCAGGCACGCTCTCCGACGGCACAATATGCATTGCCCTGCAGCACGGCGGCCTGCCGACGTACCGAGCACACTGGAGCCTGCCCATCCGCAGGTCATCGTAGCGATAAACTTCCGTCTCCCTGCCTGTTCTTAAGGACGGCCTCGTAGATGTTGTGTATACAGCACTTGTTACTATTATGAGCCACACTCCGATGAGCACGACTGGGTCTCTGGACGACCATACAACGACTAATTCCGTCCAACTCGACCAACTAGACACTGCCAAGACGCTACCAAAAGAGCGGCCCGACATTGAAGCAGCCACCCCACGATCTCTCGACGACGACACACCCGATGGAGGGCTGCGCGCATGGTGTGCTACCTTGGGTGGGTGGGTGACCCGTTCACTTCAATCCGTGTCACGCAGCTGAAGGCCTCGCGCAGGGCACTCATATCCTTCTGTACATTCGGCTACGCGAGTTCGTTCGGTGTCTACCAAGACTATTATGTGCTCGCAGGCACCTCAACGTCGTCCAACATCAGCTGGATCGGCTCTCTGCAACTGATGCTCCTCTTCTTCGTGGGTCTCCCCGCCGGCAGGCTGTTCGACGCAGGATATCTCCACTCGCTGCTCTTCATCGGGAGCATACTCTTTGTCTTCTGGTGCGTCCCAACATCCGCTCCCGTCGTACCAGTCATTGATGCGCCGCATTTAGCATCTTCATGCTCTCCTTAGCCGACCCCACCAAATACTACCAAATTCTCCTTGCGCAAGGCATCGGCATGGGCGTCGGCGGGGGGTTCATGCTCGTTCCCGCGCTCTCCCTGCAAGGGCATTACTGGAAGAAGCACCGGAGCATGGCGCTCGGCCTTGTCGTCTGCGGCTCGGGCAGCGGCGGGATCGTGTACCCGATCATGCTCAACCGCCTGATCAGCGGCAGCGACGCCGTGGGCTTCGCTTGGGGCGTGCGCGCGTCGGGCTTTCTGACACTCGGGCTGCTGACCATCGCGCAGCTCATCATGCGGACGCGGATGCCGGGCCCGAAACAGAGAAGCAAGCAGGAGAAGCCGAGTGTCGTTGCGGTGTTGATGGACCCGCCCTTCGTGCTCACGGTGTTCGGGTGAGTGGCTATATGCGCTGTGTGCGACGGTAATATGACGCTGACGCTGGCTCCGCAGCGTGTTCTTGGTATATTGGGGCTTGTTCATGCCCTGTGAGCCTAACGTGCCTTTGCATGAGGCCCCCCACTGACATGAGTGCACGACAGACTTCTACCTGCAACTCTGGCTCAACTTACACGGGCTCAATCCCACCTTAGCGTTCTATACGGTATGTCTGCTCATTCGGATTCGCAACACACGTAACTGACCCGAGCCCAGCTCGCCATCCTGAACGCCGGCTCCATCCCGGGACGAGTCATCCCGAACATGCTCGCGGACCGCTTCGGCGCGCTGAACGCCGCGATCCCTGTCTCGCTAATCATGGGCGCGCTCGTCTTCGTCATGTTCGGCGTGACGAACACGCCCGCTATCATCATATTTTCCATCTTGTATGGGTTCTTCTCCGGTGCATGTACGAGCCGTCCTTTTTCCCGGAAGACCGGTCTTTCTGACGTCGACTCCCCTAGACATTGCACTTGTACCAAGCGTCCTCGCAGTCTTGGCGAGCAGAACCGAGGAGCTTGGGTACGTTGGTCGTTTGCGTGACCACTTTGTCCGCGCTGACCAGCCTGATTTCGGCAGAATCCGCATGGGCCTCGGGTATTTCTTCGTCTCATTCGCCATGCTCACCGGCACGCCGATAGATGGCGCCCTGCTCGGGCAAGGCTCCGTGCTGTACTGGCCAAAGCCGATCGTATTCAGCGGTGTAAGCAGAACGCTCTCCATAATGCACCGGACGTTCTCTAACTGGTTTCCATGTAGGTTGTCATGATTGTCGGCACGGGGTTCACGTGTGTGGGGAGACATTTTCTCGTGAGAGTGAAGGGGACGCAGTGGACGTAGGAGAGAGGGCGAAGACAGATGCACGAGGCGGACCTACTACTATACGTCATAGAGCTGTAGATAGTACTGTACTTTACTCCCTTAAACCCCTGGGCCATACCCGTAGGACGTTGTATACCAATAATATAGACACCACTCAAGAACCGCTTCTCGTGGCTTCGGTAGTTACTGATCCCGGATATAGGCAATAACACGAAGTTGAGCGAGCTCAGCGTAATGAATAACCACGTGCCTATGCCGAATATTCATAAGGTATTCGAGTGCTCAACGTCAACATCCAAGTCAATGTTCAAACGTTCACGTCCAACGTTCAACGACATGCAAATTACTGTATTCGTGCGCAGCGCTCGACATCCATATATCCACGTGACCACGCAGCGCGCACTGAGTACTCCAGCTTAAGTTGAAGTCAAATGAACACTGGCACGCAAGGTAGAGACAGTCTACTGCCTCGCTACGATATCTCAACTCACCAAGCCGCTAGCCCAATTATTTCCGTTCCGAAACGAGGAGCGTCGAACCAACTCCTGTCCGTCTTACAATCGACCGACAGCAGTACTAGGCTACCGCCAGTGTCAACTCTCTCGACTCCAGAGTCCGAACCACTGCGCATGAGTTCTATCGCCTTGGGTGGACCTTGTTGCCGGCTGCATCCCAGCATAGTTGCTATCGCTCCAAGATAAGTTTGAGAAACCCCCTTAAATAGGATGTCAGCCTGTGTGCTATGTCCGAATGCCAGTGGCGGCTGACTTGCAGGGAGACTCGGGAGGCTGACGGTCAGAAAATGAATCCAGCCGCATTGCCCACCGGGCTGACCCCTGCGCAGCTATATAAGACTGCGAGTAGAGACTAGAGCTGCCATCTTTCACTTCCTTCCTACTTCCATGTTCTCTTCCGAACACTGTCGCTGCACCGAGGTGAGTATCCATCTACTGCACTGGTCATTACTCATCAGTACCATGCAGCCAAAGGTGAGTGAGTTTCGCGCCTTATGGTGTATGGTTCGTCTCCCTCCCTGTATCTTCTCATCGCGCATGTCCACCCCTCCTTCCTGTCCACCCACCTCCGCGCATGTAGTGTTCCGGTCTCATGCGGCGGCACCGAGAGGAGCAGCCCGCCTTGCCCGTGCCTCGAGCATGGGTCCCATTGTGTTCGTTCCGTCCCTTCATGTATCTTCTCATCATTCATGTCTATTCCCCCTGCCTGTCCATCCACCTCCGCACATGTAGTGTTCTGGCTCCATGCGGCGACACCGAGAGGAGTCGTCCGCGTTGCCCGCGCCATGAGCGTGGGTCCCATCGTGTGTGGTTCACTTCCCTCCATGTATCTTCTCATCGCGCCTGTTCATTCTTCCTGCCTGTCCACTCACCTCCGTGCATGTAGCGCTCCGGTTTCGTGCGGCGGCACCGAGAGGAGCCATCCGCTTTGCCTGCGCCGAAAGGCCGTGGGTCCCAACGTTCCCCTCCTTGTATCTTCTCATCGCCAATGTCTACTCGTCCTGCCTGTCCACCCATCTCCACACATGTATCGTTTCGGTTTCATGCGGCGGCACCGAGAGGAGCTGTCCGCTTCACCTGCTCCACGAGTGTGGGTCCCTTCGTGTTCGTTTCATTCCCTCATGTATCTTCTTACCGCGCATGTCTTTACCCTGCTACCTGTTCACCAACTCCCGCCCTGTCTTCGTAGATAGTGAACTCTGTGATGCCTCCGCAGCCTGTACCACCGGCGATGCCAGCACGTCCCAGTTGGCACGTGTCAGCTGTCAGCGGTATAGACTGAACGGCACCATACTTACGTCCGCCTCATGTGTTCAATTGATCTTTTTGTATTTGCACTGCGAGTTGATTCCTGCTCATGGGCAGTCGTGTTTTCATCCTTGGACTTGGCCCGCATTGGCTTCATCTGGCCTGGACAAATTTTGTTTCGCATCCTAATGAAATATTGTTAGATTCTCCAACAGACGAAGTACTGGCTCGACGCGGGGTAACAACATGAAGCATGGTTCGCGGCCCGAGGACCGTCAACAACTGTGTGTAGTTGGGTGTTCCCAGGCATGTCATCTACGCATTGCAGGCAGCGAAACAGTCCAGCATCATTGGCAAGTTGACACATGAAGAGCATAAAGGGATCCACTGGATCCCATAATATTAAACCTAGTCGTGAATTTCGAGCACGCGAATTATTGCTGGCCGTGATGTCCACCGAACCCTACTGACCGACTGCGTGGCCCGGATACATGGGTTCAGCCACCCGAGGAAGGGGTGTCCCGCCGCAAGCAACACATCGCCCAGGAGCGTAACTATGCTCGCGAATGACGGACTTGCCTGGCCCGTCCCCCTGATGCGTCTTGCAGTGTCTTGACAGCGATGTAAAATTCCACGGCGTACGCGGCGACGTCGGGATCGCCCTGCCCAGACGCGTTGTGCAGCCCGGCGTCGCTTGGCTGGACCCGTGGACCGGAACGGCGACGAAATAGAAGGTCGAGTTCGGTAGTTGGGGAACCTACCACCAGAGAAGTTGGCGGCTGTCTGGGGTATGTCGATGGTCCACCAACGGATGTGACGCTGCGTGGACGGTCAGCGACCTGGCTGTACTACGGACGAATAGAACTAGCGAGCTTACTACGGGAACCAGGAGGGGAAGGTCCCTATAAAAGTGGTACAACTGTCGGCGGGAGAGACTCCGCCGTCTTCAGATGCGAACAAAATTGATATGTACCCCGCGTGCACCAAGTTGTGCAGAAGCATCACAAAAGTTGCTGTATTTGGCGTGCACATAGTATGGTCAGATGCATACAAGAAGCTTTTGAGATCTGACGCGCGCAATATGCTAGCCTTCGAGACAATACAAGGTACTCAGTGGCACCATAGCTCGTAGTCACGACTTGCGACGGTGTGTCGAGGCTAAACATGTAGAGCGCTGTATCTAGGAGCGCGTCAGTGAAGTCCGTGCTGTCATTCATTCTCGCCAACGGAGATGAATACAACAGGCGCATCGTTGGCGAGGCCGATAGTGTATTATGATTCTAAACTCTTTACGCGTGGCATTAGCCTTAATAAGACGTCGGATGAAGGCCATTACCTAGGTCATAAATGGCGGCACGGATTGCATCATTCCCCGGCTGGTAACCGCTGTCCACTCCAGGTTCATCCCGTAGTGTAGAAAGGACAGATCAACTTGAACTACTTCCTGTAGAACTCAAGGATGACGGAACCACGCGCCACATTGTCGTGTCAGCCGCGTCCGGATGCACAAGATTCTCCACTCAAATGACAGTAAACTACTGTATACGTATTCCAACATGCAAACAAAGGACGATGTGTCCGACTTCTGATAGGCACATATAGACTTCGTACAGTTAGCTGTCTGTGTTGCTGATATAGTACCTACCACTCGGAGTCCGATGAGCTAGGGGTATCCTCGCAATCGCAATCGATTTCCTCAATCCTAATGGGTTCAAGCTCAGGCAGGCCACAAGGATGCAGGTAGATGCCGCCATCATCCAATACCGGATCCTCAACTCCATGCCTGTGAATTATAGGGTCATTAGACAGACCAAGGTTGCAGGAAGCAAACATGGAGCAGAAAGCAGATTGAAACTCACTCGTCCTTCAAGTGGGTCTTCATCAGTGATAGTGTTGAGCGACCGCGGAAGAGGCCCACCGACGGGCCCGTCTGTGAGGTGGTACAGTAACCGCAGCGCCATTGCCGCCATCTCGAGTCACTAGGCATGGCTGCCATGAGCCTCGTCTCGCGTTCCTTGAGGGCCTTCGTGACATCATCTGTGGCTAATCTCCAGCGAGTGGCTTCAAAGTCCATCTGACGCATCTTATCATGGACTGTCTTGATCTGCAGAGAACAAAAGTCAGATGACCGAACACGCAGTGTAGCCTCATCTCACCGCACTGCGCCATGTCATAGCGAGATCCCCGACGCGAGGCGTATCATAGACCAGCTTGATATCATCCATATCTTTCAGAGTCGTCGTCTCCGGATCCTTCCCGCATCTTGCAATGATCATGCCCATTTCATCAACACAAGGTGCAACCTCGATGTTTAACGTGCTCCACGGATGTCTTTTGTACTTTGTTACGACACAGCTGAGATAGTCGCCCTCTTGGATCTCCGTGACCGGGAATGTCAAGGGGCACTCATGCGCAAGCACCTCTGGAAAGTGCATATATCGTCTACAGAGGTCTCTGCGTAAGCTTTTGCAGCGGAATGCCGACGTCGCGAGGTCTAGTACATCCACCCCGTCCTGCGCGCCGATGTTACGGTTAAGCATCGCTCTCAGGTCTGTTTTTCGCACACACTGCCACCGCTCTTCTAAGGCGTGCAGCATGGGGACCACGGTATCAGTGATAGCCTGCTGGTCCACGACGGCATCGTTCGGGGCTTCGATGAGCTGTCGGACCTCGGACATCATTGCTAGATCCTGGAGCTTGGGCTTATACTCGTCCTCGACTGTGCGCTTCGGTGGCGCAGCGCGTGCTGCCGATATAACGGTCTCAAGCACGTCGAGGCGTCCCCAAATGACACGACGTCGCTCGGCGCGCAAGCGGGTCTCTTGGATTTCTTGCATGTAGGTGACAAGTTCATCCCGAATTTTCGCCCACGCTGCAAGTTACAGTCTCGGATGCTATACACATCGAGAGAAAGTGGCGCACATACCTCTATCCGTGAGAGTCTTTGCGGGGCGGACCTGAGCATGGTTACATAGAGGATAATATCCTGACGCAGAGATTCGGTCGAGTTCTTCACTCCACCCGAGGTCGCGCAACTTGGACACGATTCTGGAGAACGTATAGAGATGGCTATATGCAGCGAACTTTGACACTTACGCATCGAAACGCTGCTGGCGGATATGGTCCAGCTCTTCTGACCTCTTAGCAGCCCGTTGTACGTCCCACGCACGACACAAGGTTGCATGCTAAATAAGAGTAGTCAACAACAGCATCACAGCAGTGGTTCTCGGAGTATACCTCATTCTTTGCTTGTACACGCAACCTTTGCTCGATCGCAAATGTGTTCCACTGGTCAGTATGATAAAGACTCCCCCAGATTCGCCTGACTTTGTCGAGTTCTGGGCGATGGTATAACTCAGAACGGCCGTTCGTGGACTTTTGCGGATGCACCCAGTCAGCCATAGGGACAATACAATGGGTATCAATGATGCTTACCGTGCTGCAAATGACATCATCCACAAGGAAAAACCAGCTAAATTGGGCATCATGATGCATTTGCCTTTCTGTTATAGTACTATCTCAGGTGTTAGTATGAGAACAGCATGTGAAGCGGCTGCTCACAATTCCTTCGTACAAGATGGACAATACCGCTTGCTGAATTCCCAGAAAATGGTCTGGACATTAGGTTTCAGACAGTTCTGGAGAATGTATGAGTTTACAGGCTGCAAAGTAGGATGAAGACTCACGTGGCAGTAGGGAGAGAAGGCGAGATTAGCGAACGCAGGCTCACTTAAATATGGAGGACAGTCTGGGAGACCCGCAATGTTCGCTCGGGCGGCCTTCCACATGTTGGCGGAACTATGGTGCATGAGGAATTCACGAAACGGCTTCGTAGTACGCGCAAGGCTGAGCAAGTCGCGAGGTTCCATGTAACAGAAGATCTGTCATACAAGTTTGGGGGTTGACACGCGAAGAAACGAAGAAACACGGACAATGCGAGCATACCTCTAGCAACACATCTAGTGGCATATCGGGCATGTCTTTGAGGCCACCTCTCCTACCCCTCACGTTCTTGCGACTGCCATCCTTCGTCAACACAGCATGGTCACCCTTCGCACCATGCTCCAGTGTATCTTTCTTCCTCGCCATTTAGATGGAATCGACGTGACGAAGCTCCCGATAAGTGACTGTTGAGCGCGCAAAGGACAGTCAGGGCAGTCGACCCTCAGCAAGGCGTGATCACGAATGTTGCTGCCACTTTTGATGAAGACGAGCTGAGTATTAGAGGAAATATCAGGGGGTCCGAAAAATGAGGATGTCGGCTCAACGAACAGGTGTGATACCGCGTACTTATGTATGTAAGGGGCCCGGAGGAGTCAGGACACGGCGGGAGTGACTCGGGATGCGCCTGCCAGTCATCAAGGAACGCCACACTTCAATCAATGGAACGCGTAGCGCGACGCGGCACGTGACTATGTATGTAGTCTCTGAAGCTGTGAACATTTGGATACTAAATTTAATATGTACAGTCTTCAACGGGTCCTTGAGACAGGGCACGTACACACGTTACTGCTACATCATATAATTCAGGAAAATTCATGATAACTAAGTGGTACCATGGATTCATACCTTTGAGGGGTCATTGAGAGAAGACGAGTACTGATAGGCTTGTAGTATGTCGAAGATCCCAGAATTCGCGTCTCACAACAAATTGTTGCCCGATTTGGAAGATGGAATTACATAAGATAGTACTCGCAGAAGACCTGCAGCTTTCTTGAATGCAAGCCATATTCAAGATCAAGGCTGTAAATTTTTAAGGATGACACAAACACAGAACATCTTTATGAGAAACAAAGTACTCGTGTACAGTGGTCAACACAGCAACAGGTGGTGAGACCGGTCCCCCGATTTGGCAGGTGCCTCAAGGACAGGTCTGACCCTTGATAACGACAAAACGGTACTGATCTTTGCATTGTACGAAGACTATCAGACCGATAAGGACTGGGAATTTTTAAAAGATGCTTTCAATGTGATAGAACACATTCATAAACTCTGATCTGCAGCAGCGGAAGGCGTACGGTCACGAGAGACTGAGCTTGATTTGAGTGTCTCAAGGACCCGTTGAAGACTGTATATACGAACGCTCGCGCGGGTTCTCGCGGTTCGGTCCTTTCCAGACAGTATTTGAAGTATTTGACCATGCCACGCAGAGCTTAGACATCTGGTATACGCTCGGCCTTGTGATAGGCGTGGTCATGACCTGGATCTCAGTGAGTGACTTCCTCATTCGCGTCTCAATGCTCGCCACGATTTGCTGCATAGTCCCGGCTGTTGACGCCACTCTCAACGTAGCCGCGAACTTCTCTGGCTCTCTAACTACTTCTCGACGGCCGACTGCCAGATCGGCACCGTCTCCTCCTATTCTTCGCATGAGCACCAAGAGCAAGGGGCTGTACAACGCATTTGAGCGCGGCTACCCCGACGTTGCGGTTGGACTTCGACATTGGCGTCAATAGATCGACACATGGTACGAGCGACACGAGCTGCGGGTCTCCGATGTTTGCTATGGTTCTTGCTTTGCCAAAAAACCAGCTTGTGCCGGCGAGAAGCCCACTGCCTCGTCCGCGTTCAGCGTGACAACAACTGCGCTTACTCGAGTTTCACCACTGGATTTCATGCTTTGGAAACCGTAAGTACTCTTGGGTCGACTTTGACCTCTGTGCCTTCTGACGGATTTCACTAGGTTACTAGCTGGGGCAGCCAGCATTTCGCGAAGTTGTGGTTTGCGGCACGCTTATAGCACGCCGCGAGATTCGTGCACTCGGTTCCTCTGCTGACGCAGCGGACCATGAATGCAGGCTCATATTTGCATGTCAATAAGTAAATGTAACCAAGTACCAGATGATCCAGTGGACAATCTTTCCACTTGTAGTATTCTCGTGTACAGAGGATTCCACATCGCGCGTATTGTTCATACACGCATCCGCTCCTATTCCGCCCTCGGAATTGTTTTGTCGCTGATTCATGAGTGACACCACACTTTATGAATGAACGACTGGTGACACTGATTATTTGGATGTAAGTAATACGACTGACGTAACTTGACGGTGGTATGCAAGGTAAGTCCGAGGAACGAGGACGTAGGTACTGTGGTTCTTGATTTCCTGACAGTAGAGCATATGATGCCTACAAATCCAGCACCGCCTTCAGCTTGGTATAATTGGGCGTACCCAGCCCCGTTACCTAGATGGCGCATCAATAAGCTACGGTAGCTCCATAATTCTCTACTGCGCACCGCGTCCCACCCGGTGGTGGCATTGAATCCGGTGGTAGAGCCCGAGCACGCGTAGTTATCTCCGACCGTTATGTCGGTCAGTGCTGAGGAGGCCGACGAGTACAGCCACGGGTTCAAGAATCCGAGGACAGGTCGTCCAGCCGCAATGAGCTTGTCGTTCAGCAATGAGATGACACTGGCAAACGTGGGGCCCGCGCAGCTTGTCCCGTTGATAGGTCCCTGCGCTCCGCCGTAGATAACGTCGAAGTGGACAGAGTACGCAGCGACGTCAGGATATGCGCGACCGCTCGCGTTGTACAGGCCCGAATTGGTGTCTCCGAGGTAATCGAGGTAGCCTGCGACGGCGTCCTCTTGGTAAGACGGCCGGTCGAAGACGTTCGAGAAGCCTCCGCCAGAGAAGTTGGCCGCAGTCTCTGGGACGAGCCATGTACCGCCGACCGAAGTGAGACTATTATCGAGCCCGCTTCAGCGGCCAGTCAAAACGCTGATGCATGAGATACTTACTAGGGGCACACGCCAGGGAAGGTTGGAACGAATGTGGTGCATGTCTCGTATTGTATGCCGGAGACGCCTCCATCGCCAGAGCCAAACAGTACGGATACACCCCGCGCACCCAGGGCGGCATAAGAAGAGCATAATTTCCTATATATAAAGACGTTATCGTGGATCATCAGCATCGGGCTAGCAGTCAGACGCACTGCGCGAGTTTCTCGGAGACGCTCTCCTCGTTGACGCCGTAGCTCGTGGGCATAACCGTCGGTGGACTGTCCAGCCCGAGCATGTATGTTGCGGTGTCAATCAGATACTCCGCAAACTCGTCGCCGTCGGGGATAGTCACATTGCTGACCGAAATGAACTTAACGGTCACGTTCGTGGCGAGGCCGATCGTCCACTGCATATCGAGGTTCTGCATGTATATCAGTGAACATCATCTCTATGGTCATCACTGTCGCACTGACCCCCTCTACACTCGTACTGTTTGAACCTTGTGGGTCAGAGCCGCCGTCAAGGGTCACCAGCTCCCACGTCGTGTCCGGATCGATGTCCGGGCGATACTGCTCCAGGAATGACTGATAAACAGAATCAGGCTCGTCGCACATGACTATATGCGCATCCAGGTGCCACGGACCTTCAGGTACGCCTCCTGCGGCCATTCCGTGGCATAGCCCGGGACGGCCATTGAATTATTGGGGCTCGTCGCGGGCGTCGTCGGGATATCATATAGCCACTGTAGACAAGCAGGAGTTATGAGGCTGATGTTGCACGGATCCGTGTTGTTATCCGCGGTAAGCTGCGGCGCAGATAGGCTTGTGGCAGCCTGAGGCACGTCAGCAACAGGGCTGGGGAAACTGCAGCGTATCACACCGTGCGGTCAGTACCACAAGATGAGCTGGTGTCCAAAGGGAACACCAAAAACGACAGAGTCACGTACGACACGGTTGGATACACTAGGTCGATATGGCCAGCCAGGTCAGTGGGGACTGAGTAGGCAAGAGTCCGGACAACCTGTGCGCCCGTGGAGGAGTGTGTGAACACAGAAAAATCGGCGTTGAAGAGGTTGTTGGCCGTGCTGGCGGGCATCTGCACAGAAATCCAGTCGCCAGCAGCGGACAGAGACGTGGATTGCAGGTCGTTCTCGGTCAGCCATGCATTGACGGCTGACGAGCTCTCCTCGGTAGGTGCGATGTATTCCTCGATCTGCAAACGGTACCAGCGTTGGTTCGTGAGATCACTTGGGAAGGAGAAATTGAGACGGCGCACTTTTTCCTTGCTGAGATATGCGCCGTAGTTCGCGCTCGAGGGAGTACTGACGTCGTACAGCGTATCGACCAGGCCTGTTATGTTGTTTTGGGCGAGTGCCAACCGGAGAGTAAGGACAGTTTGAGGCGAAGCAGGCCCTGTTAGCGTGTAGCCCGACGGAAGGTCAGCCCGCGCTTCGTGCACTTGCATGCTTCGCCGCATAGGCGTCGCCCCGCATAGAGCAGGCAGCAGTAAAACAAAGAGATAGGTCGGGGAAAGCATCTTCGAGCCAAAGGAGTGCGAGAATCTCAAAGTGCGCCCGACGCAACTCGGGGTATGGAAGGGTATTGATCACGTATGCGTATGCGTCACTGCACCGCGACGTCTACCTTTTATCTAAGAGGGTGGGGTCGCGTTCGGCACCGACGTTCAAGCTGATATGTCGTTGACATGCGAAGAGAATGTCCACTGCTTCTTGTTCCGGAGGGCAACCAGTGGGACAAGGGCGCTAGATCAACATCGACAGTCGAAGCGGGTCGATACTACAGTACCGTTTCGCAATCAAAACCAGCAGCACAGCATGTAGCCTGTACGTGAGTCGCAATAGATGGGAACTGTCTAACAAAAGCTTCGCGGGGACGCGCGGCCTACTTGGCGGAATGAGGGTACTACTAGCCGTCCAGCGCGCCGTGAGGCGGCGACGTTACGTTCACGCGCTCACAAAGCAGGTGCTCTTGTGAAACTAATGACAGTCGCTCAGTGAGGACGATCCCACGCGCCTCGCCAGTGCTCGCCGTTCAACATTTCAATAGTGACGTCTGCAGGCCACCATGAATTACAGCGCTTTTCAAAACAATGCGGAATCGCGAGAAAAACGAAAACGCGCCTCGGGCACTCGGCCAGTCCCCCGAACCACTAATTAGATTAGATAGTAGCCAAATTAGGAAGGCAAGTATCAAGTCAGCGCCGTGCCAGTGCACCTACGAGCGATGTGATGACCTATTAATTGACAATGCTCATCCCTTGTTAATGGTATGAAGAGAATTATTATAAATGCAAGGCTTCCCCAACTTGAGATGTTACCAGGTAAGTGCCCTGTGCTGGCATAATCACTGGCGAGCGTCAGTTACTGGCGGAAATTTCGGTATTGTGGCAGGGGAGGCTGCGAACCAAGCACGGAGGTAATAAGTGATGGAGCACGACACGATTATGTCTTTGAAAATATTTGGTTCTTGAATGATGTGGTTTCTGATTACACTTCGTTCCGTATGGACATACTCACCCGCTGTACATCGCTCAGACGCTCGAGTTCGCATTTTGAGCGAACATCACTGGGTTCTAGCCATGAATCGCATTGTTTCCTAGCCTATGCACTAGGACTCCGAAGTATCAGGTGTTTCAGCATTATTGATTGCCCCGTCCTCGACCTGGCCCGCTGTAATACTGCTTGTGGCAAGTACTTACTACAGTATATACTGGTGTCAAACAGTGCATCTTAGGGTACATTCACAAATTATACTGCAATATGACTCTGGATCCAAGCTTATGTACCCATAATTTTTACTCAGCTTAGACTATAGTCTGCACACTGATTCTACAGTGGCAACTTCAATTTCGTACACATGCTGAGTCACGCGGTTGAGGTTTTATCACCTCCTGATTTGGTCGCCATCTAATCTAAGTATCAAGCTTCAAGGGCTCGGGGCGCTGGCCGAGTGCCCGAGGCGCGTTTTCGTTTTTCCCGTGATTCCGCATCGTTATGAAAAGCGCTGTAAGTCACGGTAAGTTAGCTCTAGCGGCAATCACAGTCGATCAGAGCAAGGTGCGGACACGGCCTTCCGCTTTCTGGTAGTTGCTTTGCTCCATGTATTAGTATCTGGAAAGCCTGTGCGCAGGGGCTTGCAGGTACACGAGGCTCGGAGCAGCATCCCCACAGGTTTTAGCCTGAGTGGAGCAGAATATTGCCTGACACAAGGCTTCATCTGCGGTTGGCGTAGGTTATGGTGGTGCGTATTCTGATCTTTGCTGCACACACGCCCTCTACACTAATACTGTACTCTCGTAGAGTCTTGACATGCAGTACACCGCCATGATTGCGACAGATGTATCTGTCCTCCTGACAGCCGTTCATATGGCGGCGTACATGTTGAACCTCACTGCACCACCTCAAGTCATCACGACTAACTACGGCGCAGACGAGGATTTATTCTCACAAAATTTGGCATAGTACGTACTCAGCCATATTTTCGCATAGCTATCATACTGGGCATAGCCTTTCCGAGGCAGCTTGTGCAACATACTTGCCAACCTGGGTAGCATTCTCCATCTTATACTCGTCCGGAGATGGTGGGGTATCCTGGCGAAACCATTGGAATCCGGTTGCAAGGGTTTCGTGCCCACCTTCCCATCAAGGTGCCCTTAGTGATTCTTGCTCTCCCAGTCCACTTTCGTCGTAACTAACAGCGTCACCTTGGTCAGGGGTACAATCAACATCCCATAACAAGCTACGGACTTTTCCGGTGGTAGCTTCTCCAACTGCTGGCCAAGACCTGATTGACAAGGTCACCGACTACATCAACTAAACAGCGCGGACAATGGGCTCTAAGATGAATCTGGACACGGGTACCCTGATATCTCCCCGGATGGCCTGGACTTCAATGTCGTTGTCAACGGCGAGATCGTCGGCGCCAGTGGCACCAGGTACTTGACGCCGACGTTCGCGAGCATCATCGCGCTGCATATCGATCAGCTCCTCGCTGCTGGAAAGTCGACATTGAGCTGGCTTAGCTCATGGCCATACTCGACTGTTGCATCTGCGCTGAATGGCGTGATGGAGGGTAACAAAATTGCTTGCTCGACCTCTACTGCTGGACTCAATGCTGCCGCCGGGTGGGATCCTGTGAGCTCTGCACTGACGCGTTGATCTTGTCAGTTCGCCGATGGTATGGAAACTGTCACTGGTTTGGATACCCGCGATTTCACGAAGTTGAAAACTTTTACTCGATTTCGGGGTCCAAGCTGGACCATGGCATTGTCGGCAGGGTTGGACAATCGACATAATTACGTAGAATGTTGTTTTCACAGGCATCATGATTTACCGGACACTGCAGTCAAGCATCGCATACAAACACCGTGCGCTGCCTGTACTACCTAGAGCTGATAGGAGTGGGCCTTATTAGTAGCTATCTGCGCCGCGAGCGTGGGTCCCATCGTGCTGGTTTTATCCTCCGCCGTCCCCCATATAGCTTCTCATAGTGCATGTCTTCGCGCCTCACTCCTCTCTGAGATGCGGCAAGACATCGGAACATTACAAGTGCGGAGGATTCAATCGGTAGATGTATGCAGCAAGAGGGAAGGACAACGACGGGACTCACGACCTCGCGGCCGACTCGGGACAGCCTCAGACGAACTGCATGCCATAGTACGAAGTGAACTCACATCGTGGCGGTGTCCTCCTGCGGCAAAAAATAGATAGATGAAGTGGACGCTCACCTTGGTATGCTTTGTCCAGCGATTTGTGCGTGCAAAGGGGATGGAACTGATGCTTTATTACCTGGCTGTGCATCTTCAGGGTATTAGTATCCTGAGTTATTACGGGATGCGATATCATTCAGCCAGCCGTTTGCCCGCGCCTTCTAAGGATTGAAAGAGTCGAATACAGCCCAGTGGGGACGTCGAGTACTTCAATCCAGCCGGGTTAGTCATCCCACTAGCAAACGCATCTTCTTGGCTCCACGTAGCAAGCGCACAACATGAATAACATAGAGATGACTGTTGCACTTCAAGTTGCTGCTTACCGTTAATTCGCCGGGCTCGATGCATCATACTTGCGATATATTGCACCATGAGCATCCTTCAGCTCGTTATCAACTGCGTCTAGTACGCATGGAACGAGGCGTATAAACTATGCTTGAATATTTGAAGCCGGATAGGGATGTAGCGGCGAAACACAAGATTGGTGTGTGGTTGCGTCCACGGAGGTAAGTTTGACAGAATCTCACACTTCCTAAAGCGGTGAAGACGATCGCGCCTATCCGAAGTCCTGAAGACCGGGCTCTCGGAGTTCACCATGAACCCTGGAGAACTCTGTGCTCGTGGAAGTCGCCTTAGTTCTAGCGGTTTGACTGCCGAGGGGCGGCAACTCCTGAGGGAAGCCAGTTACGGGGACCAGGACAATTGAACGCGATGACGGAGTCAGTAGACGGGGCTATCGCGCAGAAGAGACGGCGACAAGGGTGCAAGTAATCAAGTCGTCCAGGCGAGGTGTGTGCGGTAGTTTGGGCGTATCGTCGCCAATGCATGCCGGCCCGACCTGAAACGACACATCTTGGGGGGCGGCAGTGAGTATGGTAGCAGTGGGTATACAGCAATTTCCAACCTTCTGTCACTAGCACATCTTCGCCGGAGATTTCGCTCGCGCTGCGAAGATGCCACTTCCAGATGGACATGCAATGATGAAATGATTACTCATCCAGGAGTATGTCCCCTTCCGGAAAGACTGGGTCCGAGCGTTCGGAGTCGAGAGACCACGCCTATCTGCCCAGGAGCATCTCGCCGCTGGCCAGACCGTCGGCAGCGAGCTGTGCTTTCCCTGCATGTTACTCCGGTTCTACACGATAGGACATTCCGTGGTTCGAAGATCTCGACGTCAGCTACGGCTATAGGCCCACGCTCGTTGAAGATGCTTCTTTGCCTACAATGCCTTTAGGCACCGGAACCAGCCAAATGGTGGACTGATGGATAATCAGAAATGTTGGATGCATTAACGAGCTGCACACCCACCCTGTTGCTGCGAAGAATATTCGCATGCCATCATTAAGAAGCGGCGTATATTTGTGGTCGTAACTTGAGCCTGGACTGTGAGTGCCTCATCGATAGTCGAGCTACGGGCGTGCTCCGTTGATGTGTTTATTGTCAGCGACAAAGCGGCCCCTTGAGTACCGAATGAACCCAATGAACGTGCTCGATATTTTGTCATCGCGTAGAATAGCCGCTTCGTGCGGCCCAGGTACAATCTTGATAGTCAGAATGATTTTAGAGACACAATACGGCTGCGCCCTCGTGGAAAGCTACGAGATGAATAGGAGTATTGTACTCGGATGGCTGGCTGCCGCGATCAGTTGCAGTTGGGGGTGGGTAGTGGGCTCAAGGGATCCTGGTACAAGCCAAGATTCGTCTGAAATTTACCGGAGCATGACAAATGGATATCCGTGTGGCGATGTCGCTTCCGTGAGGAGGCATATTGACACCCTCGAGTCAATTCGACAGATATTGGCAGCTTCTATGCGCGAATCCTGTTGCGATGGATGCACGGAGGTTGAGTCAGCGCAGAGATAGCCAGGAACACTTCGATCTTGCCCGTCCATCGTATCCTATCTTGTCGTTGAGCCGCGATTATGGACGTGCGATTCTGGATGCAGCTATCGTCTACGTAAGTTATCACCAAGCCAACAAACGCGTAGCCGAGTGCGAAAAATCAGCGAGAGGAGTGGACGGAAGGCAAGAACGCTTACGACTCACATGCCACGTTCTCAAGGCCACCACGTCACAGTCGGACAGTGGGAACAACCCTCAAAACGACCGGCACACATGATAAGTTGTTGCCGCACAAAGTGCCTGCATTCGCGGACGTCGTCATGTCGCCCTTCCGCGTCGGCGGCCTGGCCAGTACTTGGCAGTAATATTGTGTGATAGATGATACAGCCTCCGAGTAGGTTCAGTTGTGACTGTCGTCTCGTCTATTGGCATCACCGAAAACAGATCAAGCTATTGATCGGAAGCACCCTTCAGTACGCTGCACACCGCATATGCAACGGAACGCGTCGGGTAATAGGACACCAGTCAATCGTAGACGCGATCACGTGCGCAGCCCGGCCAAAGCAATCCTCGCGCCGACCGTGGTCTCCCGAGGGCGACGACCGTCTGCCGGTGGACCACTTCCAAGCGACCAGGTGCTGCACGGCGACCTCCCGACTTCGCTCCCAGCGAAATGGCTGCCTTCCGAGTCCGAACGCCTCGAGAAGGCGGCACGCGCCTGCTTCCCCTTCTCCCGCGACCGCGTCATGGGACGCCTCCATACGACAAGCTCGCCGCGCGCGCACGCGCGCCTTCAGTCAATTGCGAAGGGCTCGCCGTGGGCACCGTGTGCTCGAATTGCCCACGGGCTTTTACGTCAATGCCAAAGAGCACGCGTCGGGGGGCGGAGGCGAGGATGCCGCGACCGGGCAGGGAACTCGGGCGTGCAGCAGACCGGCGGGGCGAGGTCAGCGCGGGGAGTGGGCCTCGTGAACGGACGGGACGCACCAGCGGAGCGCGCCGCGCTGCGAAAGCGATCGTCGAACTAGACGTAGGACGTCCGCCTAAAACCTCCTAAAACTATATGTATTTGACGCGGTTGGCCGTGGGATCCGTGGGAGCGTATTCGAGCATTGACAGTGGTTGTGCACGAGACGCAGCGGCTGCCGCAGGAGAGACTGCATGGGACCAGGAGGGTGAGGTAAAGCGCGAGCCCGGGGTGGTCGGGTAGATGAGATGACCTACGCACAATTCAGCTGGTGTCCAGTCTACGGCGGCGGATTCGTCATGCCTGGCAACATTGAAATGAAAGAGTGTCTTCGCGTCCAGCCAGAGACTGGCTCGCAAAGGCGAGAAGAGGGCCACCCCAGCGGCTACTGCAGTCGTAGTACCCGCGCCCCAATCCGGACTCACGGCGCGACCGTCCATACATCCATCCAACATCCATCCATGCATATTCTTATAAGTATCATCGCGCCGACTCGCACGCGCGAACGGCATTGCGTCCGCGCGTCACAATCGGGGCCTGTGAGTTAAGTATATAAGTATATATATGTGCATGCGCACGGCCACGCGCTTCGCCGGTTCTCCAATACAGATCCTTGCAGTACAGCGTGCGGGGCCTCTGCCACTCGCACACCCGCCGGCGGCAGCAGACTCTGAAGGCTCTGCCCGGACGCACGCGCGGCCGCTGGGGGTGCGGGGGAGGAGCTGAGATCCGTAGATCTGAGAGTCTACGGTGCGCGTGCGCAGATTGGCTTTTTACGCAGCGGTGCGTCGGTGCGGGCCCAGGGGCATTCATACATAAGTACGATGCAAGTGAACGCGTGGGAGGCGCACCCAGCGGCCGGCCGTTCTCACCTGCGCTGCGCGCGCGGCAGCGGCCAGCCCCAAGAATAGCACCGGCAGCAGTTCGACGGCTCGCAATTAAATGCGAAGGCGAAGGCGCAGGCGCCCAGCCCGCCCATGTACAGCAGGCGCGAGCCACATGTATGTAACGGCAGGGCGTGCGTGTTCGCGACTTCTGCCGGGGCACAGGAATTGAATGGCGGGGATGCGAGGAGCGGTGTGCGGGTGGAGCGAGCGTGAGCGCGCGCGAACGGCGGCGAGGCCTCGCTAGGGGGAAGATGGAGAACCGTGGTCGCGGTGGTGGAGAAGGCTTGCGACTGTGCTGCGGAGAGATGAGTCGATGCGTCGATGCAGCAGTGAATGGGTGGGCGACGCTTGCTTGGGGTGCGTCCAGTCCAGTGCACGATGCGCGAGCGCGCGGCGGCATCCTGCACCGTTGCGAGAAGAAGCCCGGCGCATAGAAGGGGCCTTGCCCTGCCAAGTTATCGTATCGCGGAGGCGACGGTGCATAACGGGGGGTGGTAAGTTGCCACAACAGTTCCGCATCGGGCATAGACACGGACGAAATCAAATACGCTCTGGGCGCCGGGGGGCAGACGGGACAATCGCGGTGATGCGGGCAATGAATGACAGCGCAGATAGGCGTCATGTATTAGTACGAGGCACACAATCGCCGCGCGCGCGACGACGCAGCGCACTGGTGGGGACGAGCCAGAAAGCCAAAACGGCCCCTGCCCCCCGCTGCCCCCCGCGTGTCTGCCCAACTAGGGAGATCGATGGTGCGCGCGGAGGCGGAAGCCGCGGGCGCAGTAAGTAGGTGTGGTGGACCGAGGTATCGCACGTATGATAGATAGCTGGCATGTAGGTATTTTCTGGCGACGAGCTTCGGAGGGGTGTGTGGACGTTATGTCACCGGGCGTGATGCGATGGGCGCGCGTGCTGGCGGCGACGGGAGTCTCTCTCCCATGTGCGGCGGGGCTTGTTGACGAGCATTCATCGCGAGAAGCGTTGACCCGAGATGACACCGAAAGATTTCATGCAAGGCCGGAAGAGAGACCTGGGAACTGGAAGAGATGCAGCTGGCAACCGCACTTACTTACGGCTTGAGATGGGCCTTCGCGCGCGAGACCTTCTTGATGAGTCGATGGGTGCGCGCGCGAGGGGGCCCAGGCGCGTTGCAATTGGGAAGGCACGCCTCGCGAGGGAGAACGCTGAGCGAAGGTGGCGGCGAGAGGCGCGCGCGGTGGATCGACTGCCCCCGGGGCCGTGTGTGGGACTGAATTGCGAAGCAGGCGGAGTGCCCGTATGCAGCGAAGAAGCGTGGACAAGGCCTTCGTGGCGTACGGCTAGAAGCCCCAGGAAGCGGCCGCGCGCTGTATGTAGCCTGTAGATCTGCAGGGCAGCGCGGTGGTGAGAGTTCAGCGCAGCGCGGAGGCCCCCGACGCCGCGAGGGAGAGTCGCGGCGGATGTCAGAGTCCGCGCGGAGACGAACGTGTGCGCGGTGCTGGATCTGTCAAGGGGCGGAGCGGTGCCTAGAGGCGGCACGGCTGGCGATAAGAGGTGGAGGATACGGCAAATGGAGAGGCAGGAATCGGGGACGCCCAGTAGGTTTCAGGAAGGCGCGGCGGATTCGCACCGGTTAGGCAGGAACGAGGATGGGTTGAGTCGACGCCTGTGTTGCCAGCGTGATGAGTGGCAGGGCGTGGCAGGCAGCCGGGCGCACGAGGGAGGATCGATAGCCAGATGTGGGCGAAACATGCACCGTACGGGGCCTCGACCGCTGTGACGTCGGTGGCAGACGGCAGCAGCACAAAAGCAAAAGCAAGCGGTGCAGGGAGAATGCGGGTGCGCATTGAGGGCGGTGAGCAGGCGTGCCCGTGGGAGCCTCGAGGGCCCCGGCCTCTGGGGGCGAACATGGACGTTTTGGCCGACTTTGGACGGCCGCGGGGCGCGCCGAGCAAGAGGCAGGCGGCGAGAGCCGGCAGGCGGGCGGCAGGGCCGGAGCCACGTGGGCCGGAGGGACGATGGACGGGGCGCCCGGGTCGGGGGGATTACTGTAAGTACTAAAGGGAGCGGACGGCGCGGGCTGCCGGGGGGGTGCCGGGACGAGGGACGGGCCCTTGCGGCGGGGGTCGAGGCTGTTTTTCGGCAGAAGGACGATCCGGGCGACGTGCGGCTCGGCCCAATGTGTCGCGGCGTCGCACCCTTTGGCGTATTTCTCCAACTCGATCCGCCGCGGCCTCTGCCTGCGTGCACCTGCCTGCCTGCCCCTGCTCCCTCCTCTGGTGCTCTCTGAGCCCGCGCAGCTCGCAGCTGGCTTCCACTCCCCCGGTTTCGCTGCGAACCCTGTCACGACCCCCGATCTGTCTTCCTCTTCCTCTTCCTCTTCCTCTTCCTCTTCCTCTTCCTCTTCCTCTTCCTCCCAGCGTCCTTCCATTTCCCCCCTCCACCTCTGCCACCTTGTCTAATTAGCTGTCCCCGCCATGTCCTTCGTCCTCACAAGGCCCCCGTCCCCCCGCCCGGACATGCACCCCCACCCGGAGGAGGACTCCCTCATCACCGCCCTCAACTCCGCCTTCCAGTCCCTCGCCACCCCCGCCCACGACCACGACATGCACCGCACCGACAAGAAGGACAGGGACGCCCCCTGTCTCGACATCCTCGTCGCCTCCGACACCCTCGTCCTCCGCGGCACCGGCGTCGACGTCGACCCCGCCCTCCTCAGCGGCAACGTCGTCCTCCACCTCACAGAGCCCACCTCCATCAAAGAGATCACCCTCCAGTTCAGGGGCAAAGCACGCCTCCCGGTCTCATCCGCCGAACCGTGAGTCCCCTCCCTCGTTTCCGTCTCCTCTCTCGGGCCACTGCGCGCCGCGGGCATCCGCTGTCAAGTATGCGGGGGCATGTTACGGAATGACGGCGTCGTAGAGATCGCTGTGATGTCGCTTCGAGCGTCTGGGAGTGCGAGTGGCGCTGTCGTGTTCCGCTCAGGCGATCTGCATTTCGCTTCCTCGGCCTATGCCTCTGTCGGTCCAGCGCAGGGTTATTGGACCGGCGGGGCGCAAGACGGGGTGGAATTGGTGTCCATTAGCGAACGCTGGAATATACCCCTCGGGTCACACGACGCGCGATCGTCGAGGCGAGTGCACCACGGACCGACCCCCCGCGCGCTCCCCACGAGCCCCTTGACCGCGCTCGCCTTCGCGCTGCCCGTTCTTCCCCGCCGTTGTATTGTACCCATGAACGACGCCACGCGCTACGTCCGTCAGTCGCCCCAGGGGCCCGAGGAGGAGATAGCGCGGTGAACACGCGGGGCGCGCAACCGAAGCTCGAGCACGGTCCACCTGAGCGGACGTCATGAGCACACGCCTCCGCGTCGGGCGCCTCTGTCGCGTTCCGTCGCGTGCGAGGACGCGGAGGCGCGTCCGGCTCTCGACCCAAAATCACGCCTTGGATGCATTTGCACTCGTGAGCTCGACCCCCGGTCAGAAACGCGTCGGGGTCGCGTCGTCTGCGCATCGGCTTGCCGTACAGCGGGTGGCACTGTGTCCCGAAGTTCCGGCACATACCCGTGCAGCGCACCTACTGACACCTCGCCCCCCGCCCCTTCGCAGATTGTCACTGAGTTCCTCGTCCCTTACCTACCTCGTCTGCAACCACGAGTGGTCCTTCCTCGAGGGGAACCGCTCGCACGCGCACACGCTCAAGGCCGGGCGCCACCTGTTCCCGTTCCAGCTGCAGATCGGGGGCTCGCTCCCGTCGTCGGTCCTGACGAGCGCGCTCGGCGGCGCGTCGGTGCACTACAAGCTGCGCGCGACCGCGGTGCGCCCGGGCTTCGCGATCACGCACCGCGACCTGACCGCGCTCTGCCCGATCACGATCCTGCGCGGCTTCGGGTCCGAGGCGCTCGAGTACCAGCAGACGCTCGAGATCGAGAACACCTGGCCGGAGAAGCTGATGTACAGCATCATGATCCCGCACAAGGCGTGGGCCGCGGGCGAGAAGGTCACCGCGGTCGTCAAGTTCTCGCCGCTCGTCAAGGGCGCGCGCGTGCTCAACGTCACGACGACGATCAACGAGACGATCAAGCTCTACACGCGCGGCGGCATGCAGGAGAGCACGCGCGTCATCTCGAGCACGCGCCACGATATCGTCGAGGGCAAGGCGGTCTGTGTGGACGAGCAGCACCACCGGTACCGGATCCCCCTCCTCCACAGCAACCACAACCACCACGCCACACATCGACACACGGCGTCGATGCCCGCGACCCCTGCGAACGGCCTCGCGCACCACCACGATGCGCCAAACGGCGCGGGCAACGGGTACTTCCCCCCCGCCCCGCCTTCACATCCCTCGTCTCCCCAGCGCCACATGACCGAACTCGCCCCGCTGACGACGACGACGACAAACTCGTCACAGTCCTCGGGACACGGCGCCGCGCTCCACCGCACGACGTCGATACCGACGCAGGAGTCGTCGTCGAGCTCGAGCAGCGAGAACCTCCCGCAGACGCCCCCGCAGCCGCCGCTCTCGGCGCTCGTCGACCCGCAGGACGCCGCGTTCATGGAGCCGTCCGTGGACGTGGTCACGACGCTGCACATCACCGTGCCCATGCACGCGACGCCGAGCCACTCGCTCGAGGTGCGTACCCCACCCCGCGCTCGCCGTCTCTAACCCTAGCATCTGACCCTAACCCCCCGCGCGCCGCAGCCCATCCAGGTCTCGCACCGCATCCGGTGGTCCATCCTCATCGGCAACCTCGACGGGCACACCTCCGAGCTGCGCTGTTCGCTCCCGCTGCACGTCCTCGACAACCGGCTCTACGACGAGGCGCGCGCCGCGACGCTGCACACGCGGCGGATCCTGCTCGGACCGCAGGACGTCGACGGCGGCACCGCCGTGGGCACGCACGGCGAGGACACCGTCGAGGAGGACACGGACCTGCCCTCGTACTCCTCGCACGTCCGCGACCGCGTCGCGAACGCGTACCTCCCCGACACCGCCGCGATGCGCGTCATGAACCCCTGGGTGATGCAGGGCGTCTCCCCCACGATCGGCCCGCCCCGCTCCGAGGGCTCGTCCGGCGTCCAGAGCCCCGCCGCGTACGAGACCTGGCAGGTCGCTCACTCCGCCCCGGGCGCGAACGGCCACGCCGCGCGCAGGCACCTCCCCCAGGAGCCCCCGCCCGGCGCGGCCCCGCTCGAGTGGGTGAACACGGAGCTCCTGCTCAGCCTCAGCCGGGAGGCGCCGGAGATGCCCGTCCACATCCCCCCGCCGCCCGCCAACGCAGCCGCCAGCGCCGCGAACCCGTCGCCGCCCGCGCGCACGCCGCCAGAGTCGTCGTCGTCGCACTCGCCCGCGGGGAGCGGCGCGCACTCGCGCTTCCCGAGCCGGCGGCCCAGCCGCGCGTCGAGCCCGGAGCGCGGCGCGGCGTCGGCGTCGGCGTCGGCGACGCCGGGCGGGAGCGTGCACGCGGGCGAGACGTTCGTGCACAGCGGGAGCCACGCGTCGCGGAACATGCACTCGCTCTTCAACATCGCGATGAAGCCGTTCACGAGCCTCTCGAGCACGTTCTCGCTCAGCTCGCGCAGCCCGAGTCACACGAGCCTCCTCGCGCACGCACACGCGCACGGCCACGCGCATGGGCACGGCCACCATGCCGCGTCGACGCCGCAGACGCCCGGCGGAGGCGCGGCGGGGAGCGGCGCGCTCAGCGCGAGCGCGAGCTCGGTCAACCTCGCGAGCCTCGCGCACCACCCGCAGACGCCGCAGCCGATGACGACGCCGGAGCAGCTGCACTATGCGTTCACGGAGGTGCCGGACTACGACATGGCCAGCCGGGGCTTCCTCGGCGGCGGCATCACGCCCCTCACGAGCCTGCAGGGCCTCCCGAGCTACGACGACGCGGCGCGCGAGCGGAACCTCAGCCAGGCGGAGCGCAGCTTCAGCGATACCGATCTGGCGGGGATGTTTGGCGCGGCGCAGCGGCAAGCGCGGACGGTGGTGCCGAGGCCGATGCCCAGGACTACTGCGAGCACTCCCCCGCCGCCGCCGCCATAGTCTCGATTTTCGTCGTGTTGTTTTGTGGTGGTCTCTTACACGATTTGCTGTGCTCATCCGATACTTATATGTTTGAAGGCTCCCCCCCACTCTCTCTCTCTCTTCAGCATCGATCGCATTTACTGTATAACAAGCAAGCCCTTATAGACCTAGACATGATGATTGCTCGCATGGATGATACGATGGATGGACAGCATAGTACGCTTAATGCCTTAGATTTTCTCCCCTCTCATCACAATATGAATGTTGTTGGTTGGTGCACGCGCAGCGCTTTACGTGTCAGTCCTGGTCCCGTACGAAGTATCCCACATGCCCGCCGACTGTCTTGCATGCTCGAGTAGGTTTCCATCTGATAGAACCCTTTTAGGCCAATTATGGTGTGTCTCTTGCTTTTGCACACTGAAGCGCTGTGGCGGTTCCGCTGCGGCTCCCTTACTCAGGCATACACACTGGCATTCGTACTTATGTACAGACACTAGCAGATCTCCGCCAGCGTTTGTCTGTAATCCACTTGAACTACTCGGTAGAGCGACTACGTTCCTGGATGGTAAGCCAAAGTCTCATGTCGGGTTGAATGCCGCAGATCTAGTCGCGGCCCGTTGGTAGCCGTAGCCACACGCCAGTAGTACAGTTGTTATTCTGCCTACATGTACATACTTCGTGTACGGGCGTTAAACTCGTGGAATGGAAAAAGGACAAGGTTTCGGTCACGGTGTGTCCTCAGGCTTCCCATCATATCAGGCAAAGTGTCCACAGGTGTCGCGTCGTCTCTCACCCGCATTGGTTGCTCCAGCATCTATCTAGTGCCATCAGGGCCAGTCAACAGGTCCCAGAAGACATATCCCCGGTTGGTATCCCTTCTGTACCACAAGGAACGCTGCGCTGCAGTGCATTCCCATCAGCGATGCGCTCCGCTGTCACCGCCTATCGGAATGATACCATGTCTCTTCATATAAGAGCTTTTCGTCGTGAAACTCTGCGACGATCGTCAGTCAGGTCACTAGGGCAAGGGGCCCATCTGCGAGTCCGCCTGGCTCGAAGATGATCTTCCTTTTGATTGCTTTTGCGTTGCCCTCCTTTTCCTGGGGCGCGCTTACGCAACGAAACATGAACTTGAAAGTGCAAGAATCGCGAGCGAGCCCGCCTGCGGGGTACGCACTCACGGGGTCAGCCGCTCCTGATATGCTCCTTACCCTTCGCCTTGGTCTTGTCCAGAGTGATTATGCCGGGCTTGTCGATGCATTGTACGATGTCAGCACGCCTTCAAGCGCAAACTACGGTGCGCATCTCAGCAGGGAAGAGGTATGCTGTCCCGCCTTCTCTTTTCGCTTCACTCGATATTTCACGCTTGCAGGTCGAGGCATACATGGCACCGAAAGCTGAAAGCACATCAGCAGTGAATGCATGGCTGAGCGAAAATGGCTTACAAATAACAAACGCATCCGCAGCTGGCGACTGGCTCTCGGTGCAGATGTCCGTCAGTACGGCTAACAACCTTCTGAATGCGGGCTTTTCTGTCTTTACGCACTCCGTGACTGGCAAGCGGACAGTTCGGACGCTTGCCTACTCGATCCCGGCAGACCTCGAGGGACACCTAGACTTGGTTCATCCGACCGTCTCGTACGTTTTATCCCTGCACTCTCCAAGGCTAATAGTACGACTTGTTGTAACACAGATTTCCGAACGCATATGGATCCGCGCCTGCCACGACGTTCTCAGCATCGAAACCGGCCGCAGAGGTTGATACGGGCCCGTGCAACATCAGTTTTATCACGCCTACGTGCCTGCAATGGCTGTATAGCATCCCGGCATCTCCTACGAAAAGCAACGGCAGTGCACTCGCTGTAACTGGCCTCGTCGAGGACTGGCCGCAGGAGGCAGACCTCAAGGTTGGTGGCGCAGATGTGTTCATGGCTCCCTGGATGTCTCACCTTCCTCCATAGACATTCTTAACGGAGTACCGCTCGGACATGGATCCCACAACGACGTGGACGCTTGTGACGCTTGATAACGGCACTGATCCCCAGAGCGCTGATGATGCGGGCATGGAAGCGGTTAGTGCCCCTTTGCAGTGTCTGGCATAACATGATCAATATACCACCTAGAACCTTGATGTGCAGTACACCATTGGGATCGCGACCGACATCCCGGTCACTTTCATCTCCGCCGGTGATGATGACAATCCCTCAAGCGACAAGTTTGCAGAGGTTATACTCGACACAACCCTGTACATGCGAGGCTTGGCGTCCCCTCCGCAGGTGATCACGACTAGCTACGGGGACGACGAGGACAATGTCTCCGAGAAGCTTTCACAGTGTGTTAAAGTTGTCTCGCATGTGAGGACCTCTCATTCTAACTCGAACATAGTTCGCTGTGTGCCTCGATTGCAGCTCTTGGGGCGCGCGGCGTTTCCGTGATTTAGATCTCAGGCGACGGTGGTTTTTCAGGCCTGCACTGGCCGGAGGAGACGTGCTCAACGTTCATTCCGACGTTCCCCTCCGGGTGTCCCTTGTAAGCGCGTCACTGGTAGCACTACGAGTCGCACTCTCACCCTCACTGCCAACAGCCTTACTTCTGTTGGTGGAACGTATATCATTCCGGAGGAGGCGGCCAACTTCTCCAGCGGGGGTTTCTCAAACTACTTTGACCGACCCTCATACCAGGATGCTGCCGTCTCATCATATCTGGATATTCTGGGAGACATCAACGCGGGCCTCTACAATGCCAGCGGGCGTGCGTACCCCGACGTCGCGGCCTATGCCTACCACTACACCTACATCAATGCCGGCGAGGAGCTTGCCGGGAGCGGGACGAGCGCTGCAGCCCCAACGTTCGCGAGCGTAATCTCGCTGCTGAATGGCGAGCTTCTGGCCACAGGGCGATCGACGCTCGGGTTTTTGAACCCGTGGCTCTACTCGACGGGCGCGTCAGCGCTGAATGATATTACGACCGGCAATAATTATGCGTGCTCGAACTTCACTACTGGCTTTAATGCCACTGCGGGGTGGGATCCTGTACGTGGACAGTATCATCTCAGATGAATTTGGCTGATGTGTCGTAGGTGACGGGACTCGGAACACCAAACTATCCTAAATTGAAGGCGGCATTAGGCCTGTAGTGGCATTGCAGGCCCTTGCAGTAAAGGACTATATGGAGGCTAGCAGATTAAAGAGTACATATCATGGAACCGTGCGAGACAAAAGAATTGTCGTTCAGTTTCGTCAGAACATTGCAACGCAGATTTGAATATCGGATGCTGAGGACTTCACTGACGTTTTCTACTTACATAGTATAACCAGTGAACCATATTGATGCCTCCGTGCTGCGCTTACACGGCAAACCTGTTCTCTTCGTATTTGGGGTCAGTCAACCAGCCGCACTCAAGGAAGCCATCCATCGATGTAGTGTATACGCAAACCTCGCTAGCGCATCTCTAATATCGCGTTCCCATTTCACCCGTTGATAGAACTGCCGTTGCGTGAGCTACGACGTTTGAGCCACGGATCCAAATGACAGGACAGCACATAAGCTGTAATATACTGTAGAGGTCGCCTTGGCTGGAATTAACAGATGCTAAGTATGCACAGTATCAGGTTATTTGCCACACCAACGTATTTATACCCCGCTCCCAGGTAGGTTATGCATCATGTTCTGACGAGCTCGACGACTCAGCATTATTACCGGGATCCAGCATGTCGATCCTAATGGGCGGGAGCTCTGGCGCAGAGCCAGGTTGCAAGTACATGTCGCCATTCTCCACCGTCGGGTTCTCGACCCCGTGCCTGCGAGAATGTTATTGAACAAGAAGCCGACACAAAAGAACATGGATCTTCGCTTACTTGTTCTTCAGATGGGAAGTTATCCTTGTAATATTAACTCTCAACATTGACAATGACACATCACAATAGCCACAACACCACCACCGTCGTCTCGAGTTCTCAGGCAGCAGCGCGGTCGCCATCCATTTTATCTCATCTGCCACGACGGCCTCCTTGATATCATCTGTGGCTAACTTGAGGCAATTGACCTTGAAGTCGTCAATCTGGTGCATGTATTTGATCTGCAGAGTAGTAGTTAGCTCAGAGGGTACTCCACATAATCAACGCCCTTCGCTCACCGCACGGCGCCAGGTCATGGCGACGAGGACAGGGCCACCATACACCAGCCTGACATCTGCATCGTCCATGTCCTCTTGTGTGGCCGTCTCTGGATCCTTCTCATATATTGCAATGACGGTGTCAATTTGATCAATGCAAGGCGCTACTTGGAAGTTCGCCACCCTCCATGGGCGAGCACGGCAATAGTTCTCGACACATGCAAGGAATTTGTCCTCCATGGCCTCCGTGCTCTTGTGCATCCCTAGACGGTGCTCATGCGCCAGCACCTCTGGATAGTGCATATATTGCTTGCAGGGGCATTTGCAGCGAAACACCGACCTCGCAAGGTTTAACACATCCGACCCGTTTTGCGGCTCAATGCAATTGCCAAGCATCGCTCTGAGCTCTGTCCGGCACTCCTGTTGCCATCGTTCTTCCAAGGCGGGTAGCATGGGAATCACGGCGTCGGTAATGACCTGCTCATCCACGACAACGTCATTCGGGACCTCGATAAGCCCCCGAACCTCGGGCATCATTGCTAAGTCCTGGAGCTTTGGCTTGTACTCATCTTCGACCGTGCGCTTCGGTGGAGCAGTGCGTGCCGCCGAAATGACGGCTCTCAGCACGCCGAGACGTCTTAAAATGATATCGCGTCGCTCGACCTGCAGGCGAGTCTGCTTAATTTCTTGCATATAGGCGACAATCTCGTCCCGGATTTTCGTCCATGCTACAGGCGTGATTGTTAAGGTGGTGCTCGTACTAGGCCGAAGGTGTGCGTACCTCGATCTGTGAGAGGCTTCGAGGCGCGAACTTGGGCATGGTCGCGCAGAGGATGATAGCCTCGCGCGGAGATGATGTTGAGTTCTTCATCCCAGCCAAGCTCACGCAACTTCGATAAGATCCTAGAGATATCACACATCAATATGGGACTGAATGTGTAACATCCTGACGCTTACATATTGAGACGCAGCTGGCGAATATGTTCCAGCTCTTCCGACCGATCAATAGCCCGCTGTGCAGCCCAGGCACGGCACAAGGCTGCGTGCTGGTATAGGCCAGTCAACGCCATGTTACAGCATCAACCAGCGACGCCCGAGGCCTACCTTCTCCACTGCCTTGACATGTGCTTGTTGCTCCTGAACGAAGACGCCCCATTCGTCGCTGTGACGGAGCCTCTCCCGTATGTGCTTGATTTTGTCCAGCTCTGGGCAATGGTATACCTCAGATCGGCTGTCCACACGAATCTTCGGATACACCATCAGCAAAAGAGAAGACTCTATGCTGGCAAACCATACCACGCTGAAAATATGGTCCCAAATGTGGTAAGCTGCCCAGCCATATCGGACATCGCCACGCAACTCCCTGAATATTGCTATAGTACTGGCTCTAGCATCAATGTGCCGCAAACAACGCGCCTAAAAAGAGATCTTACAGTGTCTTTGCACAAGAACGGCAATACCGCTTGCCAAATTCCCAGTAGATGGTGTGTATGTTGGGCTTTAAGCAATTCTGCAACCACAGGTAAGCTTAGAGCTGCCACGTAGGACACCGTGCACGCACATGGCAGTGAGAGAAGAAAACAAGATTTGCATACGCAGGCTCACTCAGGTGTGGAAGACAATCTGGAAGACCTTCGATGTTGGCTCGAGCGGCCTTCCACAAGTTGGCCGAGCCACGACTCATGAGAAATCTGCGGAATGATTTCGTAGTGCGCGCTAGGTTGAGCAAGTCGCGAGGTTCTAAGTAACAGAAGATCTGCTACGCATAAGCCTAGCACAATAGAGCAGAAAAACAACACAGCCATACCTCCAGTAGCACGTCTAGCGGCATGTTGGGCATATCTTTGAGGCCACCTCTCTTGCCCCTCACGTTCCGATAACTAGCCCCCCTCGGAGCAGCTTGAACATCCGGCAGGTTGCGCATGACAGCGACTTTCTTTCTTGATCTAGGCATCCTGCGGAGCTGGCAGCTCCGTCAAACGGTGGGGAATGTATGTGTGGTGTTTCAAAGTAAGCGAGTAGCAAGTTGAAGTAGTGCGCAATGACAGGCGTCCGCATCGACGCGACCCGTCACGAACCGTCACAATAGTGACTGATCGCGTCGCGCCCTCCGAGTCCAGGTTTCCGTATTCGATCCGCTCGCACACGCCGGTGATAGTACTTAGTGACTACTTCGTTGCCGACCAAAAAAGCTGGATAAGGTGAGAGATCAATCTCATCATCGATTGAACCTCTATTTCCACTGACATACGAGCCTCTAGTAATGAAGAACGTATACAGAGACACAACCAGTGAAGTACGTCCGGATCAACAGAGCTACTACAGACAGACCAGGTCATGGTATCGCTACATGAATCAAGGAGGCGTGAGGATATGAGGTACGCACAATTACAGGTACTCTGCATGAAGGACTGCTAATACAAACACTGAGTAATGGATACAGAACGAGTACAATTCCAGAAGTTACAATTTCCCGAGGCGCTGCGAACCCTACTGTTGCGTATGATGGCCAAAAACACGTCGTGAAGTCAGGGATATAGAAGGAGGGCCTAGTCCAGTCGCGAAGAGCCAGCGACAGGACGACCTTGCTCGTCGATCAAACGCGCATACGCGCTCTTGTTGATCTTGGCCTCCTGCCGCCGCCGCTCCGCCTCGATCTTGTCGAGCAACAGAGGTGCGTGGCGAAACTCCATCTCGTACGCGGCATCCTCCTGCGTGACATCGGTGACGACAGTCGTCACGTCGCCGAGACTAGGCAGGTCGCGCGGCTGGAACAGCAGCTCCGTCCGACGATCCCTGGGAACATACTGGCGACGCTCTGGAGTACGGACCTTGCCGCCCCGAGCTGGGCGGCGGGGGTTGCGGATTGCAGGGCTGCCGCGCTCGATCTTGACGGTATCTTCCATCTCGTCCTCGGGGACGATGATCTCATCCGGAGACTGCTCAGCTGCCACCGCCTCCACCACCTGTATCGCCGCCGCCGCCGATACCTCCATCTTGGTCTCTGCCTTCGCCTCCTCGTCAGCCTGTGTGCTTACGGATTGCCTTGGCCGCTCTGCCGCAGGCTTGAAGATGTCCAAGCACTTCCTGAGACCCGCATGCATGGCAAGTATCTCCGCCTAACCCCGGGTGAGTGCAACCTCGCAGTCTTTGCCTCGAAGCGACGTACCAAGTTCGGCTTCCGTCCGAAGTTCCACAGCGAAACGGGGCGCGGGATCACTGCCTGCTTCTCCTCCTTCTCCTTAAGCCACTTCCAAATCTCCTCCTTCGTGCCGTTCCCATAGGGCGCGTTACCCTCCTTGACGCTCTCCCGGAAGCACTGGGACATGTAGTACACGGCGCTCATGTCTGGCTTCCCCTCGGTCGCCGGTGGGGGTCCGCCTGCGGCGCGCCGAGCGGCGTATGCGGCTTTCTTCTCCTCCCGGAATCTCTTCAGCTCCTCGATCCGGCGGAGTCGCTCACCGAAGCGTGCTTCTAGCCTATCGTCGCTAGCTGGTGGAACGCGCTCTGCTGACTGGCGTGGACCTGCAGTAGCCGCGTCGTCTGCGGCAGCGTTGCTGCGCTCGGCACGACGGCGGCGAATACGAGCAAGCATCTCTTCGTGGGGGATCGGCGGGCGCCTAGTAGACGTGCGAGCGACCGAAGGAGCGGGATCGGCAGCCACCGTCGGTGCGGGCGCGACTGCCGGCCCAGGGAGAGGGAGTGGAGGGTTGTCCCTCAACTCTCCCATGATCCAAGTGATCTTGAGGACCATCTCCCGCAGCAACGGGTCAGCCGGTAGTTCGAGCGGACGAGGGACCTCGATGTGCGCGGTCGTAAGTGCCTCACCAGCGTCGTCGGACGCTTGGGCTGAAGTCTGAGGTGCAGAAGGGAACGCAAGAGGTGCAGATGGAGGCGCGGGAGGCGCGGGAGGAGGCGCGGGAGGCGCAGGAAGCGTGAAAGGAGGCGCAGAAGGGCACGCAGGCGGCGCAGGCAGCGTCGAAGGAACGGCCGCAGGGGTCGCAGGAGTTGACTCGGGTTCGCCTTCGCGGTAGGGGCGCAGACCAGTCAACATCTCGTATTGCGCATCCTCCCGTTCGTGCGGGGCGAGAGGACGGTTCTGCGGTCTGGTTGGCCTTCGTGCGCCACGGGGACAGTTGACTTGTGCCCGTTGACCGTGTGACCCTGCGCGGTTTGCATCCGAGTCTCGTGCGTTGTCACTGCCGGTGGACATACGTATGGTGCGGTATCGAAGCAGGTTCGGCACGAACAGCATCACGCAGACGAGGAAGAGCGCAATGGAAGCGGCCAGTATGAAGTTTATTCCTCGCGCGAACAATGTGTCCACAATCCGATTGAGTAGCGAGCCTCGCACTGGACCGGAGATGGATGCACTTGAGCTGTGCTCGATGAGGTCAGGCGACCCTCGGAGCGGGCAGGGCAGTGCTGGAGGGACAGGCACTCCTGACGAGGCGTCTGGCGAGAGCGGCGGGGCCGTCGAAGGGTCGCGTGAGGGTGGTGGGTGGAGATAGGTTTCCGTTGAGGGCGGTTCGATTAGTCGTAACTCTACGGCACTGTAAGTGGGTCAGAATTCTATCCGCCTGTAGAGAGCGAGAGTAATACACACCGATAATTACGGCTGTGCCTCAGCGACTGCACAGCTCCGATGGTGAGCAATTCTGCCCTTCGCCAGAAAGTGAAGCGGCGGAGCATGAGGTGCGTCGCACGAAGAGTGTTACGGATTATACGCTGGACGAACGGCGTCGCCGTGGCGCTAGCGGCGAGAATGGAAAAGAGCGTCATCTTGAGAGCCCACCCCGGGCCGAAGGACGCTCAGATGCGAAGTCGCTGGTCGGGGTAGCACAGGGGTGAGGCGGGGATGGAGGAGAGGGAAGGGAGCAAGGTGTCCGAGAGCGAAATGAACCAGGTGCGGTGGTTTAAATACGCACCGCTGCCTGCACTCATACCCTGTCAATGATGAGAAGGGCATTTGAAGTTCATCAATGACATGTATCCACAAGGATTGACATGCAGATATCCTCAGAACAACACGGCGCACCGGTACGTATGTCGATTCACATTACCTGCGTCGCTAACAACCTGGTCATGTTTTTTTAATTTATATTTGGTTGTTTTAGCCTACAACGAGGACAATGTTGGGATGTGGCTCTTGCTGCCGACGACGACCGCCGCTACGAGTGTTGGCCGTGCGTCCACGGCTCCCAGTTGGTAACCGCCCAATCAGGACGCGCCGCCGTATGGGCGGTGAATCGCGCGTCGTGCGACGCATCGAAGGCCTCTGACGCGCCACGCACGTAGAACCGTCGATCGGCCGGTTCTTCGCAGCGACAAACAAAAGCCGCCGGTGGCGTCGTGCTCGGTCTGGCTTTCCTAATACACTGGCTGGCCACCTGTGCCAGTGAATTACTTGCTCGTATGCACAAGGCACGAGGTACTGTAGTACTGTGTCTAAAAGTTGACGGGCAGGCGGCAGATGCCAGTGCGTAGCGGTTCGGATGCGCTCCACTTCTGGCCGCCCAATCAGGGCACGCCGCCACGTCGGCGGTCGACGATCCCCCGATGCGCCCCCCGTGTGCCAAACACACCGGGCTTCCAGGACTCGTTGAAACGTTGACAGGCCGAGCCCCGCCGGCGCACGTTCCGCCATCACGCCTTGGGGTATAAAAACCCTGCGCTCCCCGTGTCGGCCCCCCACCAACCATCCCCACTTTGTTCCTCCAGAACCTTACGTCTACTCGCCTTCCTCTCATCGCTCCGCGATGCTCATTCTCCCATACCTCTTGAAGGGCATCGCCGCCTTCAAGACTGCGTTCATCCTCGCGACAAGTACCTCCGCTTCATGGTACTCGCATGCCGACAGCCGCCCTCGGCTCCCTACCATCGGTCCAGGAATCCTCACGCTTACTGTAGTGGCCCTCACTATAGATATGGTGGTGTACGTACCACTCCCACATACCTGCTCACTCCGAAAGATAGCTGACAGCCATACGGGACTAGACGTGACACGTTCGACTTGTTCGAACCCGTTCCGGCGCTCCCACCAATAGCGGTCGAACATTTCCCTACGCGGTCGGTCGCTGCCGACCTGACTATACACTTTGACTCGGGCATTGCCTCGTCTACTGTGCCCGATGACGACCCTCCCGTGGCCGTCACCGTCCTCGACGTTCCTGAACTCGACTGGTCGAACCCGGGATTCCCCACGGTTCGCACGCCTAAGGTCGAAGAGCCTGAATCTGACGTTGTCTACACCGGCTACTACATCTGGATAGTCGCTCAGGCTCCTGCCAACAGCAGCTTCTGGCAAGAGCGCCCATTTGTCCCCGTCGTGCCAGATGATGACATTCCACCCATGCCTCGATACCAACATCCATTCCTGCTCTTCGACCGGCATTGCAGGACGAAAGGGTTTATCCCCGATCATTTCGGGTTCTACAGGATGTGTCTCACCGCGGCTATACGAATCAACCTACTGATATTTACTGTCGCGCTCATGCTGTACGATGTTCACCCTATCCCGGGGCTCCTTCTGCAAGCCTGGCGCGTATGCAGACGTGTTCGTGAACCGTTCTTGCCTCGTACCTGGCGCGAGGCTCGTCATTTGCGCAACAGGAGATGATGAGCTTCATCGGCCTTCGCTGTACGTTTTCACTCTTCTCTTTCCATTCAAGCAGTCATTGACCAACATTCTAGATCTGTCCTGGAGACACGTTCGCGACTTTCCGATGGGCCAACTACTCCTGTCCTGGTCTCGCTCTGGTCAGTCGGCATTCGTCGACATCGTAGTCTATGACAATCGCGGGCACGGCCTTCCGGCGGCTCCTCCATGGCTCCCCAGGTTGATCCTGGAGGCCCCATGAGTTCCGCTGGGTCGTCGACCTCGTATTCGACACCAATCGCGGTACCTGTCCCCGGTGGCTGGCATCTTGCTGGTGCTCCAGGTTGATCTTGGAGTTGTCATGCGTCCCGGGGCACTGTGTCAGGGATCGTTGTCTGCTTGTGCACGGTAGACGATAGACATTACACAGCTGGTCGCCCCACCTCCGCCAGGCTCGTACCGCACCACATCAACTATCGCGCAGGCATCTCTTTTATGGCATTCTCGACATGTCACGTCTTCGTTTTGTCTCTCCTGGTCACTGGTATTCATCGTCTCGATCATCGTCTCATTCCCTTCGGCCATCAATACCATCTCGCCGCCGTCTTACAGCCTTACCCGCCTTATGTCCACGATCACCTCATCTCGGTTCACTTTCTGGTCTTCATCTTGGCAGATTCTCATCTGGATTCGCGACCTCTCAGCTCGGTTTGCCGACTACTCGCCTTGTCTCCCATCAATCATGGCCTTCGCGACAATACCACACTGGTACACATCCTCATCTATCATCTTCTCTTGCCTGCACCGTCTCTTCAATCCTCTTCTCGCCACAATCTTCTCGCCTTCTCTCGTCTCGATCCTAGCATCTCCGCCCACAACACTACTATCCCGAGCCTCATGCGTAGTCAGCTTCGTGCGGCTCGCCTCTTTCATTGGTGGACCGTTCTTGGCTTTGGTCCCTCGCCTTCGACTCCTACCCTTCGCACCCATGTACAGCCGCCGCGGTAATCCCTGTTGGCAGCCTTGAGCACTCGCATCGCTTCGAACCTTCATCATCTCTCCTCCACAGCAGTCATGGCTCTTATTGACATGAAGTCCTCGACCCTCCTCGTGTTGTCCAGGGTTCTTTCGCTCTCATCTCGTCGCTTCGCTACCCGAGATCGTCTTCGCCCGCACTGGTAGTCTCCTGCGTTTTCGGTCGCTGCATCACTGCCTTGCCACCGCTTACATCGCTCGGGTCACTCTTGTCGTCGCCGGCTTTGCACTCGGTCAATTGTTATCACTCTTCGGCGTCTCATCTATTTGTCTGTGGTCGTCGCGGCCTTATCAGTCCCGCATTCAATGCTGTTACTTTCGCGCATCGACTTCCGGTTCGTCTCTTCGCTCGAAGCGCCAATGACTATCCCCCCCTTCGCCGCGCCATGTGGGTCTCTCGGTCTATGGCTGCCCACTCTCACTTTGCATCGAGCGCGCGCGACTCGCTACATACTATCTCGCACCTGGCTACTGGTTCCCGGCCTCTGGCGTCAACGGAGCTCAACCATCTGGTCAGGCTGTCTGGATTCATGCCTCGCCATCCACACTGTCTACCTTCGACCGTTGTACACGCTTGAATCTGTCGCGGCTCTTCCGCCCTTGCCTAGGATCGGTCTACATTATTATCTAGTCCGGTAGATCAATCGTGAACGGACTACTTCTTCAGGCTCAACGTTGGCTTTTGGTGTCTGTATCTACATTTAACCTAGCTTTGTCGTCTCTGAGGATAGGAGCTGCATTGCAACACCGGACGCGGTGTTGCAGTGCAGCTTCTGCTCTTACGTACGTTACGGTTCGAGACATCATACTACACACCGTCCTACTATATGAATCCCCCGGCGTCGAAGCTGGCGTACTTGTACTACCTTAGTGGCGATGATCTAATTCGACCTTCTCTAGGAAACAGCAGGGTCTCGCTTGTGAATCATCAAGTGCGCAGTGTCGTAGTACTTGTCACTGTCAATCACATTGAGCATGAGCGGGTGCTCGGACGCTCGAGCGCCCGCAACTTGAACTTGTAGTCGCACCGCGACATTGTCCGACTTGCCTTCGTCTTCATTAACATTCATGCTGCTGTTGCTAAGCACCTCGCGCCTAGTGGTATACTACGCTCTGAACGGCCTCAGTATGCGCCTAGTTTGGGGATGAATACGAACGGCCTGCAAACCGTGGACGTTGAACGACTGCTAGACTCGGACGACAATCGTTTGCCTCCAAGGTCAGTGTCCATCCGTGTCGCCCAGGATCCGACTGCGCGTCGAACATGGGTACAAGCTGAACGCGGGTTAGGGATTGCAGAGTGGGCTGGCTGGCAAGCTTCGTGTACCGGTGCTGGACAACGCGTTGGTATCCCGGACTGGCGCCGCTCGAAGTGGATCTACTTGAGTCGTGCGTTCGACGTGTATGCAGGCCCGGCCTCATGGCCGCATTCCGAGGCATTTGACTGGAATGTTTAGGCCTCAGGGCGCGACGTTCACACTCTGTTCCGTCGGTCCGCTCAGATGCCTTCTTTGGTAAGGTATTGGCCGTATTGTTTATCTGTGCGTGTTGCGATATGCAGCCCAAGCTGCTACAACCCCGTCATTCCCAGTTTTCACCCCGACTCCAGCTGCATCTTCGCTTCTGAGGAGGTCAACGCATCCTTCTGCGCGTCGAACAGCTCCAGTGTATCCTGATACACGCAAGCAAAGACCTGATTCACTGGCGACTCACCATCTTGAACAACCCAAAGCAGCTCCCTACGCACCAACCAATCCGCTAACGGCACATGGAGGTCCACGATCTGCAACCGCGAGGGCACGTTCTACGTGCTCACGCCGCCCGTCTTCGACGACCAGCCCGAGACGAACAATTCGCGCTGGGACATCATGGTCTTCACGTCCGCGAACCTGTCCGCGTCCGTGGCCTGGTCGCAGCCCGTGCATCTCAACTTCACCAGCTACGACACGTCGCCGTTCTGGGACGCGAACGGGACCGTGCATGCCATGGGCTCGCACCCTGGGAGGTCACGCCGGGCATCACGCAGACGACGCTCGACCTTGCGATGGATGCGGATGGCGGGCCGTACGAGGTGAATCCGGCGAACCCGATCCTGACAAACGCGAGCACAAGCAATTACTTCTAGACGTCGGCCATGCGGACTTGCTCAAGGACGCGGAGGGGAGCTGGTGGGGCGACGCGATCCGGACCTGAATGCTTTGTGCATACAGCATCCCGCACCCGCAGAGCTAGTCGTCGAAGCATCCTTTTTGAGTGCCCTACACTTAGGTGCGGTTTTGTCTGTAGGCCTCCGGCCAGATTGAAAAGTTTGAATGTCACTCCTAGCAGATTGTGTGGGGCTAAATGCGGTCTCCCTTGGTCAGCTTTCGCACCCGATAGCAATGGCAAACATGTTGAAGGGGCAGAGACGTGTATCCGGCAGGTTCTTCCCGTGGAACCGTTCGTATCGATAGCATCTCGTAAGGCTCGTTCACTTCGTATCTACCATGTTGTCTGATACCGTACGTACCTGTTCAGGCACTTTCTGCTGTGTCTGTTGCTGTTGGCATCGCGGCCTAGGCATCATTGTATGTTTGACAAGGTAATGCACGTAGCATGTAGTTACAATCCAACCTCATACGTTCAACAACGCGCACGCAATGGTGCTAGGTGTCGGTGATTAGGATTGCTGAGCACACCTCCCCCCCTTATTTCCCTCGGTGCCGAATATAGCACACAGCATCCTCGTATAAATGGGCTCGGACAAGCCTCGCAACACTTTCCAGCCTTGTCTAGTAGGCTTCAATACGGCGGCCCATCGATAAGGTAGGCTGAGAGATGTTCACAACAGCGTTGCTCGGATTGTTCTGGGCTGCTCTCTCATGGGCAAAGCCTATGCGCCGAAGCATGCAGGTGCACGAGTCACGTACGAGCCCTCCTCCAGGATATACGCTCACAGAGCCTGCCACATCCGACACCGTCCTCACTCTCCGTCTTGCCCTCGTTCAGAGTAACTACACGGGGCTCGTCGATACGTTGTACGATGTTAGCACACCCTCGAGTGCGAAATATGGTGCCTATCTCACCAAGGAAGAGGTACAGTGTCCTTGCTTCTCCTCTGCACGCTTTGACGAATCTGTGTTGTCAGGTCGAAGCATATATGGCGCCTACTTCGCAGAGTACCTCATCAGTGAACGCATGGCTCAGCGAGAATGGACTGCACGCTACCGTCCTGTCTGCAGCTGGTGACTGGTTGTCAGTCCAAATGCCTGTTGGCACCGCCAACGACCTATTCGATGCCAACTTCTCCATATTCACCAACTCCGTAACGGGAAAACAAGCCGTGCGGACTCTTGCTTATTCGATCCCTATCGACCTCACCGGCCATCTCGACTTGGTCCACCCGACTGTATCGTACGTCTATCCCTTGCACAATCCTGGCGACGAATCCCACAGTCCTGACATGTGTAGGTTCCCCAACCCGTATGGCTACATGCCCGTTACAGACGTCTCATTCTCCGGACTCGCGGCAAATGTCGCCTCCGGGCCGTGCAACATCAGCCTCGTCACACCTGCATGTCTGCAATGGTTGTATGGCATACCGACAACGCCAGCGGTCAGCGACGGGAATGGCATAGCCGTCACTGGGTACATCCAGCAGTGGCCTCAAGAGGTAGATCTCATGGCATGCAACCTTCATATATGCACTATTCAAGAGCCAGTAGAGCTTACATTTTACGTAGACATTCTTAGAAGAACACCGCCCGGACATCGACCCCACGACGACATGGACATTTGTCTCGCTCGATGGCGGTACTGACCCTCAGATTCCTGCCGACGCAGGGATTGAAGCGGTGAGCGTCAATGTGGGACTTTGTCGATGTTGAAAGCTAACGCGGATGGTACTCTGCACAGGATCTCGACACTCAATACACAATTGGCCTTGCGACGGACGTGCCCGTGACATTCATATCCGTCGGCAATAATGCCAGCACCACTGACGATGAGTTCGCGGACCTGCTCATCGACACAGCGCTGTACATGCTCGCGCTGTCATCCCCTCCACAGGTGATGACGACGAGCTATGGCGACGATGAGGAATACATCTCCGAGAACCTTGCATAGTGCGTGTGCTGTTTCCCCATTAAGAAGGCTGAGCTGAAGTGCTTGAGCGAAGTGCTTTGTGCTCCGCGTATGCAGGTTTGGGTGTGCGTGGCGTGTCCGTGCTCTTCGCCTCGGGCGACGGTGGTGTGTCTGGCCTGCATTACCCTGAGGAGACTTGCACGACATTCATCCCAACCTTCCCCTCCGGATGCCCCTAGTAAGCATGCCGTTCATTCTGAATCCGTATCAATGCTAAGACTTGACAGCCTCACCTCGGTAGGCGGGACGTGGCTAATCCCAGAAACCGCAGTCAACTTCTCAAGTGGAGGTTTCTCGACGTTCTTCGACAGGCCCGCATACCAAGACACAGCTGTAGAAGATTACCTGGCATACCTGGTAAACACAAACGTGGGGCTGTACAACCCGAACGGACGTGGCTTCCCTGACGTTGCCGCGTACGCTGTTGATTTTGATATTGTCTACGGCGGTGAAGAAGGCCCGGTCAGCGGGACGAGTTGTGCGAGCCCAACGTTCGCGAGCGTAGTGTCCCTGCTGAACGACGAGCTTCTCGCGGCTGGCCGTCCTTCGCTTGGATTCCTGAACCCATGGCTGTACTCGACTGGCATGTCGGCGCTCAACGACATTACGACGGGAAACAATTATGCATGCTCGAACTATACTACTGGGTTTACTGCCACTACAGGCTGGGATGCGGTAAGCAATCGACTCGGAAATGGTCAAGAATTTGAAATCTTGCACTAATACAACGGTCGCCGTAGGTCACAGGGTTGGGCACACCGAACTATTTGAAGTTGAAGGAAGCACTTGGGCTGTAGATACACTGAAGTAATTTTGTGTGGAGATACGTATACCAGACAAGGCTGTGTATGGGTATGGACTACATGTTCATGTCAGAACACCACTGGCAGGAATCAGAACATGCGCATGCCGCCGTACGTGACGGCGGTGAACTTCGGCCTTCAGGATAGCCACGTGCTGAAGTTACCTCAGGCTAAGCTTCAGCTTGAGGCGCGCGGCGACGATGTTATAGGCCAAGTAGAAACTGAGGAGGAAGAGGAGGCAGGAACCTGCTTGAACGCGCCCCGCGCGCAGCCTTTGCCATTTGGGCACGCCACCGCGTCGGGACTAGGCGCGTCGAGAAAAATCACAGGATCGGCGTGCTTTCGGATTCTTCTCCTTCTCTTCGTCATTCGCTTTCTTTATGGTTGGCCCCGTCGCTCGACGCACCAGGCTGTCTGCTACAGTTAACAGCAGTGCTTTCGAGTTGCTCAAGGATGTCATTGTCGTCTACCTCTTCGTTACCCGCAGTCTCAAGGTCTTCCGTCATCTCAGAGCGCGAGGAATTCCCCAGACAGCTGTAGACTTCTGGAAATGGGTTTCACAGGTGAGTGTCATGCTCCGAGGCTGTTGAAGTGGGTGGACTATTGTGCGCCTCTTACGCACAGCGCCAGAAGATGGCACTTGTCCGCCGAAGTGTAGCCATGGCTCTCAGGTGACACGAGGCGGACTGCAGGAGGGACGGGCCAACGTTGTTCTTGTGGTTGCATTGAGGACCTTGAGTAGTACCAGCGGCGAGGCATGATCCTCATCTGGACAGATTTGAGCCAAGGACAGTGGGTGGGCCCAATCTCGTCCGAATCACAACGGGCTTGGGACAGGCAGAGGCTCGACGCAATGTCTAGGCTCCTGTGAACTCCTGCATCGGGTTACCGAACGCTGCCTCGACGCGTCGAGGGGGGAAATGCTGTGAACCCTGATTCTTGAGCCTGGACAAATGTACATGGCCGCAGGTTCAATGCCACCTTGGCGTAGCCCACACTGGAGGACAAAAATCAGAGCTTGGGATCAGGCCGCCTCACCTATATTCAAGGGCTCTGGGTGGATGAATGTGACCTGACTATTTGTGCCCCAGGAAGCCCTCCTCCTCGCATTGCGCCTCCCGTCGATGCGCAAGAAGGTCTCTGCAGAACTCAACAAGGCGGTACTCGACATCGAGAAGGGAATGGTTCCTGAGGGGCCCTCCGTACACCGGCATCTCGCTCTTCCGCCGACCGGACAATCGCCGGAATGGATCGTTAAGGAGATGGAGGTCATGGACAGCGAGGCACCGGGTAACCACGCAGATTGGAGAGAAGGGAAGGTCTCTGGGGCAGTCTATCGTGCGTCCCATCTTCACCACTATACGATGTGATACACTGACCGCTCAACTTCACGTCGGTACACGTAGACGGAGGTGAAGAGCTCACGCGCGTGATCCTGGCTGCCATTGAGCGGTATGCGCTGTCGAACCCGCTCCACCCAGATGTCTTCCCTGCCGTGCGCAAGATGGAGGCAGAGGTTGTCGCTATGTGCTTGCGTATGTACAATAACCCGACTGGCGCTGGCACGACGACGAGCGGTGGTACCGAGAGCATCGTCATGGCGTGCAAGACGTACCGTGATTGGGCGAGGGCTGTCAAAGGCATTCGTGAGCCGGAGATGTGCGCATCTTCCATCGAGACAAGATGAAATGCTGATGCAATGTCTGGTTAGGATCGTACCTGTGACTGCTCACGCAGCATTCGACAAGGGTGCAGCATATTTGGGGATCAAGGTGCATACTATACCAGTCGACCCAGACACCAGACAGGTCAACATCAAGCGAGTCAGGCGTGCAATGTGAGCTTCTCTCCCCCCCTCCCTTTAACATGGTTACTTACCATTGGTGCCCAGCAATGCCAACACTATCATGGTATGTTGCCCCTCCATCTGTATTCGGCTCGCGTGATCTAAGTGTCGCATTTAGCTAGTCGGCTCTGCTATCAACTTCCCGGACGGCAACGCCGACGACATTATCGCCCTCGGTAACCTCGCCGACAGGCACAATATCGGACTGCACGTCGACTGCTGCCTGGGCTCGTTCATCGTGCCGTTCATCGAAGAGGCTGGACTCGGCCCGTTCCCTCCCTTCGACTTTCGGGTGCGTGGGGTGACGAGTATTAGCTGCGATACGCACAAGGTATGTTGTTGCACGCCCCCCGCGGCGATTACCTACTGAGGCGTGTGTCTAGTACGGATTCGCGCCGAAGGGCAACTCGGTGATCATGTACCGCAATGCGGAACTCCGGAAGTACCAGTACTACGTCAACCCTGACTGGGTTGGTGGTGTATACGCCAGTCCGAGCATCGCGGGCTCAAGGTGCGTTTTACGCGAACGATGTTCGGTACTTTATATGCAACATGACTAAATCCTTGCTGTCAGACCGGGTGCTCTTCTTGCGGGGACTTGGGCAGCCATGCACTACATGGGCCACCAGTATGCATACCTACCCCACGCCAACGTCTCTAACACTCACGCTGGAATTTCACTAGGGGCTACCTCGAGTCCTGCAAGTCGATCGTCTCTGCCGCGCGGACGATCGCCTCGCGCATCCGCGCCGAGATCCCGGAGCTGCGCGTGCTCGGCGACCCGCGTGCGTCCGTCGTCGCGTTCGCATCCGCCCAGAAGGGCAAGGCCGAGGGCGTGAGCGTGCTCGAGGTCGGCGACAAGATGGCGAAGAAGGGCTGGCACCTCAACGCGCTCAGCGGGCCGGCGGCGGTGCATATCGCTGTGACGCGTCTGACGGTACCCGTCGTGGACCAGTTCGTTGCGGACTTGAAGGACGCGGTGCGTGAGGCGCAGCTCGCGCCGAGTGGAAAGGGCACGATGGTCGTGCTCTACGGTGAGTCGTCGCTGCTTCTGTCCAGATTAGCGTGGTGCGGTTCTAATGCGCGCTGGTAGGGTTGGGAACCGGAAGCCCTGTTGGCCCGAGGATGGTCACCCATTTGGCGACCGCATTTCTGGATACGCTATACAAGGCCTGAGCTGGGGTGGATGCGAGACGCGAAGAATCCTGGGCTACTAATATTTATCTCGTATGTGCCTTAATTGTAGCATTCCCCGTCTAATGACTAGAGTTGTTCGGTCATCTGTACGTGCTGTACAGTTTGTTAGGCTAGCACTTTGTGCACACATCATACTCAGAACCAGCTGATGTCCGCATCTATCTGTCGGAGGGAAGCGCAATGCGATATGGATGGTATGTAGTATTTATTCAGCCGCGCCGTCGGTCTTCAGATTCCTTGTTTAATTAGCGCGCCTCCCCCCAGCGTGCTTAGGGCATGATGCATGTCCACTTATCAGAGTAATCCGACGCGGTCTCATCGCATGTGAAGTCGACAAGGCCAGGCAGGTTGCATGTGCAAGAGCTTCTAAATGCGGCGCGGGAATGGCCGTCCGAGTTAATTACTAGTCATACTTGAAATCCAAGGCTGACCGTTCAAGAAGATAACGCCTAGTCCTACCGTGCGTTCCGATCCGAAGGAGCGTCAATGTCTTCATCTGTGTGCTTGCATATGATCTGATTCAACGGGGGTGGTCAGTGCAGCGTACTCACGGATGAGGCATAACGAAACTTGCGGTTCCTAGTGCGAACGTTTGCATATATGGGGGGAACCTCCAGAACGCATCTGGTGACTATTGCGCTTCCTATGCGAGTGCGCACGGTAATCATCGGGTGTCACCATGTCTGCGTCACCTTTTCTGTGCGCATTCCTGATAAGGATGTAAGTAGGTATGTGCGTAGGCTCTGCGTGTTGTCGTGCACTTTCATACCCCTCCGGCCCGTGGCTGAAAGAGTCCGAGGCTACTTGCCTTGGTACGTCGGACTTCACCGAGCTGAAGACCGTCGTCGGGCTGTGAACGGCAATACACAGGCAATTCAAGCTTAGATACATCGCATGACCCGATACATTCATGAACGGATCCGAAGATTTGAAACGGTACATACGTGAGAGCTTGACCGATACAAGGAGACTCAAAATCACCCTGCGATTATCCGCAAATAACTGTATTTCATCTAGGCACAACCTGACCGGCTGTGGTATACATTCAGTAGTAGTCACTGCACCAATCCTACAACCTTATATCCGTAGTACACAGCATCATGCCCACCTCACCGAATTCTCAAATACCCATAAATACTCCACAGTTTTACAATAGCTAGGCGCTAGTGCCTACCCTCACCCTCTTCGAACGGGTTCTCCACGTACTCCAGCTCTTCGCTGTCCTGACGCTGCATCGGTGCGCCCGCAGTGGGCTGCGGTGTTAAGAGTGATACGGGGCGTTTCGGGAGCAGCCCGAGCTTCGCTATCAATGGGCAACAAGGTGGTGAGCACACGTCCGTCACGTACTCCAGGGACAGGGGGGGGGGGGGGGGGTGACAGGTGAGGGCAGGAGTACCGAAAGGTGGAGACGGGTGGAACAGCTGAACTACAAGGCTTACCTGCATCAATGGGGCTGCCGGTGGAGGTCGGTGGCGGCCGAGGGACCTCACTCGAGGGGCGAGGCGAGGACATTGATATGCGGCCCGTCGCCAGTGGGCTGGACGGAGCCCCTGGAGCTGAAGGCGTAGGCGACTGTGCGCGTGCTGCGTGAAGATACCCCAGTGTTAGTCCATCTGCACTGCAGCCGATACGGGGTGGAGTATGCGGACTCACCACCGGATCCGACGTCGTAGCCCCGCAGATCAGAACTCTGTTGGTTGTGTAGTGTGATCGGAGGCATCTGCGCGGCGCTGGGCGAGTCGTGGTAGTCAGCCCCGTAGTACTGCTGTGTGACGGCCTGCGATGCGGTGTGTCTGTCAACATGCGCCGGGGCGGCGTAGCCTCCTTGAGAAGCCTGATTATTTGAAGGCTGCCCCTGCCTAACAAGGTTGGTCGCGCTGTGAGCACATTTCGTAATTATGACTGGGTATATGCGTACCGTTGGCTGTATTGGTCATTCAACTCGGTGAACTTCGCCTTTGCCTTGGTCACGATCGAGCTGAATGTGCGTTTTCCGCCTGGAAAACGTAGCACATGTCAGCCGGTACGTCGTAAGAAAGCCCGAAGCGTGTAGGGGCGCATACACAATACTTGCACGATGAAAGAGATGGGTACTCACTTTCTGCCATGCGGCCAAGGGTCTCCTGGAACTCTTGGAAGTCACCACGTTCGCTTCCCGTAACGTACTGCTGCTGCTGCTGCTGGTGGTGGTAGGTGCCGGGGGGTTGCTGTCTTGTCTGGTAAGGCACGTCACCCCTCCGCGGCCATGATTGGCCTGATGCATGCCGCGGTTGCTGCTGTTGGTCTTCCAAGGCAAGCTGTCTTGCGAGCTGTTCGTCGAGAGTAAGATCGGGCTGTTGCTACAGTCGAGCGTGTCTTAGGGATAGAGAGCAAGGCAGGATAACCACAACGCACTGGCTGCTCGTGGGTCGCAGATGATATGTAGTTCGGATCGCTCATCCCCAGCAGCACATCGATCGCCCGGTCCTGATCATAGTTGACGGACTCTAGCACGGATTGACTATATGCGCGTGTCCCGCGCGCCGAAGGTCAATGTTTCGTTCGCATACATTTCGGAACGCTGCTTACAGGACGACAGTGTCGAAATCGGGGAACATCCCTCGTAGCAACGAGACTTGCGGGTGCTCGTTCCCCGTCTCAGCAGGTGCTTCGGAGCCATGGTCCGCCGACGGTGCTACGGACGCTTCAGTCCGCGAATCGAGGCGAGGTGGCAGCGCGGGAGTTTCCTCCTCCCCAAAAGGATCTGCGGTAGGATTGTGAGACGTGTCCGTGGTCGTTGCTGAGGTATCTGGTCGGATGATTTGCTTGTTAGTACCGTTGCAACGTAGCTTTCGACCAAGGCGCGCCGTACCATGCGTAGCTGGAGTGTCTTGTGAGGTCACGTCGCTCGACATGATGAAAGAATTGAGTAGAGGACGGCGTGGAAGGAATGATCGCTTCAAATAGACGTCGCGGTGTACTGCGCCGCGGACGGTTGCGCACAGCGCGCAGACTCGCTCGACTCCCGCGACTCGGCCTGTGCCATTGTAACGTGCCGGCGAGCGGCCCGAGCCCTGCATCGCACGGCAATCTCCTTTAGACGCCTAGCAATGACTATTGAACGAAGGTGCTTCGCATACTCGCCATACTGTACTACATACAGCAGTAAGTATTTCAGTCATCATTAACACTCCCACTGTTGTGAAGGTTAAGTACATTTCTAAGCTTACTGCCTTTCAAGAAAAACTCTCAGGGACCACTCACAAACCTGCTCGCCAACCTGTTAACACATAACTTCAAATACTCAGGAGACGCAGACAAAGCCCTGTATGATATTGGTCTTGAAGAACTCGTGCGAATAGTTCACACTGGGGAATTCGGAAGGCGGTAAAAACTTCGGGGCTGCTCACGAATACATTACACCACGTACATATGTAAAGATTGGTCCCTTCATCAAGTTGTTCCAATTAGCGAAGAGCAAGATCCAGAATCTCATGATTTCCGAGACTCAGTCTGCGAAATAAGGTCGCAGTCTGCATAACTTACCTCGACGGGTACACCGCCGGATACCGATACTACAGTTGTCTTCCGGGTCAAAGGTGTACATCAAAATCAGACCACATTGGACATAGAACGTGTCGCTAACTTTGAGCACAACGATGCTCAGATCGTCTGCATTTTTTAGCCTTCGTCACACCTAGCTTGCGTGCAAACATATGCGTCGTATAGATGGGTGGAGTCCAAAGGAAACTTTCTTGCTGCTGACTGTGACGGATACACGCGACATGTCACGGGTGACCGGACGTGTTGGTCCTGTTTGACTCGCGTCGTGCAGCAGCGGCGAGCGTTCGGCATGCTTGGACCGCCGTCCTCTTCAACGTTCAACGTTCAATGCCCTCGTCAATCACTGAAACAGTCTCTTGCTGGTCTTATGGGCAGAGTGTGTCTACCGGCTGCATTCAACTTGTCTTATCATGTTGTTCTCAGTCGAGTTCAGGTTCACCGGCGGATTCTGCACATATTATCCTGTCTTGCCCCGTCAATCGGCCTATTCATCTGCTACCATAAACTTCACGTCAATGCACATTGCTGTTCTGTGATCCGCAGGATGTCGTTGCAATCCGTCTAAGTTTGGTTCCCAAGTCGTGCCTGCAATCAACCGTGTTGTCGGAATAAGGTACGTAACTTATGGGTAATCTTCAGGGCTTGTTAGCCCACCGTCCATACCGAACCTGCCTCATTTCTGCCTCGTGTAAAGAATTAGATGCTAGAAGCAGTCAAGCATGAAACAGGCACGCGTGGCCTTGTAGTTGTGGAGTGCCGGTACGTTGCCAGATTTCCAAGGGGTAGGGTCTGCCAGACAATAAGTAACGTGTTGCTCCCCAAGCTTTGGCAAGGCCGTCATATCGCTGGCCACGTTATTTATTTCTCGGGCATGGTCTACATTCTTCACGACATCCAAATGATCAAATCCAATAGCCTCTCGAGATGATCGTACCCGGCACCGCGCTTCTGAACATTGCTGCGACGCCGCTACAGCGACGCACAATAAGTATTCACGAGGGGTGTCTAAATATTCTTCTGCAGATGCTCATGCCAGCTCCACTTCAATTGTACGACGGATGCCACCCACTGAACTCAATGCGACAATTGTGAGTCGGACACAGTCTCAGGCTAGAGGATGACCCGAGCAGCCCAAGAGCAGCCTGAGGTCCGAGTCCGTGATTCTCACGCGAGCGCGATCTTCTCTTCTTGTAGGTCGCTCGGCGACTGACAGTGACAGAAAAAAATGCGCGCACGGTTCAATCTTCAACGAATGAGATGCCTTCGTGGAAGCACGTCGCGACTCGTCCAGGACTCGTCGCGGGGCGGCGGCGTCGCGGTTAATACTCACTGTCAGGCTCGCGGAGATACCACGGTCCCTATTTGGTAAGTCACCTTATAATCGGTGTTCCTAATGCGTACATTCTTGTTCTCATACGCCCCTCGTTGCGAGGAGCCTGGGGCATGTTTCGATGTGGGTATTCTGATTCGCTGATACCTTCGACGCGACCCTAGGCAATGAGGCGCGTTGATCGAATATCCGGGGCGTCGCGGAAGCAAATTTCTTCTTGTTCAGGAAGATTATCCGATGCCGGCGATGGGACCCATACTCGCCTACACTGGATCACGATCACGTACTGCAAGCTCGATGCGCCGTTGTCCGAGCCCCTCTCCGTTGTACTTCGCTACGCGGTCGCCATGGCCTGGGCAACGGACTTGACGTGTGTCGAGGCTGTGAGATGTAACCTCAGTTGGCCTACTCTGCATCTATAAGAAGCAAGGGCATCATGATGCTCCATCATAGTCCTTAAAGCAGACTGGCCTCTGCAATCCTCTGCTCCCTTCACTCTTCCATGGCACTATGACTCTCAAGAGATACCTCAGCACGCTAGTCTCGCCAGTTTCACCTCACCGTCCTCGTACATCCATTGAATCGCCAGTAAGCGTGCGCTCACCTATCGAGGACCTTCGGGACTTTTGGAAGAAGACCTTCGAGGAGTCTCTCGGGCGCGGGGAGGAATACAGGGAGGCGGCCCTTGCTGGCATCCATGCGCAGCGCGGGCTCCTATCCGATGCAGAGGTGTGGGATCTACAGACCATGAACGACGGGTAAGTCGAGCCCCACACGATGCCACGACTCCTCGTCTGACCGCTATTCCACAGACTTATGGTGGAACGAGACGACCTCTCGGACTTCGCCCAGAGCCCGGAGAGGCTGAGCTTCGACATCGTTTCAAGAGCGTCCCGGTACAAGTCGCGCGCGCAGTCCCTGTACTCGGAAGTGAAGGTGGGCCGTGCTTCTGCACCGCGTCTGCGGTCGAGTCTGACCCTATCGATGCAGGAGGTCGTCCGGCGCTCGCAGGCCAGCCTCGATAGCGCTCATCGTGTGAGAGCTCCCGATTACCCGCATGCAGCACGACGAGGGATGGTCACCAGACACGCAGACGTCTCTGGCAGTCTTCCTCGTACGTGGTGGCTCCCATTTCATCTCAGGAACCGGAAGCTCACGATCTCGCTACTAAATTGAAGGGGAAGCTTCTGCCACGTATAGCCTTTCACACGAGAGCCGATACGCCAATGGGCGCTATGCCGGGGCGGAACACTGCGTCTCCCCGCCGGCATACGATGACTCCTCATCTTCGTCTTGCGACAGTCGGTCACAAGCTGCCTCTTTCGATAGACACGAGGCTCTCATTGGCTCTGTCTCGAAACCACACGGATCACTATGGGAAATTGTTCAGGCTGATGAAAATTATGGTGCGCCGCGTTTCCGTCATGCTGCCACTGTCGAGCATCGGCCTGACGACCGTACGTCTGCCACGTCAAGGTACTCGACAGGCATCCTTGGGTCCCGGTACCAACGAGACTATGTTTCCGCGGCTCGAAACGCAGCCTGTCGACGTGGGCAAATGGATAGCGAATACTGGGAGGTACATGGACATTGCGGCCAGGAGACGCGGTGTTTACACCCGGCGCTCAACTCAATCAGACTTATCGGAACAGTCTGAGTTTTCGCCCGGCCCTCCCACACCGCACTCCTCGCCACAGTCCTCTCCACCCTCGGCGAACCTGTCCGCATCTCCTGCATTCCTCAAAAAGCTCGATGACGCCCTTAAGGGTCTTAACGTCACCTCTTCAGGTCAGCCAGTTGCCCGAAAAGCACCGTTTCATTGTGTGACTGATCCGTTCATTATGTGCAGAATGCGATGTCGGCTCTGCCGAAGATCACAGCCAAGAATTCACCTCCATGATAAGCCCAACGTCTCCCACACGTCTCCTAAGGCATGACAAGATGTACATGCTTCGCGGGCCTAGGGATCCCATCCGGGCTACACAGTCGCAGCTCAATCCTGTCCTACCGCTCCCGTTCCGTCCCGTGCCTGACCTTCGGCGTGCTGCGAGTCAGCCTCAGTTGCAATCGCGCGGCCCGCGCGAGCGACTCCCGGTGCTTTTCACGCGGGAAGACATGAACGCCATTCGGGTCCTGACAGACGAGCTGAGGTCGCCAATCAGCCCGCAGAGCGACGACGAGGATGAGTTCTACGAAGAGGAGCTTTTCACGGACGAGTGCACCGTCGAGACTGCGTCTGTCATCGTACAGCCCTACGGTCATTCGCGCGCCAACACCATAGATCGCCCCATCATCTATTCCCGGGAGGATATCCCGTTCAAGACTGCGACATCGAGCGAATTTGAACGCGCCATGCATTAAAGAATTTCATAGTTGATTTGGGTTGGAAGGTTATTTTGCATTACAGATTGGCTCTTACTCGCTATCGCATTGCTTTCCACGCTCCGCTCACGACACACTCCCTATCCTCTTGGCCTTTCGGACTTACTGTACGTACAAACCACAAATATCCGCTGTAACGATCCATAGTAGACATTTGTATCCTTAACGCGAAATCCCTTAACTCGATACCATTCTTGCTTCGGAGTACCAAATAGACACGATCTGTAGCCCCTAATCAGAGTACATAGGTCCTAATCTATCTTTGATGTCCCTCGTTCATATATCACGAAGCCCAGAGGAGCACATCTAGTTCTGTCAGAAGATGTCGGGGTACGTCGAATCCGACTCCCACCGGGCACATACTTGAGTAGCCGGTCGAAGCGCGAAAAGGACATTGATTGTCAGCCTTCCATTAAGTTACCCTATAATAGCGCAGGATCACAAGTCGACGTATTGATGTACGTAGGGTGATGCGACAGCGGGCGCACCGGACACTGTCCCTCCTCCCGTGAACTCAGTCGCCTGGCCAATCATGAGCAGCCCGACTGCAAGGGACGTGCGTAAGCAATTCAATGGTCCGCCGAGAGGGAGGCTGCGTGGGTACCCACCGATGAGGCCAAAAAGACCCATGATGCTCCCGAACACCTCCACGATGAGGATCTTCACAAACAAGTCCGGGTCCGCCGCATCCGCGAGAGCGGCCGTCGAGCCAGTGATCCCGACGCAGACGCCGCACAGGAGATTGCAGGCACCCACTGTCAGGCCTCCCCAGAAGAGCGCATAGCCTGCAGATGACACGCAGTCCCGATCAGGGTTCGCCGCAGGTTGTGCCAATGCACCCGACATACCTGTGAAGTAGTTCTCTCGGGTATAGAGCTCCGCCTCTGGAACGTTCACGATCTTTGCAGAGTAGACGATACCAATGATCTGGGCGGCGTCAGAAGGCGCAGTGGGATCACGGAAATGGTGGACTTACGACACCGTAGATAGCCACAACCTCACAGAAGATGATACTAGGGTAGTAATTTAGACAGGTTCGTGGTCGAGCGGACGCAGAGTATATACCTGATCAAATTCTTAGTTCGTATCCGAGGTGCTCGAACACCTCCACCAAGGATAGACGACCCAGTAATGAAGATACCCCTGCGAGGTAAGTTGAACGTAACGGCAAACTATCACACACGGGCGACGTACCATCCAGCGCCCAGCACGCTCAATCCAATGCAGAGGCCAATTCCTGTCGCCGCCCAAGCATATGGGCTTGTCTCCTCCAAGAACCGACCGACATTGAATGCCTCGCCGGAACCTAAGCAGACTATTCCACATCATACGCGTTGCAACGATAATACACCTACTCACCAGTGAATAGAAGGTAGAGGCCTATGACAATAACCAGAAAGGTCGGACCACCATAGCTATAGTATGAAGTCAACACGCCCATCGTTTCGGGGCAGCGTTCAGCAGGTGGTGGTCTCTATGTTCGACAGTGACTAACGTGAGGTCGGCACTACGCTACTAGAGGCCAGTGCCGCATGCGGCGGTTTGCGAGCGCCCGCGCATTGGCGCCGGCGCGCTCACCCCTCAAGCGCTCGGCGCTGTTCACCTCATGCTCTGCAACGACCGATGTGACCATGTATCACCTTTTCAAAGGGTTCTATGAATATTTTACTAGGTGTGTCCAATTTCTTCTGCGTTTGATGCTCTCCGCTCAAGATATTCAGGAAAGAAGAGTTCTCCGTGATCATTCTCGGTCTCGACGGCGCTGGCAAGACAGTACGCGTCCGCAAAGCATCTTCGCATACTGAGTTTTCATATGGCTCTTGTAGACTCTGCTTGAGAAAATCAAAACTTTGTATAATGATACCCCTGGCCTCGCTCCCGACAAGATCGCGCCCACTGTTGGTCAGAACAGTACGTGAACGCCTTCTGATTCTTGAGGCTCCTCTGACATCGATGGTGGAGTGGGTAAGATAACCTTGCCATCTACCGTCCTTCAATTCTGGGACTTGGGTGGCCAGAGGGGTATTCGGTCCATATGGCACCGTTACTATGATGATTGTCATGCAGTCGTCTTCGTTCTGGACGCCGAAGACCGGGAGAGACTTGGTGAAGGATGGGAGGTATTCGGTACGCGTCTCTCGCGTTCCTACCTCAGCAGTTGCTACGTGCTTATGTGGAGCAAGGGTCCTAAGACAACGTCCTGTCGAATCCCAAGATTCTCGGCGTACCGCTGCTGTTGCTTGCCAACAAGCAGGACAGCCCACACAGCCTTTCGGTCGAGGAGATCCGGAACGACTACGAGGAATGGCATCGTAGTAAACAGGATGCCGCTCGTCGGAGGTATGGAGATGAGATTGAGCTGGAGCAGCGTAGAGACCGGATGGCTAGTCTCGATGTCATGGGTATATCCGCATTGGAAGGGTGAGCGTGTTTGACTCTATGCTATGCTGGCGACGTGTTTGACGCCACTGCAAGAACCGGTGTTAGGGCAGCGGTCGACTGGCTCTTCATTCGAGTGCAAAATAGTCGACGGAGGTGAGTAGTCCTGTCAATGTTGAGGATTCCTGACGATGACGCGCGGTGTAGGGATGAGCAAGTCGACGGTACTAGTTAGTCACTCACATAGCGGACCTATCCTCTCTTCCTCTACATATATCCTAATTCGCTGTCTACTTACATGTATATTCTGTGGTTGGCTTTATATCGCATGAAATGAATGCGGCTACATAGAGTGAGGCTATGCACGCGCAGTCCAACTGAAAGCGCCCTTGAGCTCGAAGCGCCTGCAACTTCGACCGCGACTCGGCGTACATTTCTGTCCTAGCGACATACTGAGCTCACTACTTACGGAAGACACGGGTCGGGCAGTGTCTATCTTCTGAACGGAATTACAGCTCATGGGCTTGTATGTCGCGTGAACGAGCTGCCGAGTATCACCACGCCGGCTCCTCGGACGAACGGGACGAAGGATTCGAGCAAATCAAGTCAGCTGCTGTCGGCTTCCGTGGCTCCTGGCTACCAGCTAACGCGCTGTTGCTGTTACAGGAAGTATGAAGACTTTACGACTATAGGTATGGGTCCTGCAGCCAGTCGTATGGGCTGAAGTCGAAACATGTCGCTAGATTGGATACAAGATGCGATCGTCGAGCGGAATCGACGTCTCAGGACTGCACGCAAGTTGCACTCTTCATATGTCGGACACGGGACGAGATGGGAGGTTGCCTTGGCGTGGACATGGTCCAAACTCACTATCTTTGCGGACGGAGCACAGAGTTGGTTTGTGGTCAGCCTAGTCGGTGAGTGATACCCTGACACCTTCATCGCTGGCATTGGGGAGGACGGAGAAATGCTGCGTCGCTCATCACGTCTACCTCTATTGCTCTTCTATCACGCCGAGTAACTCGCTACCGGTGAGCTTTGTCCTGCGGTCGTACCAGCACATCCAGCTGTAGCAAGCTGCTGTCTTCACGATACCGCATTCTGCTTGCCGTGACGTAGGGTGCACCATGGCGCGACAGAGAGCTCCTCTGGCATGTACGTCGGGTTCGAGAATTGTTTGTTAGGCAGCGCGCTATAACGCATCCAACTCTTGATGCTGGACCGCTGATGCAAGCTCTGTACGTTCCTGACTACCTATGCTTGTCGTCCCGCGATACGAGTGTATTACCGGCGTCCCCTCTCGTCGCAGGGCCGCTGCAAATCATCATTACCGGACCCGCCAATATTCTTGAGCGACCACTGTTCAGTCGGCATATGCGTCTCAGGGCATGGAAAATGGGGCAGTCTTGCCATTGTCGGAGATCATCGACGCGGCAGTCTACGTTTCTCCCTTGTAGCAGCTTCCGTTGCATGTAGACGATACGACTGATATTGGCACGTTCTTGCAGGTGCTTGCATCGGGGTCAATGCCGCGCTCATCTCAATTATCACCGCCTGGTTATCGGACCTCAAAATGGGATACTGCTATGACGGGTGGTGGCTTAACAGGCAATTCTGCTGCTGGGAGATAGAGAACGACGACGCCAGTTGTGATTCTTGGCACAGATGGAGTACCGCATTACCTGTGCGGTGGTTCGTATATGTGATATTTGCTGTGAGTGCAACGACATTCGCAATATGTCCTCCAAATCTAATGGCTTGTCTAGGGCACGTTCTGCTTCACTGCTGCACATCTTGTGCGATCCATCGCAAAGTATGCTGCAGGGTCAGGTATATCGGAAATTAAGTGTATCCTCGGTGGGTTCATCATGAAGGGCTACTTGGGCTTCGGGACATTCTTCGTCAAAAGTATTACGCTGGTGCGTGATGCTCGTCTTGACACCTTGTATACCCATGAACCAGGCGTAGCCTCTAGTGATTGCTTCCGGACTTTCAGTCGGTAAGGAAGGTCCGTCCGTGCATGTCGCATGCTGCATAGGGAACCTCGTTGCTAGCCTTTTTCAACGGTACTCCCTGAGCCAAGGTATGTGTGACGTTAGTAAATATGTGACACATACTCACATCTACGTTTCAGGCAAGATGAGGGAAATATTGACCGCGTCCAGTGCGGCAGGAGTTGCGGTCGCCTTCGGTTCGCCCATTGGAGGGGTGCTGTTCTCGATTGAAGTGGGCAAAGCCCGACTGCCTTGTGATTGTCGTACTGACAGCTTGAACCTGTAGGAGATGAGCAGTGTCTTCAGTATCAAGACGATGTGGAGAAGCTTCTTCTGTGCTCTCATGGCTACTGTGACATTGTCTGTGAGTAACTCCTTTCATGCTTTGGTGTTGTTACTGAGTGCACCTACAGGCCATGAATCCGTACCGAAGCGGGAAGCTTGTGCTGTTCCAGGTCACATACGATCGGGATTGGCACTTCTTTGAGGTCATCTTCTTTGTCATCCTCGGGATCTTCGGTGTGAGTACGATGCAGTCATCCCTTCGCACTCACCATCCAACAGTCGTAGGGTCTATATGGAGCCTTCGTTGTAAAGTTCAACTTGCAAGTGGCTGCCTTTCGACGGAAGCATCTCGGCAACTTCCCGGTCTCGGAAGCGGTCATCCTGGCAACTATCACCGCAATGGTCGGATACTTCAACCGCTTCATCCGGATTGATATGACTGAGAGCATGTCTGTTCTCTTCCGCGAATGTCAAGGGATGGAGGGTGATTATGACAGCATCTGCCAGTAAGTGATATGGCGCTCAGCTCGGTCTGACCTCAGTGTTCTCCCCAGAACATCACAACAGTGGCCGATGGTGAACTCTCTGTTTATTGCCACGATTCTTCGGCTTGGTCTCGTCGTGATATCCTATGGCTGTAAGGTTCCGGCTGGAATCTTCGTCCCTTCCATGGCTATCGGTGCTACTTTCGGGCGCATGGTCGGGATCATGGTCAAGGCTCTGTACAAGTGCGTCCATCCAATGTGCACGTAGTGATGGAATGCTAATTCTTGGATGCAGAGCTTACCCGGAGTCCAGCATGTTCGCCGTCTGTCAACACGACCCACAGTGTATCACTCCTGGGACTTATGCTTTCCTTGGTGCTGCCGCGGCTCTCAGGTGAGTCTGACCTGCTGTGTGAGTGATACTCTCTTGCCGACGACATATTGTGCAGTGGGATTATGAGACTAACGGTCACAGTTGTGGTCATCATGTTCGAGCTAACCGGCGCGCTGACGTACATCTTGCCGACCATGGTATTAGTTGTTTTCATGCTCATTTGCGACACCTTCTGACGACACATTGCAGATCGTCTTGCTTGCTACGAAGGCTGTCGGTGACTTCCTTGGAACGGTTGGTATTGCAGATGAAATGATCCGTTTCAGTGGGTACCCATTCCTTGAAGCGGATGACGAAGCCTATAACGTGCCTGGTAAGTAACACGCATCGGGTATGATGGGTACAAAGGCTCAACAACCGACAGTCTCGAGAGCTATGAAGACGCAACTGCACACCGTGCCTGCGTCTGGTATCTGCATCGGTGATGTTGGTGAGCAGTCTGCGCGAGTAAGCTGAGCGTATGCTCACTCGTGTAGAGGAGCGTTTGAAGACGACCAATGTCAAAGGTTTCCCCGTGGTCTCTGCCGATGGACAGGATGTCTTGATAGGCTACATCGATCGCTCGGAACTGCGATACGTGCTCGGTACGTGCTCAAATATATCGTATCTCACGCTGATACTAAGAAGCACGGCAGACCGAGCGCGACGAGTACAGAATATCTCCTCAACTACGCCTTGCTCGTTCACTTCCGACCAAGATGATCACATTCAGATTGAATTCCAAGTCGATTTCCCTGGGATGGCTACTGGCCCAGCCGTTGGGATTGATGAGGACATTTCAATGGAAATACTTGAAACAACTGCCACTCCAGGGGTGCTGAAGTTCTGGCCGTGGGTGAACCAGGTACGCATATTGTGACTATGGGTGCTGGTGAAGTCCTCATCGAAGTCGCAGACTCCGCTTACTGTCTCGCCTCAACTTCCATTGGAGATTGCTATGCAGATGTTCAAGCGAATGGGGTGTGTTATACATGCGGTCACTTGTGCTTCTGAAAACTGACTCGACACTAGGCCAAGAGTTATCCTTGTTGAAGACCGTGGGGTGTTGGTGGGGTTGATCACCGTGAAGGACGTGCTGCGGTTTACTCTGACCGAACACAGCAAGACGTGCTCTCCTTGGAGCGAGGCTGAGTTCGACGGTATTATAGAGGAAGTATGGAATTGGACATCTGACAAGTTCTACGCTTTTATTTCTTATTGTCGTGCGCTTGTCAGGCGGTAGCTAAGTTATCTCTTCGTACATTACTTCTGATCCACAGTACAATATGCACTAGTCCTTCTAGCTCATCTCGACGCTTGGCTGATTTCGAAACTTCATCCATGGTGATCACGCATGAAACAACACGGCCGTCAACAGGAGGGATTATACCGAGTAGACTGAGACACGAGATATAATATACTGAGTGAGATACAAGACCAGTGTAACATCAGGTATAGGAAGTATGGTGTTCTTTGTTGTGCATTTTCGATATCAGAGGTATCTGCTGGCGTGTAATCGTGTTCAGAGTGTCATGCAAGAAAGAGAGGCCCGCGCCACTGACAGTAATTTCGTTACGACCCCGTTCATGCAGCAGGAGCTTCCTCCGTTTTGGAATCGATGTTAGTAGTTCACCCCGGGCCGGAGCGCACCCGCACCGACAAGGACTTCAACAAGTAAATCGGCGTTGACAGCCGACTCCGTGTCGTTATTGAGGAAGATAGAGTCTATCTCCGCGTTGGAAAGGTGCATGTCCTCCAGGCTGACATACGATTGCCGGTAGGGGTTCACCAATGTGTCTTCACTGGCAGAGTAGGATGCGTCTAAGGAGACTGTACATATCGCGTTATTAGAGGCGCAGTGGCAAATATGCAAGTACCATACCATTGTAAATACGCAGGGATGCAGACTGCTCGTCGGGAACGACGAGCATGTCATCCTCGCCGCCAAATTGAACAAGACTGGCAACCCCAAGCCCGTTGAAACATATGGATGACGGCCATACAATGCCGGCTACGAACGTTTGTAATGAGGCGAAAGAGAGCCAATTTGGAAGCATGAGGCATGACACTCACCGGAGCTATACAAGAAGTTGGGTGGCTCTGCAGACAAATCGGATGCCGGTTCAACGTCTCTATTCTTCAATGTCATCCGGCTCCGTTCCAGCGATGAAAATAGCTGTGTCACATGCAGGTTGCCATGGCTCAGCGGGCACTGGCAACGATCGAAGGACTAATAGCTCCATACGTACAGTAACAGTCTTCTTCAATTCAAGGCATCGCTTCCGGTGCTTCATGACCCATTCGATGTGCTTCGGGCGCAAACCAACGCCGCTAGCCTCACATTGGGTGATAATTTGCCTGGCTCTCATAAGCCTGTGTCCGTGCGAGGACTTGGAGAATGAGATGAAGTGCGATCCGATATATACAGGGCAGCTTACTCGTCGTATTGCGGACATAACTCGGCATGGAATTGGCGTTCAATGGTACCTTGTGTTTCGTCAAGCAGGCGCAGTGCTTCCGCCATCAGAACGTTGTCGCCTTCCTGCAACAGTGCCGCCGGAGCGTCACCGGCAAGCATGACCAGTGGTAACGAGTCAGATTGGAACCCAGTAGAATGTACAACTAAGGATGGAGACATGTTACCAGGCCGCAGTTCAAGCTGGTAAGTGGCAAGTGAAAGTGGATTGGTATGACTCAACAACTGGAGCTACGTGCTCACGCCTTTATACATCTCAGTTGCAAAAGCAGTGCAACCCTGCCGCTTGTGGGAGACAAAGACCGCGGAGAATCCTTGGAAGCGAGGCACTTTAGTAACCACGACAGTGTTGTGCGAGAAGGTCAGTGGCATCTTACGTGAATTTGCCCGAGAGTGCTTGAGGACAGATGATTTCAAACACAAGGCGTCCATCATGGTACTGTTGTTAATGCTGCAACTACGAAAATGGTAGGCGGCCTACCGTGCATCTCTTTCATCTGGGAATCTCCGAGTCTATGCATCGTGCACTGACATCGGTCCTAGCCTCTGAGAGGATCCGGCCCGCTACCTGTATCACGGCGGCGAAGACGGAAGTGTTTTAACAGTATGCTAATGTACGTCAGTTTTCACAACGAGGCTTCAGGTCCTGGCAATCGACTGCTCACCATGAACCGAGAGCTAAGCATCCATCATGACCTTGTCCACAGAATGGGATGATCACCACGCATTGACAACTAGTGACAGTTACCCTGGTGTTATGCCCACTTCCGGGACCCTGTGATTTTACATGATGTATCATCATGCATCATGCAGACTACTTAAGTACAGACCTCATCTCTCCTTCACTGCGCGATGAAGATACTCCGTGATGGGTAGCTGTGGCTAGAAGAGCAACTCAATCTGTGTTCTCGACTCGAAAGCTGCGTTCAAAACGCACCTGGACTTGGAGACACTGTATAACAGCATAAACGGGCTCTCATCAACTTGTATAGTCCTCTAGATCCCCAGTGCACCTTTCATTCGGCCCCGTTCTTGTGCCTAAACTAAAATATCGGAACTTGTCTTATTGTCAGAAGAATTTAGCCGTCGCAGGGGTGGGGGTTGAGAGTTCGATTCCAAAGCGGTGTGGTTGTGGGCAATAGATTATGCGGGATACAATACCTTCCGCGCGTATCTGCCTTCCACATTTCGGCGGTGGAGCGTGCCAATACCCAGCAGCGGCAACAGGCTCCGATGGCTGTCCGACGTCTTTCATTGACTGTATTTACACGGCAAATGATATTGCACGTTGACACTGGCAAGTACCGCGGGGAGACAAGGGCACACTGATTGTCGCACACGACCCGCTATGCGGAGGAGCAAACGCACGGTCCGTGCTGTGTTTCTCTGCCGTAAGAGGCAGACAGCGACAGAGATGGCAGCTCACCGGCAACCAAGGCCGAATGCGCTTATGATGTGACTCGTCTACTAGTATTGTTCTCGTAGCGCACGCAACCATGCTCGCACGCCGGTCGGAATAGCTTTCGTTGGTCGCCGCGGTTGGCGACGATAGAGACCATGTCGTATGTATCATTGTACCAGATCACGACATGCATTACAGAGCACTGAGCAAACGACGAAACAAGATAGCAGCAGAGCAGCGATAATGGGTATAGATCAGCAATGTGGTTAAAGAAAGTGGTGAGCGGGATCCGCTAGGACATGGAAGGAGCGGGGATGGCAGGCAGACGCAGCAGGATGTAAGCAGCGGTCCGAAGCAGGTGGCCGACACCTCTGAATCCCCTGCCTAACGCGCTCTCCTTCTTCGAAACAAGTCGTTGGCGGCACTTCCACCAGGATAAGCTACACTGAATGGCCGAAAAACGGCTAACGACTTCGTCAATGGAGGGTCTTTGTTGCGGGTCGCTTACGACCATCGCATCGACCAGGTCGTTCATGAACTCCAGCCCTTTGTACTTCTGCGCGAGGCATCAGCGTCGTACCAGAGGATGGGAAAGGAAAGCGAACACTACCTGGAGAAACTCCTCGCGAAAACGGTTCCCCAGGTAGTAGATGTCAGTCAAGAACGGATTACTGGCCGTATTGTATCCCTCGCCCTGGAATTCCGGAACACTCCTATCGCCGCCAAATATTGGCAGTTCTGATGGATTTTCGTTCTCCACACTATACTTCCTTGAAAGACCGAAATCGATGAAGAAGTACTTTGTTGGGCGTTCGGTTCGCGTGTAGGGTTTCACTCTCTTGCTATAGTCTCGCGTCATGTAGTCATCGCAAGGATGATACAACACCGGGTACAGCGGGGAAGGGTCCATCATGACATTCAGCGACGATATATCACTTGAGTCGGGCTTGTAAGAAAACTGAAGTGGTTGACCAAGGGTCCAACTTACCGGTGGGCGACGTGATTCTGGTGCATAAATTGCAGGCCCTATGATTTGAGCTAAGATTTACGTCTTTCATTATCTCATGATTAACTTACCTCCAAAGATTGGCGAAAAAATTCCACAGACTCGCCTACTGTTTGAAAGCGAGGCTCATTGTATGTCTTCAGAAATGGCATGACAAGGATAGAAGTAGCCTCGTCGTCCGGATCCTGCAACACTTCGAACACCTGTACGCAGTGATTCCGTGGGTCCGACTTCTTGGGTTCTTCGCAGAACATCTGAGCTATCTCCACTTCGTATGGGTGCACGGATGTGTCTATCTTCTTGAGGGTGACGACTGTTCCATCGGAGAGGCGAGTTGCGTCAATAACGAGAGAATGCTACTGACCATCAGTCGACAATAGTAACAGACTTGGGAGACGAATGCATACAAGAAGCCTCTGTCCATCTTCACACATCATGGGTGATGCATTCGTTCCTTCCCAAGACGGTTTCCAGTCCGGTTTGTACCTCGGACGGAGCATGTATCCATGTCCTTGAAGCCAAGGCTGCCGGTCTCGCCAGTAAAGTTCACCCTCAGATAACTGCGCACGCTTGGAAGGGGCGGTTAGTGCACCAGTGCGCTGTTCAGCAGATCGGGGCATTCGGTGTACCAAAGAAGAGCAAGGGAGTCGCACTGGCAGAGTCCATATTCAAGGGCGCGGTCTGGCAAGCGTGGGTACAGAACCTACAGACGCCCGTCTGTGTATCACCGTCAAGCGCGCGCACACAATAACGAACGTCTGATTTGGATGTATGTACTGCAAAAAACAAGGCTCATCGTTGTGCCAGTGTGTCCCATGGTCCGGCTCTGCGTGACATTCGTGCATGCATTCCTCTAAGTTACTGTCGTACGTCCTTTTGGACTACAATCATGCACATTCAAGTACAACGGCGGTTCGAGGTGTGTGCAGTCGTGCGTACACATGGCAGCCAGCATCGCTTCCCACGGTCATGGAGAGCAAATGTTGCCGCCTCGTAATACCATTCTTCCTCCTTGCTTACCGCCCTGGCCAGGAGCAATTTAATTTACACGCCTTCTCCTCTCAGGCTGTGCTAAAAATGATTGACCGCGGTTGTTCGCTGTGAGGGGCATCGGCGGCTCGTGGCATACTTAGTTATCTACGCTGTCTAACGAATACTATAACTGTTTATAGTTCGATTCTTCGACGCTCTTGGACTGCATCTCGAGTACGTTGAAGCAGCCTTAGGACTGAGGCTATTCGGCAGCGAATACGGGGATGGAATGAATCCAAAGTCGGGTGCGAGCTATGTTTACCGCAGGAGAGATTATGTCCGAGGTCGCGCAAGTGCTGTCAAAAAGGCCTCGGCACCTGAACAAGGTCTCATGATCACAGCTACAACGTGTCCATCTACTATGCGGTGCGAATCCCAGGACGACAAAACTTCTTCCATACATAGCAACCACTTTTGTGTAGACGTCAAGAATCGCTGGCCAACAGCTTGCCGCAAGTACTGGCATCTAGACATAAGCATGTGGATAAGCTCCCGAACGTTCCTTACGTGATGCGGGGAAAGCACGCACTGCGTTGATGGGATGTCCTTGTTGTCAAGGTGCGTGTTGTTCTCGTGTTCTAGTCGCACATGGTGCCTATATGAACACTGGCACGGAGGCCGCGCGAAGTCCCAGCTCGCTCCTTCAGATATCATCGGCAGTCTCTCCGCGATGGCTGAAATTGCTCTGGACGTTGCGGACTTCACGGCGAACACTGCTACTGCGGCGAATTTGCTGGGTGGTCCGGTGATCTCGAAGATATGGGAGCAGTTTCCAAGCCGGATTTTGCGCAAGAGCGATAAATATCTTCAGAAGATACTCGTGCTGCTGGACGGTACGCAGCACTACATGAACAGCCAGATGCACAGGGACTTTCATGTCGAATACGACGAGTAAGCTGCGAATCTGTCTTATTAAACTGATTGGTATTTTCTAAATTGTGAACTATATGCAGGCTGTATCAGGAGAGAGAGGAGCTTGCCGAAATCCAAGGTATTCCCAATAAAACAGAGTATGCAAGAATGCGTAAGAACAAGCGCCAATCTAAAGGCCTATGCAAGCGTTTGATCGTGAGCCATATTATTTTATAGCCATGGAAGGACCGTGTGTTCACCATCACTGGTCTCCAGGTTTCTTCCCAGCGAGAGAGGAGCAAATACATCTGGGCCAGGATGCCCATGTCAGACAGCGCAAATCTCCGTACCGGTTCGCTTTCTTTCTTGTCTTCAGACAGCATGGGTTGATTTTCGTCCATGCAGCCGTTGTCCCAATCATACCTGAAGAGATGGATGATCATCACGTCAGAGGAAGCACGGGTGGAGGTTCGTTTAAGGGCTCGCTCTTTCGGACCACCGACTCACTGTTCATCGCACGCAGACGGAGTGGACATGTCACAACAATACCAGTCGTGCGGTCGGATGATTGAAAGATACCCGTCGCGGTCTACAGCAAATATACCCCTCATGGAGGCTGGGTCTTCGACGACACGAAAGAACGACTCAGACTCTATGTGCGACGGCAGTTCCATCTGGCAGCACGAGCCCATGCATGCAGAAGATGTGGCTCTTCGGCCTATGCCCGACAGGTGCTCTACGGTGTAGGTACTGCAGTTCGACGATTACACTCTATCACTCGAGACTCATGAAATCGGCGTCCATAGCTGAGCAAGTGTTCAGTCATCAACTCATTGTCTACGCTGTCATTAGCGCGATAAGATGTGCAACAACGGACTCATGATTCCGACTCATCGAGGGTATTAACGAGATAGTTCTTGTATGCGTCGCGTCATTAGTGCCGAGGAGTTGCAGTGTAATATACTCACTGATTTATTGCGTCGATCAATGTAGCTACTACACCAATGATCTGTATTCTTGTCTCCGTATACTATATGTCGCATAAAGACTTCAGACACGTATGTATTGTAAGCAGTAGAATATGAGTTACGCATGGGACAGCCCCATTGCGACAATACTGCCGTTGCGGCAAGCTCAAAAACTAACTTGACGCAGAAGGATTCAATGTTTAAACGTTCACGTTCACTAGTCGTCAGCGCTCAGCGATGCTCTGGACTGAGTGATAACCATAGACCGAACGCGACGATCACACGGCTCGAACAAGGACCAGTGATGCGTCGATGGGCATGCCTTAGCATCATAGGATACTTCATCCATCCCAACTTCGGTCGAAGAACAATAGTGTCGTATACTAGGTCGTGACGATGGCGTAAATACAAGGTAAATAGCCGCAAGGATATGCACACTCAGAGCTTATACCCAAGAGGCGGTAACGGAACGGCAGGTAGACGTTTGAGGATATGTCGCATAGTGCGGAAGAAGTGGACTATGCCAAGCACGGCTCGCGCAAATGCCGTCTCCGTTCTCGCCACGAGCCTGCTCCGCAGCCTCCACAACGAGAGCTGTCCGAAGAGTATCTCCGATCTCTCGTCAATACTCGGCCTCTAGTCTGGATTGTCTTGCACCATATCGGTGACCAGAGGCCTTGTGAACCCCATATTACGGTACTTCTGAACCATCATCAGTATACACACCGAGAGGCGCAGGATTCATGCTCACCTCTAAGAACGCTTCGCGAATAAAACTCCTCAGGTAGTGGATGTCCGTACGGAAGGGGTTCCATGGCTTGTTATAGCCCTCTCCTTGGAACTCGAGAACACTCTTGTGGCCGCCGCGGATAAGCAATTCGCGAGCAGGCCCGTCTTCCGGATTGTACTTGCGAGAAAGGCCAAAGTCGATGTAGTAATATCTCGGCGGTCTCTCAGTGCGGCTATACTGAAAAGCACGACCCGAGCAGTCGCGGTGTGAACCAGGCAACTGAGGGTGCCACAGGTTCGGATACGCCGGTGAGGCATCCATGATGACGTTGGCAGCAGTAAAATCGCTGCAAGGCCACGAGAACGCGGTGGATGGGTAGTGAGAACAATAATGGGTTCACCGAACAGCATGCAAATGCATGAATTGCAACCCCTGAGATGATGGCGGTAAGTTTAACAGCGTCAATGAGAGTCCGAGAGACAACTTGCCTCAAACAGCTGCTTGAACATAGCGACTGCCCCTCCTACTGTCACAAATCTGGCCTATCAAAGTTCGGGAGGAGAGATATCACGACTATAGAGACGCCATCCTTGTCCATAGGATTCCAAGATCGGCACGCAATGGCTGCATGGGTCAGAGATCAAAGGCTCTGAGGACAGGGACTGCCCGATCTCCACTCCATGGGGATGGACTGCGATGTTCACCTCCATGAGCATCACTACCCTGTTGTCGGATATTCTGGTAGCGTCGAGAGTGTTTCCACTACATGAAAAGGGTCGCGAGGAGTACTATAACTTGTAAGCGTACACGAACGAAATTTGTGAACCCATCTTCGCAGAGTATCCAAGATTCGTCGGTCCCCAGCCAGGATGGGTGCCAGTCCGGTCTGTAGCGCGGTCGAAGCATATACCCGCGCTGCTGGAGCCAGGGCTGTCGGTCGCGCTAGAGGCATTCATTTTCGCTGAGTCCGCCGTTAAGGTAGTCAAGTTTCGGAGACGCCTCCGCTGCCTGTGAGGGAGCAGTGGTCATGGAGGCCAATGCATATGCTGGGACGACTTGCTAGACAAGTGAACTTGGTGCGAAGGTCCGCGCTCTCGATAGAACAATACGCCGGACAAGGGCTGTACAACCCGACGGTGGTTCCGACGGTAATGTATCCGAACAATGCTCGCATTCGCATTGATGTACCCACACTCACAGCCCAGGTGGCAGCAATTTGGCAGCACAGTGAAACTGCCCTAAGAAGTAGTAACAGTGGGAGAGGAAAGCTGTGGTGCCGAGTGCTGCACCGCTCAGATCTTGATCTGATCTCGCGGAGATCGGATGAAAGTTACCTTAACAGGGAGTGCGCGCTGACTCAGCGGACGCTTACGCCTCTGCGACTCCTCTCTTCACCGCACTCCACCATCTGCTCGCTGTCTCTCACGACGACCACGACCCTTTCCTCACGACCACGACCATTCCTTCTTTCGCCCATCCTCTTGTTTCTGCAACTGTGGCGACACTCGCTTCCAATGCGATGTACTACCCGCAACAGTCTCCGGGCATGGCCCACAAGCTCCCCGCACATCAGCATCCCTCAGTGCACGATCAGTCGCCGTGGTCGCGCCAACCGCATCACCCTGTGCTAGGGCCTCCTGGCCATGGCCAACCCCCTACATCCCCCGCGTATCCCCTCTTCACTAATGGCGCACTAAGTGCCATGCAGCACCATCCGCACGCGCATATGCCGGGCCCGCTCGCTCACCATCACCATCATCAGAACTCGCTTTCGCATACACACTTCCCGTCACCACCAAATGGAAATGGAATGCCAGGGCATGTAATGGGGCAGGGGGGTTCGCCTGGGAGCGTAGCGGCGCCACAGATGACCGTTCACTGGCAACAACAGCTGCTGAAATGCGAGGTGAGCCGTCCCTCTAGCCCCGATTCGCAATTAGGCTGTGCTGTTCGCTATTCTACGACACCTGCGCCACTGATACTTTGTGGTATGCCGGCTCAGTGGTGATCGAAGGGTGCCGTTACCTGACAATACAGGTTGAATGGAAGTATGAGACACTTCGTCTCGCGCTGACCCTGTTGTTCTGCTCGTCCGTGTTGCAGTACAGCCCATTTGCCAGGTCATAGTCATTTCTATCATGACACAAGAACTAACTTCGACTCAGATGAGCCGGGCATCACGCTCACCCCACCATCGCGCACGCGCGAGTGCTATGGCCTCTCGTACTGTGCAGAAGTCTGCGATTCCCATCACAAATCCCAATGCCGCTAAGGTATCGGAGACAAATGGCCACTCGTCGAAGGATGGCTATGGTACATCAGCTGCATCTCCGTCGACGACTTCTGCGAGCGCTGCCTCGCCGGCGGCCTCCGCTGCGACCGCGAACGGAGCTGATCATCCGACAGCCACTGTGGCTCCCGTCGCAGAGGTGTCTCGTCCCACGGCGCCAAAACCCGCTAGCAACACATGGAACTCACTGGACATGGGAGGAGTGAATATCAAGAGCATACCTCGGACATCGGGCCTCTTCTCGTTTACCTTCCTCCTCAACTTGTACCTTAACCACAATTCGTTGTCGATCATACCGCCGGAGATTGCGAAGTTGCGGCACCTAGAGCTGTTGGACCTCTCGGGGAACAACCTAGTCACCGTACCCCCTGAGCTTGGAATGCTCACTTCGCTGAAGGAGTTATATCTGTTTGACAACCATCTCACGACGCTCCCACCAGAGCTCGGCACACTACATCAACTGCAGACACTGGGGATCGAGGGCAACCCGCTGGACGCGTCCCTCAAGCAGATCGTGCAGAAGGACGGCACACCTGCACTGATCGCATACCTCCGCGACTCGTGCCCGAGCCTTACGCCACCGCCAGACCGACAGTGGATGCAGCTCATCAGCGCAGCAGAGCGGGAAGCGTACCAGGCGGATCCGAATGTCGAGACCATGAAGGCGCTATGTTACAACATCCTCTGCGATCGGTGCGCTACGGAGCGGCTTTACGGATACACACCGTCATGGGCACTACAGTGGGACTATCGGAAGGAACTCATCCTTGCGGAAGTCCTTTCGCACGAAGCGGATTTTGTATGCCTGCAGGAGGTGGACATCGCCAACTTCGAAGAGTACTTCCAGCCGAATCTGTCGGAGCAGGGTTACGAGGGCGTCTTCTGGCCGAAGTCGCGGTACAAGACGATGAGCGAGATGGATAGGAGGCTTGTGGATGGGTGTGCGACCTTCTTCAAATCGGAGAAGTGAGTAACAAAGTATGTATGATCTAACGATTCTTATTGATTTGTAAACCAGGTACCAGCTCGTCGAGAAGCACCTTGTCGAGTTCAGTGCGGTAGCCATGCAACGTTCTGACTTCAAGAAGACTGACGACATGTTCAATCGCGTGTTGGGCAAGGACCACATCGCGGTCGTCTGTCTTCTTGAGAACAAGCACACCGGGACCCGCTTCGTCCTCGCGAATACCCACATCCACTGGGACGCGAACTTCCGCGACGTCAAGCTCGTTCAAGTCGCTCTCCTCATCGAGGAGCTGGAGAAGATGGCAAGCGGGTTTGCCAAGTATCCCCCCCGCCTCCCGCCCACTCCCTCATCAGCTAGCGGCGGCGCAAATGCTCCCGGAGCAGGAGAACATAACGGGTCGTCACGACCACCGCCTATCTACTCGGACGGCTCGAAGATTCCGCTCGTCCTTTGCGGAGACTTCAACTCGCTGCCTGCGAGCGGCGTGTACGAGTTTCTCTCGAACGGGACTGTCTCGCATAATCATGCAGACTTCCTGGGCCACACGTATGGGAAGTACACGTCGGAGGGCTTGAGGCACCGGTTAGGCCTGAAGAGTGCGTATGCGTCAACGGGGGAGCCTCCGATGACAAACTACACCCCGAGCTTCCAGGGGCCGATCGATTATATCTGGTACTCGACGGCAAACTTGTCCGTCAACGCAGTCCTAGGCGAGATCGACAAAGCGTACTTGGAGAAGACGGTCGGGTTCCCGAACGCACACTTTCCTTCAGAGTAAGTGTCCATGTGCTAGAACTGAACTGGGAGCTGACGTCCGTTGTGCAGTCATCTGTGCATCGTCTCCGAGTTCCGCGTCCGGCCACCCAAAGATCCGCAGCCCGCTCGACCTCCACCTGTCTTCCCCGAGTCGTCACGAGCGCATGCATAGAGGGTATCATGGCACCACCACATACCCTGTCCGCACCCGCACCCCTACTCTTTCATATTCCTTGCATATACTTCCTTTGTGTAAATATGCCGCAGGGCGTATCTTTCCCCGTGTGAGATGCCGACGCCGTATTCTTTTCTAAGATAATGTCCAGTACTTTCTTGTTCCTAGCATTTCTCTTCCACCTTTTTTTCGTTTCCTACGTCGTCTTGGTCTCTCTGAATCCCACGTCCGTTCTGTCCCTGCTTTGCTTTCGGTCCCTGGTCGTGTCATGTCGCGTTGAACACCCTGCAAACTGTAGCATGTGCGTGTACGTCTTGTCCTATACTATATAAATTCCTTCAAACCTCTAGCACTCGTCCGAGTACGCGCTCCGAGGCCTGCAATGTTCTTCGCGCGCGCCAAGGGTGTGGTATGAGGACGCTCGATCCCCGAATCAGATAAAGGCGGAGACCACCGCGTAAGCGCCCAGTAGCCGTACGATTCGAGATTTCAGGACATGGTGCAATGGCTGAACCCCGTACAAAAGCCATGCCCGCTCCTGACTGCCTCTCCCTATTCCCGCTTCCGCCATGGCCATCTACCAAGCGACTGCATCTGCCCCCGTGAACATCGCGTGTATCAAGTAAGTCGCTCTCTGTGGGTATGGGTTGGGTGCTCTGTGCTGACCGCGACTGGCGCGCGGACAGGTACTGGGGCAAGCGGGATACGAAGCTCATCCTGCCCACGAACTCGTCCCTTTCAGTCACCCTTGACCAGGACCACCTGCGCTCGACGACTACCTCGAGGGCTGACCCGTCGTTTGAGAAGGATAGGCTGTGGTTGAATAGCGCCGAGGAGGAGATCAAGGAAGGGGGCCGGTTGTCGACGTGCATCCGGGAGATGAAGCGGATGCGTAAAGAAGTTGAGAACAAGGATGCTAGTCTGCCAAAGGTGCGTATAGGTTGATTGATATGCGTTGTTAGGAGTAACGGGTACTGGTGTCTAGCTCTCCACATACGCTGTCCACATCTGCTCGCGGAACAACTTCCCCACTGCAGCAGGCCTCGCATCCTCAGCTTCGGGCTTTGCAGCTCTTGTTGCCTCGCTCGCCGCCCTCTACCAACTCCCCGCTTCTCCTTCCGAACTCTCGCTCATCGCGCGTCAAGGCTCCGGTTCTGCCTGCCGTTCCCTCTTCGGCGGCTTCGTCGCTTGGGAGATGGGCTCGAAGCCCGACGGCTCCGACTCCTTGGCTGTTGAGGTCGCACCGCGTGAGCACTGGCCAGACATCCATGCCCTCATCTGTGTTGTCTCGGACGACAAGAAGGGTACCTCATCGACATCGGGGATGCAGCGCACGGTGGAGACGTCGACGCTGCTCCAGCACCGCATCAAGTACGTCGTCCCCGAGCGCATGGAGGCGATCAGCGCGGCCATCCGCGCACGCGACTTCGACTCGTTCGCGAGGATCACCATGCAGGACTCTAACCAGTTCCACGCCGTCGCGCTCGACACGGACCCCCCGATCTTCTACATGAACGACGTCTCGCGCGCGATCATCGCGCTCATCGTCGAGTACAACCGCGTGGCTGTCGCAGCGGGCGGGAAGCTCAAGGCGGCGTACACGTACGATGCGGGTCCGAATGCGGTCATCTACGCACCGAAGGAGAATCTGAAAGAGATCGTTGAGTTGATTGTGAAATACTTCCCTCAGGCAGAGCCCTTCAAGGACCCCTTTGCGCTCTTCGGTGGCGCCGGTGTGCAGGGCAGGGTCGTAGACGGCTTCAACGCTGCAGTCGCGAAACCGTTCAGTGTCGGTGCTGTGAAGGGCCTCATCCACACGAGAGTCGGCGACGGGCCAAGGGTGCTTGGTGCGGAGGAGGCGTTGCTGGGTTCTGACGGTTTGCCTAAGGCGTGATGATCTAGTTGTTCTTCGGGATGCTCATATAGTAGACTTATCAATGTTGTATTCTTGGTTTCCCTCCACGAGCTGCCAGTCCGAGTTGAGCTGGTTCACTTCGACGACGACGTACTGAAGCCTAAGGTATGCTTCGATGACATCATGACATACTGAACGTCAGCATAGGAATTGCAGTTGCGCCGGAAAAGGCAAGCTACGCTATTTCATGGGGCACATCGTGAAGGGTAAGCACAATGTGAAAGATATGGGCCGCCTCTTATACCTACGACGACGGCGAGCAACCCCCCATGCTGCTTTCCTCTCTCCCTTATCCATTTCCCCGCTACTACTCACCTCGCCCTCCCCGCCGTTCGCATCTGTCTTCGCACCAAGATGACGCTGCCAAAGCCGAACACTGGGCCGCCCAAGGGCGCGGTGATCGTTCACAACGTTGCGAAGATCGCCTCTGAGAGTGACAAGTTCCGCAGGGTCCTCTTCACCGGCAAGCATAGTCAGGTACTCATGGAGATCTTGTTTTCTGCCGCATATACCGAGCTCACCGGGTCGTTACGTAGTTTGTTATTATGACCGTTCCCGTCGGTGGAGAAATTGGCGAGGTATGCTGTTCGCGTGTCCCCATTATTGTCGTCTTCGTGTATTCACTATTGACAACAGGAGACGCATACGGTAGATCAGCATCTCTACTTTGTGTCCGGTAGCGCACAGGCCATTACAAATGGAAAGGTATGCGCAAGGAAGCCCTCATTAGACAGCAAACTTATTGGCGGTGACAGAAAGAAGACGTGCACCCTGGTGACCATGTCATTGTTCCGGCCGGAACGTTGCACAATGTGAGCGTAGTACTATTGTGCTCAAGCGCCAGGACTCACCGGGAACTAACCTATCAGTTCATCAACACCGGACCGACGCCGCTCATCGTGTCCACCGTATGTCACATTCTCCTTCTCTGTTTGCTTGGTTTACATTGAAGCTCATGTAGGTGTATGCGCCCGCCGAGCACAAGGCAGACACAGTCCATGACAGCTTAGAGCAAGGCGAGAAGCTGGAAGACGAGGGCAAGGACGAACCTCCCAAGTGGGCAAAGGAGTGATCATGGTCCCTATGCACGGGTATCAGAAGCGCAACGATGGCAGCATGCATGATACGAGAAGCCTCTATGATGAGACTGTCAAGCCAGCTGCACGATATTATCCACAGGAACGATGGTCACACTTGTTGATACCACACCTGAGGATTATCGCCACATAGAGCTTTGAGGACATGGAGCGGGGATAGACAAAATTCTGATGGTTCGTGCTGTGTGGTGTGAGTATGCGCGAAGCTGCTGTGCGGTCATCTCACCAATGAGGTTTACGGCAAATGAGAGCGGCATCGTTACGAGCCTCGACATGCGTGTATAACGTGCCGGGGCAGAGGTAACTGTACCATCCTATACCAGGCAGCGCGTTAAAAATCGTGACCAAACAATCTTCTGCCATTGGACTGAAGTCGCCCTCCTGAAGAAGTCGGCGTCAGCTTTGACATTGGAGAAGTCACTCCACTTGCCGCCTTTTCAGCACGTCGAAGCCTATAAGAGGCGGTCGTGAGCACCAGCAGTCCTCAGTCCTCGACTACACAAACCACTCGCCCACACAACCTTTCCAACCCAAGTCTCGAACACCATGTCTGTAAGTATCCGCCTCTGAATCTGATGGACGGGGATTATGCTGACTGGGATCGCAGGACAAGGCCACCTGCGCTAACGTCCAGGCCAACGGCGGCACCTGCAACTACCCCGCTTGCGGCTGCGCTGAGCCCCCCAAGAGCAAGTAAACGCTCTTCGTCCGTCTTCTCTTGTCGTGCTCCGAAGGTATGTGAATGAATTTCAATTTTATTGAAAAGAGGCAGACTAACTGGGAGTGTGCGGTAGTAGTGGCCAGTCGTCGACGAATGATTGCTCAGCTGGGCTGGATGGGTCTCGTCTTGCTCGCGGGTGTAGTCGGTCTGTTGATGCTGTAGTTCAAACGTTGCTAGCGGAACGCATAGAAGGCTTGCATTCTACTTTTACCGAGTGATCAGTGTCTCAGTGAGGGGAAGATAAGAACATGCACAGATGGCGGCGACGTACATAGCGTATTCGCATGGTGCATAGCGGCTTGCCGCGGCGAAGGCAAAAAATTGGTTATTTAAGTGTTAAGGAAGCATGTAAGACGGAATATCATCACAGGTCAATGGTTTGCTTTAAAAAGGATCAAGTAAATTATATTATGTGAGACTGCACGCCAACGCGGAAGTTCAGCGGTGACAATGGTTAGTGGTAGGCAGCGTAGCAGTGCGAAGACAGCGAAGCCTTGGACAGGCGCTAGTGGGCTTGGTGTTGTTGTGGCCTATTTGGTGCTGTGGGTCCGCGCGCATCGCGCACCACGCGGACCGACCCCGATCAGCCTTCTGATTGGCCTTTAATTGTGGACCGTATCACGGGATCTCTTGTACGTGCCAACTCCGCGGCGGCGCACAAGGGCAGCATAGTCGGCGACATGTGCGACGTCAAGGAAACAGGTTTCGGCGACGCGTTGTTCTGACGGACAGGTCAGGGTGTATTCATAGATTCCATACACAAGGCGATACTACCGGCCAGCAGCGCGACGGTGTCAATGTCACCGAACGGCGTTGTCCGAGCTCTCCGCCCTCTGTACACGCTATTACTAAGTTACATCGGCGCACAACCCATCCCACTGATACATGATAAACATAAGTTGAATCTACCGCCGGCGTGAGGCGGAAAAGTGATCTGCGGAACTTGTACTGGCATGTTCTGACGTCCCCAGATACCGCAGGACCACGCATAAGGTACAGTCGATTGACGTGAACAACGATGGGCACCCTGTTACGTCGACTTTCGCCTTTCACAAAGGTACATCCGACGAAGAGCCGAGCCTTGGCCAAAGGCAGTAGGTGCGACGTCTTGTCATGAAGCAGTCTAGGAAACAGTAAGCAAGGCACGGCACAGGACAACATTTCGCGAAATACACACAGCATGCAGACCCCCTACTGCACATCCGCGGTACTGCGCAGTTTTGCAGCCCTCTTTTTCTCGAACTTGTGCTTGAGACCACGACACTGCGACCTGTGATGCGTACCCCCGCAATACGAGCAATCCTTGATCACGAACTCTGGATGATTTGCAAGTTCCGGACAGTCGTAGGCCCAGTGGCCCTCCTGCTTGCACAGCGGGCATGAAATCCGAGGCGGGTGTTGAGCGCGCTCAGTGCAGTCCCGGGCCGAATGCTTCACGCTGCCGCAGATATAACATCTCCTGCGAGCGAGCTGGACGCGGCCGTCCGCCGTGGTAGGCTCTGTCTTCCCGCCGGTGCAGTCGATGGACCAGTGGTCGGGGCTCCCGCACGTCTGGCATGGACTCGATGGCTTGATCTCCGCGCGGCGCGGGCAGTTGTTGACGTGGTGTAGGCCCCTGCAGGCAACGCATGTCACCGGCCTCTTCGGCTCCGGACAATCGCGAACGTGGTGAGGACCCTTGCAACGGAAACATTGGAGTTTATCCCGTCCCTTCGCGTTTTTTTCGGCGATAGGGTCAGTCGATGGGCCAGGAGTGACGCCTGAAGTGGGGACAGGCGGGGTTCCGGCGGCCTTGGGAGAGGATGAAGTGTCTGTGACCAGCGAGGAAGGATGCTGCCGAGGATCGTACGAGAGCTCCAGCTTGACCTCCTTTGTGGAGCCGAGTTGGTCTTGCAGCTCCCAGAGATGCTCGACGGCGAGAGCCAAACGGACATCACGGAGGGTGAGACTGGACAGAGAGCTCTCACTCTTACGGTCCACCTCACCGGGTTGCACAGCATCCGGGGTGAACGTGGTGAACGTGACGTAGTGCTCTTCTCGAGAAACTGTAAACCTCGTATCAGTCTAGAGCACCAAGCGAGTGTAGAGTTAGCAACAGCATGAATGATGATTCAGGGAATACGCACAGACTCCCTGAGACACGTCCGCATGACTTCGACCACGAACCTCTGTGCCAGGTCGTCCGTCTTGAACACCCCCATCTTCGTTAGCACTCGCTGGCTCTTGCCTTTGGTGTCGTTCGTGAAAACAACAGACCATCGCCGACTATACAATGGCGCCAAGTACATCCGCATTTCCTCGTCAGTGAGGACGTCACGAGAATCGGGTGGTATCTCCGGGGGCAGTGGAAGGGCTTGCTCAACTGCGAACGACCGCAGATCCTGAGTGCCCTCGTGATCGCGAGGCGGTGAGTCTCCGAACATGCTCAACGCGAGTGCCTCGGCCACCCGCGCACCTCTGGCATTGTGCACCCGTGCTCGTGCGGGTCGTGCAGAAGAATGAGAGCTCGGAGAGGGAGTATGCGTAGGAGTGGGTTCGGACAGCGCGCCGTTCTGATTCTGAGCAGGACTACTTTGCAGGATGTTCTCGAGCTCAGTTGCATACTACTCGCGATACGTTTTAACGAACGATGACACACGGCACTGCGATGTACACGCACCTCGCTGATTACACCACCGGATACAGAGCCGTCCACGGATGCATGAGCTTTATCTTCACCCTCTGATTCCACATGTGCATCTTGAGGAGGATGTGCCTCATCGGTCAAATTTGTCGAGAAGAAAGCGTGTCGGCTCGACGGCGGTCGGAATGGCGTGACGGCCTTCCTCAGGGAGACCTTGCTTCGCAATGCGTACTGTGCGATCCGCAGTGCTCGCGCGCAGCTGGTACCGGCATTTTGCATGAGCAGTACTGGAAGCCAGGCAGCTTAGGAATGAGAATTGAGATGCGCACCGAGCGCCAAGCCAGGACCTGGTGGTCAGCTCACCTGTAACAAAGCACGTGGACGGTCCACGGTTACCGGGCCGGCGGCACCGCGGACGATCGCTTGACTACTTAGGACCTCGGCGCGGTGAATGTTTTGCTTCTTGCCTTCATGATCCCCCACACCTTGTCCAATCCTATCTCTACAGTTACGAGACAAAGACACTAAATGTCTGCGCATACCAAGGTGTGATTACCTGAAGCTCGTTCAGCGGTTGGCTCAGGTGAGGCCCGCTGTATCCTCATTGCGGACCGGATCTGCCATCTGGATTCCACACGGGAAAGGCCATATTGCGTCCTTGCCCATTTCAATTCACAAGGTAGGAAATCTCGTCGTCGGCTGACTGACCAACCGAATCACACCCATTCGTTCCACAGAGGAGCCAATGGCAAGGCAGCTGTGACGAAGAGTATTCCTCGTTCTATAGATGCGACGATGTATAAATACGAGCTCGTTGCAGCCGTTAGTCTCAGTCCGCGACTACACATCTAATCACAACACAATGTCTGTGAGTACCTGCCGCATTGCTCAGTCCAGGGGTTCGATGCGCTGACGGTTCGGGCTATAGGACAAGGCTACCTGCTCTAACGTCCAAGCCAACGGCGGCTCCTGCACTTACCCGGCGTGCGGCTGCTCGGAGCCACCGAAGAGCAAGTAAGCTCTCTGTGACCTGCCCTGCATGGGCTACAGGTACGCATCAGCCGTAGGCGCGACGTTGCGTTGATGGCTCCTAGTGCTGTAGATGTGCTTTCACCTCGAATACATCCTGCGTTTTGATTCGAATGCCATACTTGTGGGACTAAGTATTGAGATCTGAGAGTCAACTGACAACGACCGCTCAATTTTGAGTCTTGGAATGACTTGGCCGTTACAGTCGGGCATCAGATATCAGAAGCCCAGACCGAAAGAAATTCAGCCCATAGCATTTCTTCTGAGACCAAGGACTTCTTTGGTCTATCCCGGATGGTCGTCGGTCACTCATGGGAGGGAATGCGAAGCGCACAAGCAATGCGCAACTAAATAACGCACAGTCACTACTGTGGCTGTAGCTGACGCGTTGTGCACGTGCGCGTGCACCCACGGTGGCGTCGTGGCTGGAGCCGGGAGCGTCCGAGTCTCAGTCTGTCTACGCCTCTCGTCTCGCTGCCTTTTGAAGTTCGACCTCGACTATGGCTCCATGCATGCACTCTCTGCTAGGGCTTTGGGACCTCTTTTGGGCTTCCCGTCGAACTTGGAAAGGCCACATCTGTCGTGCTACTCGCACTGGTGGAAATCCCAGTATGCTCTGCAAAGGTTTAAACGTTCACCTGTCGGCAAGCTATCTGGTATCCATCTGCCGCTGACTGTGTCTCAGTGGACGGAGCGCGTCATCGCTGATAGAGCAGTAAAATCTCTCGTTTGTCTCGTCCGCGTTGATCGCGGGCCTGCATACATGCATTCGAGTTCCAACACTGTTCGGCGGATTGAGTGGGTCGGGCTTGTTCTAATACCCGTACAGCAATGCGAATTGCATGACAGAACCACCTCCCACATCTCGTTACGATGGTCTGGGTCTCGATTTCTATATCCTATGACGTATTCGGTGGCGCATCGTACACTCTGCGATTCTAGGCTGCATAAAAGTCCTTGCCAGAAACAGTCTTCCTTGTCAAAGACTTCGCGAACTGCCATCTGCTAACTCCCACTGACGGGCCTGTCGATGTCTCGCGCCGCACAGGGACCTCTCAATACAATCGCGCTCTTCGGCGCCACCGGCATGCTTGGTAGCGCGTTTCTCGAAACGTACGTTGTCGTCGAAGGATACAAGCCCAAAGTGCTTGTTTTCATGCGTCCCAGCAAGGTCCTCAACACCAGGTACGAACAGCACGCGCAGGTGCAGGTCGTGCCATGCGATTACCCTAAGGGGGCGACGACTTGGTCGAGAAGCTACGTGGCACGGACGCACTTGTCAGCGTCTTGAGCGGGCCTGGATACGCGTCGCGCTACACACTTTTGGACGCAGCGATCAAAGCCGGCGAGTCCTTTACCCGCATAAATTTGTTTGACGCGAGGCATGCTTACGGTGTTCTCGGTGTCCCCCAGGTGTCAGGTGATTTTATCCCTCCGAGTATGGATGTCACAACCTCTACCGAGCGCCGGGTGAGCGTTTCGCCCGCCTCATGCCTGTACGTTAGCCGCGGAAATCTCGTTTCCAATCATATCACGGTGATCCATCCTTGCATAGCCCAGGGACGAGAAGGAGCGCTTTATATTGCACCTCAAGCTACACCCCCACGTGCTAGCTGGGAAGATTCAGTACACGCTCCTCGGGGCGGGTGACCTCTGGGACTAGGTTTGAACGCACATCCTGAGCTTTCTGCCGGAACCCAGTCTGACAGATGGTTCAGCCGACCGAGCCGTTCTGGTGCCCCTGGGACCAAGACGTCGACACGTACAATGTCCCCGTGGCTGGCGATGGCGGCGCGCTCGCGGACTGGTCGTGTCGGAAGGACGTCGCGCGCTATGTCGTCGCGACACTCGCGAAGCCCGCGCTCTCCGCCAACGCCGTCCTCAACTTCCCGAGCGTCACTATGTCACAGAACGCCATGGTCGAGCTCTTGCGTAAGTACGCCGGGGCGAAGGGCCACAAGGTTACTGTGCGCTACTTCTCGGCGGAGCAGGCGCACCGGTTCGTCGCGGACGCGAGCCAGGCACCACAGGAGATTGCGAAGAGCTCAGCGATTCCGGCCGACTTCTATTTCGTGGTGAAGATTCTCCAGGGGTCGGGCTACTTCAAACGACCGCCATAGGAGTGTCATTGGAACCTATTCCCGGGGGTGAAGAGGACGACTTTTGATGACTATCTGAAGGAGAGGTTCGGGAAGTGAAGTAGATATTGCACGGCCTCAATGTGCCTAGATTCAAGAAGCATGTGTGTACGTTATGCGTTGGAATACCAATGTCCAAATACCAACGACTTGCTTTTGAGGCATATTTATGTAGGGAATGTCATGGCCTTCCTTGGGTCGTCGACAACTATCGGTGCCTGGTAAGTTGCGAGGCAGTCGATGGGCCGCCGCTTGATTCATCGCGTCTGTCAAGAATGCATCCTTCCAGCCAGTCTGTTTGCACTATAGCGAGGACAATAATCAATTCGACCTGGACATAATCGGCCCTTCTAGTAACTGAGCTACCGTCTGTATCCTTTGTTCCTATTACGGCAAACGCACGCAACGTGGTCCGTGCGTCGGGTTCCATGTCGTACGTGTGTACGACTTCTGAGGAGCGCCCCACTGGGGTATCCGCGGCCTGGTGGTTGCATGGTAACACGAGAGCAAGAATAGCGACATGTCATGGCAGTATCTTTTCGGTCCCGCACCTTCGCAACCTATGCACCGCAGAGGTCGACAACGGACTCGGAAAGCAACGATAGCATGAGCAGCGTAGTATATGTGTATAACGCAGTCCAAATCAGGATGATATTCGAGAATTATGAACCTGGGAATGAGCACCGGTACCGCTCCACGACAAATTTTGCTGTCTGAAACAGGTGCATCGTGCCAAGCACCAACCGGCCAAAGCCGCTTTCCCCCTGTGCACCGGTCTCTTGCGCAGCGTCCACGACAATAACTTGCCACTATGTAGCTCATAAACCCGCTTCTCCGCGCCTGCAGTAGTCGGTCGTCTCTCCGGGTCGCCTTGTACCATGTCGGAACTGAGTAGTTGTCGCATGAATTCAAATCCATAATACCGCTGGAATGCAGTGTGAGTGAGTGTGCTCGGTACGACACAACAAGCTGTTAAGGGCCATACGTCCTTGAAGGTCGTTCGTATGAGATAACATAGATAGCATATGTGTCAACATGTCAATGCGAAACGGGTCGGGGACAACGCAAAGCAACGATAGCATGAACAGCATAAGGAGTAGATATGAATCGGCGCATAAATTATGAGCGCGGGACGGGCACGGGCGGACACCGCTTTAAGATGAACTTCGCTGTCCGGAAGCAGTGTATCGTGGAGAGAACAGCCCGATCAAACACTGTCTCAATCTTGTTGACCAACCTCGTCCGAAGCTTCCACCACGAGAGCTGACGATATAGCCCATTGAACCTCGTCTCCACCTCTGCAATGGTCGGTCGTTTCTCCGGATCGTCTTGTATCATGTCGGAGACAAGTGATTGCATGAACTCGAACCCATGATACTTCTGCGAGCAACATGCATGAGCGACGAGACACTCCAGGCATGACGCAACATACCTCCAAGAAGGTCGTTCGAATGAGATTGCCAAGGTAGTAGACGTCTGTACGGAAGGGATCTGCGGGGACATTGCAGCCCTCTCCTTGAAATTCGGGAACGGTCTTGTCTCCGCCCAAGATCGGTAATTCTCGCGGCGGACCATCTGCAGGGTTGTACTTGCGAGATAGGCCGAAGTCGATGTAGAAGTACTTTACGGGGCGCTCCGTACGAGTGCAGTGCTTCGACGACCCAGAGAAGTCAAGATTAGATGTTGGATCTCGGGGGTGCCATAGTTTCTCTGAATACATAGGTCTTGCATCCATCATGACGTTCAGGATTGAGATATCGCTATCAAAACGGCGTGAACATCATAGCTCCATTATACCAGACGTGTTTGCGTACCGATGCGCTATATGGTTGTCATGCATGAAATGCAATCCCTGGTGGTTGTATTATAATCGTTTATCAGCTGAGACGAAGCAAAAAGGTTACCTCGATCGCCTGCCTGAAGAATCCAACCGCCTCTCCAAATGTCGTGAACTCTGGTTGATCAAACAACTTGAGAAACGGCATTACAATGATTTTCTTTTGTGATTCCGTCGGATCCTGCAATACGTCGAGGATGCGCACGCAATGATTCCGGGGTTCCTCGGCCAATTGCTCGGAGGAGAGAAACTGTCCGATTTCCACCTCAAACGGATGTACCCCAGTATCTATTGCTTTGAGTGTCACCGGCAATCCATCGGACTGCCTAGTCGCATCCAAGATGGTGGGGACCTAGCACAGAAAGGATGAGAAAACACAGGAATGACTTGCCAGATCAAGCTCACGATTGTGTTTTGTCCGTCTTCGCAATCCATGTGATCCTTCTTCGTACCAAGCCAAGAAGGCTTCCAATCCGGCCTGTATCGTGGACGCAACATGTATCCGTGATCTTGGAGCCATGGCTGCCGGTCGCGCCAGAAGTATTCGTGTTCCATAAGCTTGCCATATAATTCGTTTCCTAAGGCGACCAAGTCAGTTGTGTCTGTTGCAGATGGTTGTGCGGACATGGTGGGGGTGCTTGGCAGTTTTGTCCAGGGCCAGTAGTAGGAGCACTTGGGGGAAGTATGTGAGAGCCCGGTGCATAGAGCGGATACCGCGCAACGAAACTATGGACGGGACACTCCCAGGGTATTGTCTATGCGAAATCCAAAACGAACAATGGGCGTTCGCGATGATACTAACAAGTACAAGCGCCCATAGAACCTACATACATAGAACCGTTGCCCCACGCCGTCAAACGCGTGACATGTGACCCGTGACTCAGGATTATTGTACTCCTCCGTGCTACGGTGTGCTACCACCCCGATCCCCCTCGACAGTATTCGCCAGTGGCAGTCATATCAACGTCATGTTGGCCGATGTTATCATGCTCGCTGAACGGCCATCTCTAGAACAAGGGCGCAGCTAAGTTAGCCCGTACTGATGCTCAGTGATTGCGTATTGCTCAGGCTCACGGCTCACGGCTCACGACCGTTACTGCGATCATGTCTATGTAGCACCGTACTAATTCATTCCACTTCTAGGTATAGGTTCTTCTCTCAGACAAGGGGGACCTAATTCGGACGGCCAAACAACAATGCATATTGCTCCTTCGTTTACGTCAACAGTTGTGCTCGTGTCATCATGTCTGCATCGCCTTCCCCCACGAGAGCTATTGTCTCTTGTATTCTGACGATCGGTCTCGTAAAGCATTTTCGGCGAGGTATGTCACTCCGGAGAGTTGACTCAGGAATGCTCAAGGTACGGAATTCGCTAGCATTTCCGTCTCCATCAGTGACATGAATGCAGACACTTTGTCGCGTCTTGTTCGTCACGACCTAGTATGCCGCAATATTTAAATACCCTGCGCATGAGCCGTCCTGGTCACTACCGCTGTCCCCGAATCTACGGGCATTCTCTCACACTTCTATACCCCATCTCCTTCAACACGATGCCTTCATCCACTGACGCCGCTACTGAAAACAAATCCCGCGGGTTCATAATATTCAGACTCGGACCAAGTGCCATTCTAGAGGAAGGCGATGCCGCTCGCGCGTATGTGATGAACGCACTGAAAGAAATGCAGGGCATCATGGACCAGCGCACACACAATACGCTGCAAGTAAGCTGTGACAGGTAAGCACTCAATGTTCTCACATCTTGCATCGTTATTCATATGGCCACAGGCTTAGGCTCAGAAGGCTCAGAATCAAGGAGGGTTTTCTCGTGAGGATAAAACAGTGGAAAAAGGTCGTAAAATACAGGAATCTTGCGATCGATTTGAAGCAGACGACTGTGGTGCGCACTTCCCTCCCTGGCCGCAGCACTGCCGTTCACGACTGTGCTATCAGATATCCTCAGAGTTTGCAGAGAGTAAATTCATGTGGAAGAATAAGCCTGGTTTTTATTCGCAAGGATCCGATCCCCAGTCGTCGAAATCAGGTCATAGCTCTGTGCCTGTGCATCTATTCTGATTTCACTAACAGCCTGCGGTGGTGTCTTCCTCAGATTGTGAATCCGCCAGTGCGGCTGCCGTCGCGCCTACGCCGTCCGACACGACACAACCTACTGCGGCTGCGGCTGCCGGAACCGGAGACAGGGCGGCTGATCAACTCCAAGGTACGTGCCTTGTTCGGAAGGGACGGTACATATGATCCTCACATCTTCTGTAGATAAGGACAAAGTCCTGAAGTCGACGGAATATGCCCTGGTGGCAATGGTGGAGGGATTGGGCAGCGCCGACGCCTCCTCCATCTTCTCAGAGGCCTCCTCCATCTTCCCAGAGCCCCCCTCCATCCTCTCTGAGTACGAGATGCGTGTTCTCAGAGAAGACGGGGACATCACTGGACTTGACGCTGACAATGATAGCCCATTCGTAGACCCGGCCTACGATATCCCGTTTTCCACGTGAAGAGTGCCACCCTCAGTGCCACCCTTGCTGTGTATTTGGTATGTCCCTCGTCCTCCTTGTTGCGGCGCGTGCTAATTCGGATATTGTTGACTAGCAACATAGGCAGTTTGCCAAGTCGCATGGAACGATCGGCCAAATGCATCTATGCCATTGGCATGCTACGGAGCGGGTGTCGCCTTAAACTGAAGACAGAACGCGGACTTCTGCCGCAATAGCAACCTCCTGGGACTCGGTGCGCAGGCGTGCCTTCGCGTCTATGAGCCATACTATACATTATTATCAATACTGCATGACTGGCAATGCCCTATGCGGTCTTTACTTCACGCCTTAAATATGGTCCTGGACTGTTGTAGCCTTTCAAACCCATAAATGACAGTGGATCGCGAGTCCTAAACTTGTCCGTAATATCATGGTTATCAAGCCGCGAGGATTTGCTTCTTCAAGTTTAGTGGCACCGCTTTGAATAGATATCACAGTTTATCGCAACGTCGGATCCACCGGGCTGTGTCTGGATATGTATGTCGGGGGGAACTGAGCTTATACTACTATGTTTTGTCGTCACAGCCAGTAGCGGGATCAGTACTCAGTGTGATGGTGGTAGTTGAACAGTCTGAGCACCCAGACCTATCCGAGGCAGCTATCCCAGAAGTAGAACATTAGCAGGACTCGGCCGTCGCCATCGCTGACAACGCATTACTCGTCTAGTGCAAGCTGGATAACATGCAGCCAGCCCATCGAAGACGCCGTATTCTCTCTCCAACTCAGAGTGCCTTGTGCGACATGAGAATCGAGTGGGTCGGGCTTATTCAGTAATACTCATACAGCAATGCGAATTGCATGACAGAATCACCTTCACATCTCGTTGCGATGGTCTGGGTCTTAACCTCTATATCCTATGACGTATTCGATGGCGCACCGTACGCTCTGCGATTCTAGGCTGCATAAAAGTCCTTGCCAGAAACAGTCTTCCTTGTTGAAGACTTCGCGAACTACTGCCATCTGCCAACTCTCACTGACGGGCCTGTCGATGTCTCGCGCCGCACAGGGACCCCTCAATACAACTGCGCTCTTCGGCGCCACCGGCATGCTTGGTAGCGCGTTTCTCGAAGCGTTCCTAGACGTTGTCGTCGAAGGGTACAAGCCCAAAGTGCTTGTTTTCATGCGTCCCGGCAAGGTCCTCAACACCAGGTACGAACAGCACGCGCAGGTGCAGGTCGTGCCATGCGATTACCCTAAGGGGGGCGACGACTTGGTCGAGAAGCTACGCGGCACGGACGCACTTGTCAGCGTCTTGAGCGGGCCTGGATACACTTTTGGACGCAGCGATCAAGGCGGGTGAGTCCTTTACCCGCATAACTTTGTTTGACGCGAGGCATGCTTACGGTGTTCTCGGTGTCCCCCCCTCAGACGACCGCCGACATCCCCCTTCAAGAAGGTCGTCTTTAGGGGCTGCTTACGGGAGACTAGGTCGAGCGTATGCACCCCGGGGCGAAGGGCGTCGAGGACACGCGTCGGCCGCGCTACTTCTCTGCGGCTCAATTCGTCGCAGACGCAAGACAGGAACGATATGGAGTAGTAATGATGTTCACCAGCACGAGGAATCCAACCCTCCAGTACGGTTCAATAACAGCAGAGGTAACCAGAGCACAAACAGTGTAGCCAGCCAGTGGAGATCATCATGGCGGAGAACTTGGGATAGGCACGGGCGGGCAGCGTTTGACGACGAATGATGCTGTCCGAAAAATGTGCATTGTGCCAAGCACCGCCCGCGCAAAATTATTCTCCGCTTTGTGCACCAGCCTCGTCCGGAGCCTCCACCACGATAGTCGGCGATACAACTCGTCGAATCGCGTCTCCACCTCCGCGATAGTCGGGCGCTTCTCCGGATCGGCCTGTACCATGTCGGAAACGAGCGGATGCATGAATTCAAAACCACGATAGCGCTACACTCCCGTAGAAATGAACATCCTTCGATACGGGAGAACAGTAAAATCTTACTTCCAAGAAAGTTACTCGTATGAGGTTGCCAAGGAAGTAAATGTCGGTGCGGAAAGGATTGGCGGGCACAGTGTATCCGTTCCCTTGAAACTCGGGGACGGACTTGTCTCCCCCATGGATCGGTAGCTCTCGTGGGGACGCGTCTGCTGTATCGTACTTGCGGGATAAGCCGTAGTCGATGTAGAAATATTTTACGGGCCGCTCAGTGCGGCTGTAGTGCTTTGCGCGCCGAGAAAAGTCGCGATTATACATCGGTGCTCGAGGGTGCCACAGCTTTCCTGTGAACAGTGGTATTGCATCCACCATGACGTTTAAGATCGAGATGTCCCTGATGAACGCGATAAGCGGCGAATGTAGAGGACCAGATGGATACAATTGCGAACCTATGAGCCACGTGATTGTCATGCATAAAACGTAGACCCTAGAGAACAGTTGAGCTGAAGATTCGCAGTAGAATAACAGCGCGTGTACTTCAATTGCCTGTTTGAACAGAGCGACTGCTTCTCCGATTGTCAAAAACTCCGGCTGGTCAAACAACTTCAGAAGTGGCATGACGATTATTAACTTCTTCGAGTCGAATGGATCCTGCAGCACGTCAAGTATGCGCACGCAGTGGTTCCGCGGGTCCTGCGCTAGCGGTTGAGACGAGAGAAACTGCCCGATCTCCACCTCATATGGATGGACTTCAGTATCAATCGCCTTGAGGGTCACAAGTGAACCGTCCGACTGTCGTGTAGCATCTAGAATTGTAGGAACCTGGCGAGAAGGTATTTTAGCAACAAAAGTTCACCTGCGATACCAGCAACGTACCAACGCGCTCTGACCGTCCTCGCACAATGTGTAGGACTTCTTGGTACCAAGCCAAGAAGGTTTCCAGTCGGGCTTGTATCGCGGGCGCAGCATATAGCCACGTTCTTGCAGCCATGGCTGGCGGTCACGCCAGAAGTGTTCAAAGTCGTCAAGACCGCCGTCCAGGTAATTAAGCTGAACATCTGGCGCTCCAGAGTCGGCTGTAGTGGGCTGGGTAGCCATGGCCAGCGAGACTCTGTTGATGATGATGGGGAGTACGGAGGTTGTCTCGCGGCATGAGGAGAATAACAAAGTAAACTTACGGAGTGAGCCCGAAGAACCGCCATAGGTCTATTGTTTGTTTACTGAAAGGTCGCTCATGTGATGGTGTGGGCGTTTGTACCGCAAGCGCCTGAGAAAGCGCCGATCGCGATGCGGGTCGTCCACGTATGATCTCCGGGGCACTGCTGTCACCTATCGTCAGCGCTTCCGGACAAGCAGAAACATATCGGGACTGCAGGCTTTTGTTCTTCTCTACTTAGCCTCAAAGAATCCGCGTACTATGTTGTTACGGGCAAGTTACGTGATGTTACGACAAAAGCCGATGCGTATCGTACCTCGACATAGCTTCCTGATTGACACGACACTCAAACACGTGGTTCACCGCCGTTCACGAAGCGTGCAGTATCCAGGACACCCAACGTATTTTTTCATGCCTTGTTTACCAGAGACTCCTTAAACAGCTTGACCACCTCCGACTCGCAAGCTTCAAATCTCTTATAACTGACTTTCTTTCAAATCTTCCTCTCTGTCTGGACATAATGTTTTCTACCAACGACTATCTCTTGCACCACGACGACGACGACAAGTTGCTTATATTCCGAATCAAGCTCACCGGACCTCTCAGGGACTCAGCTGCATTGAAGGAAGGCGACAGAGCACAAGCCGCTACATTGCGGCTACTCCGCGACAACGAGGACATCATGGACCAACCTGAGCACAACGCCTTACATCACAAATGGGACAGGTGATGTATCGCGTCCACAACGCGATACTCGAGCGGCGACGATCGCCGCGGGCGCAGGTGCTTGAGGGTCTCGCAGACCGGAGAGCTGTGACTTAGATACTCTCAGGTTCGTATTCTTCTGTCTACTTGTTTATATACGTGACGAGTGCTATGGATCAGATACGACGGCAGCGGACGGCGAGTACCCTCGCCGTCGCACTCGGTAGCCTCGAGGCTACCCAGCAAGGCGGGAGCGATGTATGCCCGCGGTAAGCGCCGGCGTGCTCTACTGCATGTAAGGTACGTCGTACACGAGCCTATCTAAGTGTAACACATATCACAATATATCTGAAACATTCCGTAGGTTTATTCTATCACACGAGATCACTCAGGACGCCGGACCGACCTTGACCTCAACATCCGACATGATGCGCTTACTCCTATCTCGTGGAGTACACCGATATTGACAAGGCTGTTTCAGGTTTGACCAGGAAAGAGCCAAGATCAAAGGCAGATTCATCAAGCTGATGACGCAATGGCCCATTATCGAGTCGTATAGAGTCGGGTCTGTCGAGTTGACAATGACAGCTGCGGTAAGCAGTAATTGATCGCGCCTGAATACATATGTTCGAATTCTGATAACCGCGATGTCCAGACTTCCTCCAGAAAGGCTATTAGCAATAGCGTGTGGAGGAGAAAGGGTCTATCTCCTGAACTACAATCTGGTAATGAGGGGTCGTCAAACTCAGGTGTGACTCACATATAAGCTACATCTGCTGTGTATGGCGTTGATGTCTTTCGTAGCCCCTCCCGCGGCGAACGGATCTGACAATCCACCTGTCGACCCAGAGCCTATCGAACCTCAGGATTTGTGACGTTCATTGCCCTTGGGTCATTAGATCTGAACATTGTATTATCAATAGCTGGCCCCTCTGCCGAGTCTCAGGCTACCTCGGATGGAACAGATTACGTCGCGGTATTGCAAGTCGAGGGATCCGACAGCGCCGCCAGCACAGCATCCTCTTACCAGGATATTGAGCTACGCGTGATGAACGAGAATGGTGCGATCACTGGCACCGTCACCCTACCGAATCCATTCGCGGACCCGGACGCCAATGATGCAGAGTCATCCACGACCACCGCCTGAGAGCGCCCGTGTGATGCATGAACGGTACGTTCTTCGCACTGTACATCCTGGTACGATTGATTTGACAGCATCGACTAGCGTATGTACAGCGGGCCAAACAATCTCACATATTACGTCCGGCGGCGAGCTCGAGGTGGGTGAACCTCAAGTTGTAGTAACTTGGGTGTTGGCCCTTGGCGCGCGGGCGTGCCTCCAAATCTGCGGCCCGTACTAGGCCTAGTTCTGAATGTTATATCAATATTACATACGGTCGTTATCTCACAATCTGTATGTTTCCAAGAACTGTAGCAGTAGTACCTTGCCACGATAATGACCACATTGGTCTCTTCCGGTTGCCCCTAAACACCGTACTAGTAAAGAACTGCGCACCCCCTGCCGACTTTAATTTCTGAAGATGAAGATTATCTAGGTGATGGGCTGCTTCAAATTGAGGTGGCTGCCGTGGGTCGGGCTGCCATCGAGATCTATTCCCGGAGAAGTGGACGATGGTTGAAGCTATTTGAAGGCGAAACTCAGAGATACAGCAGACGTTTCGTCGCCTCAATTGTGCCTAGAATGATAACGAAGCGTGTGTACACTGGCACAGTTTGTTGTATGCCCTATTCATCTCGGTCAAACACCATCCGAATTAAATTGTATCTCAGCAGGCACTTCGGAGTGTCATGGTCTTTCTTTGCTTGTCTTTCTGATAGAGGGAAACCTGATTGAAGATGACGCCGTTGTACCTCGCAAAGACTACTGGTGCCTGGCATTGCCCGATTCACTGGGACACTTGACATCCTTGACATGGCCTCCAAGGCTCTGTTTGGTGGACGCGATTTGACAGTAGCCAGAGGACGTCGCCGTCATGCCTCAATGAAAATCACCAACAAAACAAAACAATGTCATGACCCTCCAGAAGCGGAGATCCACAGCAAAAGCAACCATAGAGTAAATGGTACATACAGGGACTCATGCACCTGAACGAGCGCATAGACTACGGCGGGGCGCGCACGGGAGGACGCTTCTTGACGATGTTGAACTGCATTGTCTGGAGAAGGTGAATCGTACCGAGGACGGCCCGGTCGAAAGCGTTTTCGGATTTGTGCATCCTCCTCGCGCGCAGCTTCCACCACAATAGCCGACGAGACAATTCATTGAACCGTGTGACGCGACAGCAAATGCCACGTATTGCATGAGTCTTCAGTGCCATGTCACGGTTGCTGGAGCAACTGGAGCCCATGCCATCTAGGGGCACTGGAGAGCCCAGAAGGCTGTATAGTCACATTAACACCCGATGGACACCCTTGTCCTGTTGCTGACTTTGTGTGCGAGCAATCAAGGCCTCAGCGGCGCCGTCCCTGTTTCCAGGGCCCCTCCCCGCATCTCGCCGCATAACAAGGGCGTGAGTGACTGCGCGCTCGAGATAGCGACATGTCACCAGTCTTCGGCACCGCGCTCCACGGACCTTCGTGGAGGACCATGTGGTAAGTCTGTACACGCTTCAACGGGACCTTCCCTTATTCTATACGCGTGTTCTAGTCCGTCGCTTCGGTGTGCATCAGTCTAGCTCGGATTGACGTAGCCTGCGACGATATGACAACGCGTTCAGTCAGATTTGAGAGCAGAATTGTCCTCCAATAGCATGTCCCCCAGACGGAGTAACAGTAGCGTATGGACCGGCGAGGGAATTAAACGTACAACTAAGCAAGGGCGTAGATCATGCGGACGGGGTTGGCACGGAGGGCAGTCGTTTGACAATATACGTCATGGTCCGTATGGCATATGATATCCCGTAGATACCCCGTTCGAGGGCAATCTCGTTCTGTCGTACGAGTCGCGATCGAAGTTTCCAGTTCGAGAGCCGTCGGAAGCTCTGGTCGAACCGGGTATCCACTTCTTCAATGGTTGGCCGCTTTGCGGGATCGTCTTGCACCATGTTCGCGACGAGCTCCTGCATGAACTCGAACCCGCGATATTTCTGGGGGCGCACAAGTGAGGATGATACCATGTGTAAACAAGGGCCACGTCTGGCAGGCATGAACGTACGTTCACAAAATGCGTTCGCATGAGATTGCCGAGGTAGTAGATGTCGGTGCGGAATGGATCGACGGGGTTGTTGCATCCGTCACCTTGGAATTCCGGTACGGTCTTGTCTCCGCCAATATTGGGCAGCTCCTTAGGCGGTCCGTCCTTGGGATCGTATCTGCGCGACAGTCCGAAATCGACGTAGTAGTATTTCGGTGGCCGTTCTGTCCGACTGTAGTACTTTGCCTTTCCCGAGTAATCGTACCTCATGTCTGGTACCGCGGGATGCCACATGCGAGGGAACATTACTGTCGCATCCATCATGACATTGGCGGGGGATATGTCGCTAACAGACAATCAGTAAAGGTCTCATCTGTATTTAGTGGACGAGCGCACCGATGAGCGATGTGATGCTCATGCATGACCCGCAACCCCTAAGCATCAAGTTCAAGGCTGATGTCACTTAGCTACAAGTAAGATCGCAATACGCACCTCGATCAACTGTTTCAGACAGGCCATGGCTTCGCCGAACGTGCGAAATTCGGGGTCGTCAAACGTCCTGAGGTATGGCATGACGATAATTGTGATGTTTGTTTCCGTCGGGTCAGGAAGGGTCTCCAGAATACGCACGCAGTGATTGCGTGAGTCCGATGTGAACTCCTCAGACGAGAGGAGTCGTCTGATATCCATTTCAAAAGGGTGGACGTCGACTTCGACTTTCTTCAGTGTGACAAGGGAGCCATCGGAGAGTCGTTTAGCATCCAGGGTAGAATGGTCCTGGCCGAACGTCTTCAATGAGATGAATTCTTCAGCCGGTGGGAAACGTACCAGTGAGCAGTGAACATCCTCGCGAAACTCGATGGGTCTGTCCGGCCTGCCTCCGAACGGCTGCCAGCCTGGCCGATACCGTGGTCGTAGCATGTAGCCGTGCTCCTGCAGCCATGGCTGGCGGTCGCGCCAGTAGTGTTCATGTTCCAGAAGTTGGCCCGACTCGGCGCGCTCTTCGGGCGGCACGTCTCCTGTCGGTAATGCCAGTGCCGCCATAACAGGACAGACTATGTACACAGTCAGGCAGAGGGGGTAGGAGACTTGGCCTGGCGCGGCATACGACGACCTCCACGAGCACCGGGAGAACAAAGTGGACGAAGGTTATGGTCGACGAGTGTTGTATCGTCTTGCGCACCATTTGCGATGGCCGACGGAGGAAATACCCCGTGGGCGCTCGACCAGGCTCGATCGCTGCGGTCGAGCGTCTACCGGAATGTCGACGACTCGAGCGCTCCAGAGCTTCAAGACGGTCACATCCCAGTAAGTAGCAATACTAGCCGCTACCGAAAAGATCTGAAGCAGTAAAACACGGCCATCTATGTTTTTCTATTTCCCACTGGCAAGACTACAGTCCAGTGCTAAGTCTACGCCCTGATCCGTACCACGCAGGCTATCAGACCCCTTTCCGAGTCGGGTCAGCAGGCTAGCTCAGGCTCATCTTCCGGGTCACCGGGGTCGTACATGAACATATCCAGTGATGGAGTACTAGCTGGACAGCGGACGAGGAACAGCATACGGGCTTAGCATGAGAGGTGCGTTACTGTCCTCTTTGTTCATGTGAAAGAGGTTGTGGATGGCCACCTCGGGCGCCGTGCATCATCCTGACTTCCCTCGCTATGTTTCCATGAGAATGGTTCTGGCTAAAGTCTAACTACAGTTGTGCCAGTACGTTCGGCCCTTGCTCATGCTGAGTCATGCAGGCAACCTCCTGCTAGTAGCTCTATTCCTCTGAAGAGCCGTCAACATGCCCTCCTGTGCTGGCTTCCCTGCGATGACAAAACTCTGGGCGACACCCGGATACTGCCAATCGTCGTAATATCCTGATGGTGCCAATCAACGCCGTTGGACAGCGCGTTGCCGGCAATTATGCTGCTGGATAGCGATCAGACCCAGAAGCTGACACCACGAGTATCTGAAGAAGTCTACGATACCATGTAGAAAAATAATATACACTCCGAGTTTCGCCACAGATGTTACCGGTGAGTGCTTCCTTAGGATTCCACTCCTCATGTAGCATAGTCTCGTAATCATCAGGCATGATCTCAAATGTGGAGTGGTACGTCAAATAAAGCATAAGGGACATATCCGTCAGTACAGAAACCAGGCACTTGCGCTGAACGGGAAAGCTCGGGTATGGAAGCATACCAGCTGCCAGTGGTTGAACGCATTACTGATTAACTTAAATCTTATGGCGGCAAGGGAGTCTTCACAGTACGCACGGGTTGAGCGTCTGGAGAAGAAGAAGGGCAAGTCCCCTCTCCCTCTACCGAGACTCAGCAAACGGGGGTATGTGTCTTAACATCCCACCGTTCTAATGATGCCTAGTCCAATGTGCCATTCCTTTGACTGTCTTGCTATTATGACCGAAGACCGTGTCGACGACGAAGGAGAAAGGCTTTCTGTCTCGCTTTCAGTGTGATATTGATCCCAGTCTCAGTGCAGTGATAAGTGGTCAAATCGACGACACTTCACGGGGCCCTGACCACCGTGCATTGATCAGATGACTCGGATACCACTGCGTCCGACTGGTGTCCGTCGATGCCACTGTTCAATGTTCAAGCCAAACTTTGCTTTCAGGCAGCTGAGATTTTAGTTCTGTGCTTATTGCTATGTACGGTCGTGGTTAGTCGCATTAAGCTTACCCCTCATTTGTAATCAGAAAGCATTCCGCACGGAACCAAATGACATTAAAGATCTGGGGCCTCCAGCCCAGTTCAGTGTACGAGATCTTGTTGACGAGTTGTTGACAGCGGTGGGCGCGTCGTGACCATGTGCCGCTGGAGCCAAAAATACAATGGCTGCCTAAAGCGGTAAACATCTTGAGCGTCCCATTGGCATTGGGCCCGCTATTGTATTTGACAATGGGGCCGACCTGTTCTCTCCGCAAAGTAACTGCTGCCGGTGCTTTTCACCCGCTTGAGGCAAGAGAGGATGCTCATGCTGACCGGGTAACGACTGTGAAGGCGTGCATCCTGCACGACAGCTTGAGGGCCCATCACGACTTGTTTTACAGGGATCCTAAACCAACAGCGGCGCTAGCCGTTCCCTGATTACTAGTAGTGTCGGTGGGTCAGACGTCTGCAAAGGCTCACGCCCTTATAGGCGGTTATTTGTGTGCAGAGGCCCGCCTTTGCTAAGGGGAACCCAGTATTTTCTGCCCCCATAGGTGCGCAAGCGCCAGTGTATGCTGTATATACCCGCCAGTGCGGATATTTCAACACGGCCGTTGCATCACACCCTGTAGCGGTACTGTTCTACCCATGTATACGACGTCACAATTCCTGTTTCCGGTGAGTCCCTCCGCCTGTGAACGGGAAATCGCCGCTCAACGAGCGGCGTTCCGTACTAGGGAATGAGGATCAAATTGGTACAACGTATCCACGACATTTGCGAGACAGTAATGTTCGTGAGAACTTACTATGATTGTCAATAGATTAGTCAATATTCAAACGGGCAGTGAGCACGGGATCTAGGTGTTTCAAATTTGCGACGTTACCTATAATAATTGTCACTCATTTTTGGTAAAGCGGTAGGTCGCCACAGAAATTTCATTGATCTTCCCGCGAGGGCTGAAGGAAACACGAGGCTGTCCCATGCCCACGGAAAATACGCGCTTGTAACTTGTCGCGATCGTGCTCTCATGCTGTCAGACTCAACAACACATTGGGGAGTGGCTTCACACTCGCGGCACTACCGAAAGCATTCACTGCCGTGACGGCAACTAGTGCCACCGCGCATTGCCTCAGGAGAATAATATTCAGGAAACTAAGCGGTCACCACGGCGCCACTCAAAGGCCGGGATCTGTCTGGAGGGATGCGATCGTGGAGCTAAACCGCCGGAGGTTGTGTTCTCGTGTCAACACCCTTGTCCTACAAGTCCTCAAGCTTCAAGCTTCAAGGCCCCGATGGCGCTGTCCCTGCTTCAGGGGCTCTCCGCACTGGAATCACACAAAGGTGCGACTGCACGCTCAAGAATGTCATCAGTCTTCGGCACCGCGCTCTACGACCTTTCGTAAGGGACAGTCCGCGTGGAAAGTCTTGTGTCACGAATCAACAGGCCCTTGTTCTGTGCGCGTGTCCGGGTTCGCCGCATTGGTGGAAATCAGCCTAACCCGGATTGCATTGCATCAACATAGCCTGACAACGCGGTCCAGTCAAGTTCGAAGACGAGAATATCCTTCAATAGCATGTTCCGACAGCAGAGTAACAATAGCGTATTAGCTGGGTATCAAACGTACATCCAAGCAACCACGTAGATCATGAAGTTGGCGTTGGGACGGGAGGCAGCCGTTTGATAAGATATTTCGCCGTCCGTATCATGTGGCCTATCCCATATATCCCACGCTCGAGGGCAAACTCATCCTTCCCTACCAGTCTTGACCGGAGCTTCCAGCGAGAGAGTCGGCGGGAGCTTTCATCGAACCGGGTCTCCACTTCTTCAATAGTAGGCCGCTTGACAGGGTCGGCTTGCACCATGTCCGCAACGAGCTGTTGCATAAAATCGAACCCACGGTATTTCTGGTGACATGCATGCAATATGAGACGGTGGACAAACGACACATAACGATGGCACACGTACACCAACGAATTGTGTTCGCATAAGATTGCCAAGATAGTAGATATCCGTGCGGAAAGGATTGGAGGGCTTGTCATAACCATCTCCTTGGAATTCGGGGACGGATTTATCGCCGCCGAATATAGGCAGTTCTTCTGGTGAGCCATCCTCGAGGTCGTACTTGCGCGAGAGGCCAAAGTCGATGTAATAGTACTTCGGAGGCCGCTCTGTCCGGTTGTAATACTTTGCGCGTCCAGAATAGTCGTACTTGTAGCTCATGACTGCAGGATGCCACATGCTGGGATACATTACTGCTGCGTCCATCATGACGTTCAGAAAGGATATATCGCTAGAGGCTGATCAGAGTCCATCGGAGGCAGTTAGCAAAGCAGACATACCGATGAGCTATATGGTTCTCGTGCATGAAACGCAGACCCTAACATTTAAACTAGAACTTAACCGCGCTAAGCATCCAAGGATGAAATTGTGAGGGCATACCTCGATCAACTGTTTGAGGCAGGCGACAGCCTCCCCGAAGGTCAAGAAATCTGGGTCATTGAACTTTCTGAGATAGGGCATGACAATGATGAAGACATTCGACTCTGTTGGATCAGGTATGATATCCAGGATACGCACGCAGTGATTGCGTGAGTCGGAAATGGTCTGCTCAGACGCGAGGAACTGGCCGATCTCTAGTTCATGAGGGTGTATTGCAAGCTCAATCTTTTTCATGGTAACTATCGAACCGTCAGAGATTCGAGTTGCGTCCATGATAGAGGCAACCTGGCACATGCGTTAAGCAAAGGAATGGGGATTTCCCCTGGTAGGCATTGAACGTACCAAGGATGAATGGCTATCTTCTCGGAAGGTGAAAGGTTCACCAGGTCGACCTTCGTACGGTTTCCAGCCAGGTCTATACCGTGCGCGTAACATGTAACCGCGCTCGTGAAGCCATGGCTGCCGATCGCGCCAGTAAAACTCATGCTTCATCAACTCTTCCCCTTCGTCGGGTTGCTCGAGAGGCGATACGCTGGCAGCTGGAGGCTCAGCCGTCATGCTGAGCCACTTCTGAACGGGCAACAGGCCTGAGGAGGAGGGAGACAGGCTTTGAGCACGTAGGATGAGACAACGTTCAGCGACCGTAGGGCAAACAAGTTGAGCCGAAGTTGTACTCGCGTCCTGTCACTGTGTGACGGTGGGAATACCCGATGGGCGCCTGTCTAGTAGTAGCGCTCATTGGGGCCTTTTCTCCGTATTGACATGCGGTCAGGGTGTGTGCTTGTGCTCTGAGTCTGACCTCCATGGAAGCCTCTATCCGTATGGGTGATTTTCCGTCTTTTGGTGCATACTGCATGTAATCTTTGACTGGCCCAACCGCAAAATCCCTACTCTGTCACTGGCAGTAGTAGCTGGTAGTAATCCGACGTTTAGGCTGCTGCCATGTCGGTCGTTGACCTGGAGAGCCGCCGTCTTGAACGCGTCAACTCGGGGTGAATGTGTCAATGACGGAGCGCCCGCAACCAGTCCGACGACAAGGTGACACTTTTAAGGCTCCACGCGCCTTTTGTTGTCTCTGTCCACCTGCCAGTGTGGGATTTTGCGATGCGCCGCACGTATAAGAATTGCTTCCAGGGTCGGCCATTTGGTAAAGATCTTGTTCGCCCTGGCCAGCGACTGATAATCGCTATTGTTCTGACGCGAAGGCAGTCACCGAAGTCTAGCTTTGTGATTTCGCCATCCCAGCGGCATCTAGCTGTCTTCGAAGTCCTATATTAATGCCAGGACGTTACACCGCTCCTCATACACACTTCTTTCTTCTACTCTCCGTTCCAAGTCTAGTCGGCATGACCTCCGGCAGCAACTTTCCTGTATGCGACAACACTCTGGCAGTGAGCGCAAAAGCCACCGCTAGCGGACCGCTGGTATTATTCGTCAAAGTTGTGGGGCCCTTCATACCCTCGATTGTATTGCGCCAAGGTGACAAGGCTCAGGCGTTGACGTTACGACTGCTCGAGGAATCGCAGGACATCATGGATGAGGATATGCACAGTGGTCTTCAAACCAATTACGACAAGTAAGTTTCCGTGAGATTACATTAATCATAGGATCTTGAGTGGTAGCACAGACTTCAGAGATTCAGGAGCAAGATCAAGGGTGGATACATACCCATGAAGCATTATAGAGAAATAAGTGTCTACCGGGAGCGTGCGGTCCGTCTGAACGAACAATCTGTGGTATGAAGCACGACAATAGCAGGCCGTGCGAATAACTCGTCCTAATGACGATACGTTTGTAGGCATCATCACAGTACGCGCGAAGCAAGGGGATGTGGGAGAAGAAAGGCAAGAACATCTTCCCTCGACTCAGGCTCAGCAAAACCTCGACTTCGGGTATGTGTAGACTCATCGTGTCAGCGCTCGAATGTACAACTGACTCCATTGGACCGCATTGTCTTCGACCCGTTCATAGATTTGTCGATTGTAACCGCAGACCGCACAGACGAAACAGACGATCAGGTCACGATTTCATCTTCAAACATCTCTTTGCTCTCGTCTGGTCCGTAGTATCTGGGTCGAAGATCCCTTTATAACGTGCTGACTACTATACGTTTACCAGCCGATTCGGATGCTACTGCGCCCGACTCAGAGTCTATGGACATCACATCTCAAGACCCACAAGAAGTTGAACATACGTGGTACAGCTTCATTAACCCAGCCGACATCAACCCCCTCTATGACGCTGAGGCCGACTCGGATTCGCCGGTCACTAGTGATGTCACCTTTGACATCGGCCTCAGTGTATCTGCAAGCGGTGGTCAGAATCAGGATCAGGCCAGTATCATTTCATATGAGACTTCGGCGTAAGGATCTGCACTGCCCACCTATCTCAGAGGAGCTCCGTGAAAGGTATGTCCATTGAGAGCGATTGCATCGCCCAACAAAGTGCACTGACTGTGATCGAACCTATCAGTGTCGTATCTTTGCTCACCGGTAATGCCACAACGACGAGACACTCCTGGAACATTAATGTAGAGCACTACCAACGTGCTGGCCCGCGTTGCGCTCTGGTACGGTGTACCATTATCATCGATACACTCGTTACTGGTCCGCGTTTAGTACTTGTTTCGAATAATCCGTCCATCCATTGATGGTTACTGAGAGATGTTGACACGGTGTAAGCGCCGCTGAGTTCTGCCAAGATTCCAAAGAGACGTCGGACGTTACTGCTGCCGCAGAGGACAATCTCAGCGGTATATGCAACACCAGTAGTTTGACTCGGAGTCACAGTACCTCTTGAGAGGATGGTAGTATCGCGACTCTGGTTCGCGAAGCTAATGCAATGTCTTCCGAGAGTCGGTCGTGCAAAGACATTTTCAATAGTAGTTGACGATCCCACAGCAGCCCACAGCACACGCCTGAGCCGTTCCGAACTGGACGCCGACCCCGTGTTGACCACTTGTTGACAACAGTGGGTGCACTACGGCGCTTCCGGAGCCATATCATATAAAGGTTACCTAAAGTGGTATTCATGACATAAGACGGCCTCACGGCTATCGGCGCTACTTTGAGGTCTGCTGCATACACCTACCATCTCACCGCGGGCAAATGAACTTGTTCGGACTCCGAAAATCCATAGAACACTTAGGCTGGTGGAGAACCTTGACGGAGCATGTTCGGAGTTCAAAGATTCCTATCATACGCAAAATTATCCAAGGATCTACGACGCGTGCTCAGACAATGAAGCATTTTCTTAGCATGTTCGGTCAAAATCTCCGAAAACTTTGAATTCTCCGGTGAAAATTCAGCCTTTTCGGAGCTGTATTTGGCCCCCGAACATGGCCACTAAAGGTTCTCCACCGCTTGCTTTGTTCTTAGGATGTTCGGAGTCCATACAAACTGATTTGCCCGTGGTGTCTGAAGCTTCGCTTAGTGCTACAGGACTACCCTAAAAGGAGTATCTATCTACCTGTCAATACTCAAACGGGTAGTGAGCACGGGATCTAGGTGTTTTTTGCGACGTTACCTATAGTTATTGTTACTCACTTCTTAGTAAAGCGGGAGGTCGCCACAGAAATTTCATTGATCTTCCCGCGAGGGCTGAAGGGAAGCACGAGGTCGCCTCATGCTCACAGCAAATACGCGCTGGCAACTTGTCGCCAACGTGCTCCCAATGCCAGGCAGGCTCATGCTATTCGTCTGTGTTGCTTATCTCGGACTGTCAGACAACAAGTCATTGGTGAGTGGCCTCAGATTTATTGCACTACCAGAAGCATTCACTACCGTGACGGCAACATATGTGCGCATTGCCTCAGGAGAACAATAGTCAGGAAGCTTAGCCGTCACCACGGCGCCATTCAAGGGCCCATCTGTCCAGCGAGGCGATCGTGGAGCTAGACCGCCGGAGCTTGTGATCTCGTGTCAATACCCTTGTCCTACTAGGCCTGTGTATGCGAGCCCCAAGACCCCAAGGCCTCAAGCTCAAGGCCCGACCGGCGCTGTCCCTGTTTCCGGGGCTCTCCGCATCGGGGAATAACGAAGGTGAGACTGCACGCTCAAAATAGCGACGTATCACCTGTCTTCGGCACCGCACTCTACGACCCTTCGTAAGGGACAATCCGCGTGGAAAGTGTTGTGTTCACGTTTCAACAGGCCTTTGTTCTATGCGCGCGTTTGAGCTCGTCGCGTTGGTGAACATCAGCCTACCCCGATTTTGCATTGACAAAGCCTGACAACGCAGTCCAGTCAAGTTCGAAGATGAGAAAATCCTCCAATAGCATGCTCCAATAGCAGAGTGATGATAGCGGATTAGCCGAGGGTATCAAACGTACATCTAAGCAACCAGTAGATCATGAAGACGGCGTTGGGACGGGAGGCAGTCGTTTGATAAGATATTTTGTGGTCCGTATGATATCCCACGCTCGAGGACAAATTCGTCCTTCCTTACCAGTCTTGACCGGAGCTTCCAGCGAGACTCGGCGGGGGCTTTCATCGAACCGAGTCTCCACTTCTTCAATAGTAGGCCGCTTGACAGGGTCGGCTTGCACCATGTCCGCAACGAGCTGTTGCATGAAATCGAACCCACGGTATTTCTGGATACATGCGAGATGAGATGGCGGACAATGGCAGACGTACGCTAACGGACTGTGTTCCGCATAAGATTGCAGAGGTAGTAGATGTCGGTACGGAAAGGATCAGCCGACTTGTCATAACCGTCTCCCTGAAACTCCGGGACGGTCTTGCCACCACCGAGTATAGGCAGTTCTGCTGGCGGACCATCGTTCGGGTCGTACTTGCGCGAGAGACCAGAATCGATGTAGTAGTGCTTTGGTGGCCGTTCTGTGCGGTTGTAATGCTTTGCACGTCCGGAATGGTCGTACTTGTAGTTCGTGACTTCAGGATGCCACATGTCAGGATACATTGTTGCCGCGTCCATCATGACGTTCTGAAAGGAGACACACTAATGAGACATCAGACTCCGTCGAGGCAGGCAGTGAAGGGAGATATACCGATGAGCTACGTGGTTCTCATACATAACGCGCAAACCCTGGTTATGAAGTGGAAGCTAAGCCGCCCTATCCTGCCCTGGAATTGCAAGACGCACTTCGATGAGCTGCTTGAAACAGGCGATGACCTCCCCGAAGGACAAGAAATCCGGGTCGTTGAAAAGTCTGAGATAGGGTAAGACATTTGGTTCTGTCGGATTCGTCAGGGTGTCCAGGATACAATGGTTGCGCGAGTTGGACGTGATCTGCTCAGACGAGAGAAATCGCCCGATCTCTAGTTCGTATGGATGAGTCGAAGGGTCAATTTTCTTCATCGTAACAAGTGAACCGACAGATAGTCGGGTTGCGTCGATGATAGAGGGAACCTAGCAAATGTGTTGAAGGACAGTTGGTTACCTTGGTGGGTAGAAAGCACACCAGGGACGAATGACTGTCTTCTCTGAATGCAAAGGTTTCGCATGGCCGACGTTCATATGGTATCCAACCGGGCCTACACCGCGGGCGCAGCATGTAACCGTGCTCTTGAAGCCGTGGCTGCCGATCGCGCTAGTAAAGTTCATGCTCCAACAGGCCACCAACTTTGTTACTTTGTCCAGACGATGGTACGTGGGCACCCGACAATTCCATGGCCATATTGAGCCAGAATGTACAGGAATGGATCTTAGGAGGAGAGAGGCGGGCTCGGAGCACGCAGCATAAGTCAGAGATCAGCGACCACGGGGCGAGCAGAGTTGTATTCTATTGTTTCGCCTGCCATCATTGCGTCGCGGAGGAAATAACCGATCCGGGCGCTTGGTGACAGAGCGCCTGTCCAGCGCTCATTAATCATTAATCATTGCTGACGCTTGCCATGCGGCCGGTCTCCCCCTGGCATATGCAGTAGTGTTAGACGATGTCGATGACCTCTTGCTGTTCCAAACGCTGAGCTTACTCTTGGAGATATATGGTACTTGCACTTGCTACTCACTGACAAAGATAGTCATGTAAGTCACTGCTTCTTACTAGTTCAAGATGCTATCCGTAGTGTTTCAAGTTTGAAGACCTCAGGCGTGCTTGCCCCGAACCGTCCCGTGTTTTCCTGGGTTTTCTCAATCGGATGTGTCAATGGACGGAGCGCTCACAGCAAGCGTACGGACAAGCAGATACTTTTTAGGCGAGAGACCGCTCTTGTTTCTTTTGTTTACGTACAGAAGGGTGCGTTGCGCCGCCGTTCAAGGAAGGCTTCCAGGATCAGTATGTTGGGTACAGATGCTTGTTGCGCGTCGCTGGCTGTTGAACGTTGTTGTTGTCAGACAGACGTCGCGAAGCTAGTCACCCAAGCCTGGCTTCATACTTCGATTTGACTGCGTGGGTTGTGCTATGAAGCATGCACAACCCCAGCTCAGATGATAGTATATTTATGCCTGCTCGCTGCTTGATTCCACATACAACCTGCATCCCTTCTCCGTTCCGCGTCCACTCAGTATGTCCTCCAACAACGGCTCTCCTGTATACGGCACCACTCTGGAAGTGAGCGCAAAAGCACCCGCTGGCCGTGGACCACTGGTACTGTTCGTCAAGGTTGTGGGGCCCTTAGTGCCCTCAATTGTGCTGCGACAAGGCGACAAGGCCCAGGCATTGACGCTACGTCTACTCGAAGAGACGCAGGACGTCGTGGACGAACACATGCACAGCACCCTTCAAATAAATACGACGAGTAAGTCTCCGTAGCATCCAACAATTGCGAGATTTTCATCGCAGCACAGACCTTGAGGCTTTCAGGCGGGAGATTAAGGGCGGAGACCTACCAAATAACATAACACATTATGCTTCTACCGGGATGGCGCCTTAAGGTTGTACGAAAGGACTGAGGTACGAACCGTGACAGCGCCAAGTTGGGTTAATTGAGCGACTGATCATAACAATGATAGGCCTCATCACGATACGCACGGAGCAAGGGGATGTGGGAGAAGAAAGGAAAGAACAGTTCTCCTCGGCTCAGGGTCAGCAAAACCTCAACCACGGGTGCGTGGGTGCTTCCCCGCCTCACCGTTTGGGCGATGCATGATTCTGACCATGTGTTCCTCCGGTTCTCTTCAAAATACGCTTGCAGACCTGTCTATCATGACCGCAGACCGTCCCAACCAAACTGACGATCAGGCCTCGGTTTCGTCTTCACGCGTATCTCTGCTCTCTGGTGCGTAGTACTGTAACTGCAAGCCCTTCATAGCGACCTGACCACCATATGATTATTAGCCGACTCTGATGGTACCGCGCCTGACTCAGAGTCTGTGGACATCACATCTCGAGATCCGCAACAAGAACATACGTGGTACAGCCTCATTAACCCAGCCGACATTAATCCCCTCTATGATGTGGACGTTGAGTCGGATTTGCCAGACACTAGTGGTGTCACCTTTGAAGTCGACCTTAGTGCCAGCGGTGGTCAGGACCAAAGCAGTGTCATTTCTATCGAGACTTCGATATAAGGATCTATAGCTACATGATATCCCAGAAGAGCCGCGTGAAAGGTATGTCCCTTAACAGTGATTGCATCGCCCTACCAAGTGCGTGCTGACTGTGTTCGAATCTAACTAGTGCTCTATGTATCTTTGCTCATCGGTAGTGCTATAATGACGAGGCGATCTTGCAGTGGGACGTTACAGTACTGCGGTGACTGACGCGCTGGTCCGTGTTTCGCCCTGGCACGGTGTACCACTAATTATCATGGACACGCTCATTACTTGTCCGCGTTTACTCGTTTCTAATAACATATCCCTCCAATTGCTGTTACTCGGAGTGTCCGTGGGGCTGGCATGGTCCACGCGCCGCTGGGCTCTGCCAAACAAAATTCGTAAGAGACATCTTATGTCACTGTTTTCCAACCGGACGATGATCTTGTATTGGCCAATTGTTGACAACGGTGGGCGCACTACAGCGCTTCCGGAACCATATCATATAAGGGCTACCTAAAGTAGTAAGCGATGAAGCTTGAAGACCGCGTCACGGCACCGGCGCTACGTTGAGGTCTATGCACCTACCCACTGAAGCCTCGATCCGCTCGCTTGGTGCTACAAAGACTACCTGGAGAGGAGAACCTACCTATCAGCCTAGTCTATGAATTGAATACTCTCGACGCGCGAAACTAGCAACATAGAAATCGTCTCTTCCTTCGCAGGACGCCGTAACTGCCAGGGAAGCGCGCTGCCACAGGAGTAATAAGTGTAATGGACGAGCCACCCACGGTTCCGCTTCGATATCACATTGCTGGGTGCTCAGAGCATAGTGGGAAGTATGCCCCAGAGAACATACTCGAAGATAATCCTCTCGACCAGACCAGCCGATGGAGTGGCGCGTACTTGTCCCCGAACGTGAAGCAATGGATGCTCCTGCGTCTGCAGGAGGTCGTCGTACTCAGTTGAGTAAATTTATCAAGTGCTGAGCATGACGAGAACTCATGTCTGCTTTCAGAAAGTATCACATTTGGAAAGGTAGGTTAGATTCCGTCAATGGTCTCAACTTGCGGCCACACCATAACATATCTCACCTACCGGACCGACAGTTTCATAAACGTCAGTCCAAACCGAACCGAGTGATTATGCACTGTGTCTGACATGGCCTTCGTGTAGCACATCCGTGCAACATGAAGGAGTTCAAGGTCTACGTTGGTTTGTCTGAAGATAATATGGCGGAGGTGAGCATTCCGCTGAGTGACTTGCATAATGGTGACCGAAATGGGCCGAGCAACAGGTATTGCATGCGGCATTAAGAAATGACTCAGTAAAAGAGACATTCACAATCCGACATAGCAATAATGCTGGCATCTGCTTTCCTACTCGTTATGTTAAGGTCGTGCCTCTCTCGTAAGCCCCCGCATCATCCATATGCAACGCTCCTGGTTCTATCTGTCTCTTGTCAGCGCTCATGGTCAGAGCTTCCATACCTCGATATGGCACATCGCACTGGCGGGTATCATAGACCCGAATCTCGTTGAGAAGGTCAGGGCACGGCATAACGAGGTAAGTCGGCTAGTAAATCCGTGTGTCAGCAGGCACATAGCTGACCATTCTATCAAGTATCGCGAGACCTCAGTGTTACGCTATGTTCTCAAACATCTGCGCCAACGGCGCTTCCTCACCCCTTTTGCAAACATTCTCTCCCGTTCGGGCCTTCAGCTTGAGCATCCGATCGTCTCTTCCATGTACGAAAACCTGGTATTGAATGGGCAGTGGGCCGCCTCAGAGGACACCGTCCATCAAGCCGCCTCCGCTAGTCTTTTCAATGCCTACAGGTTCTCTTGTCAGCCACACGCGCAGTGGACGCAATTGCACGGCACTGACGCAGATGGAGACGTCCCACGTCGAAGAGGTGGGCACGCAATGTGCATGGACGAACAGAACGGGCTGCTTTACCTCTTCGGAGGATGGGACGGTCAGCAAAACCTGGATGATCTCTGGGTATATGACGTACATAGGGACACCTGGCGGATGCTGAGTATGGCGACGTCACGAGAGAAGAACGGCCCTGGGCCGAGGGCGTGTCACAAAATGGTATTTGATGCGAAGACCGGTGCCATATATGTCTTGGGAAGGCTCGGGGAGGGAGACGCGCTGGAGCCTACTGGCACAAGGGGCGATGGTAACGCAGCGGCAGCGACTCCCGCTTCGTCAACTAGTCCGAGATCCTCGGGCAATGCGACAACCTCGTCGGCAGAGACAGCGAGACAAGGCAATGTGACACCCCTTCCATGGACAGCGTATTGCTCAGAGTTCCACCGATATCATACACGGGGCTTGGATGAAGGAAAGTGGGACCTTCTGTCGTTTGATACCTCGGTGGGTATCCCCCGGACTGTTTGCATGACATCTAGTAGCTAATGATTATCCGGAAGGCATCTGGCGGGCCGCCCCTCGTTTTTGACCACCAGATGGTCATGGACTGCGAGGCGCAAACGATTTACGTATCCGGCGGCCGTGTCGTGGACGGGGACTGGGAAGTCTCTAAGTATTCAGGCCTGTACGCCTATGACATTCGCACTGGCCTGTGGCAAATGCTACAGTAAGTCTTGGCTTAGCACTCCTCCCGCAAGGAGTTCTCAGGTAGCCTGCAGAACGTCTGACGCCAATGGCCCTAATACGGCAATCACAGCGCGATTTGGTCAGTGTCACCACAGACCTATCCGCTCGCTTGCACTGATCTTTTGCCAGGTCACTCCATGGTGCTGGAGCCAGAGTCCCGCACTCTATTGATATTTGCAGGCCAGCGGGACGAGAGATACTTATCGGACATGTTCGCATACCACATCCCAACCGGAACCGTCACAGAGCTGTTCCCCAACTTTACGACGGCCGGTGGCCCCGATCCGTGCTTTACGCAGCGAGCTGTCATCGACCCCACGTTGCGGGAGATCTATCTGTAAGCATCACTCTTCTCTGACCCAGCAGCATTCATTTTCGGAGTGAACATATCTACACCGGCAGATTTTGCGGGCTTACTCGAAGCCAGCCAGGCTCGTTGACAGTCCTCGAGACTGAATCGCCCTATTGGATCTATCGCTACGAACGTCCAGATCAGCCGGGGACATGGTCTACTATCCCATCTGTGGATCTCTCTCATATAACTGAGTCGGATGTCGGAGGCCCGCAAGCTCGCTATGCTCATCAAGTGGTCTACGATGCGAGCGCCAAGGTCGTGTACATGCACGGAGGAAACAACGGTATCATCAAAGACGACGGAAGTGGAGGTCCGCACGTTGAAGGCGACGTTGGGCGTGGGCGCCCTGTGATGGACGGAGCAGATGCCACGAAGGAGAACCGGCTTGACGACTTCTGGAAGATGGCTCTCAAGCGGTAAGCGGAACGTACGCGGGTGCTGGGGTAGGAGCTTACGTCGATTCGCAGACCGCCGGTAGAAGATATCGTCCGCAAAGCGATCTACGAGATCCGGCAACAACAGTAAGTCTGACAATCGTATTGTCCACTGCTGTCGTTATGAGCCTTCTTCAGGTTCCGTGAGCTATGTGAGGATGTTCCAGCAGTCAAAGCACTCGCATTCTTGCAAGCCGAGGTATCCTCAGTAGTGGATCATAGCAACGCAGAGGAAGCAGAGGCATTCCGGAACCTCCTCGCACACCTCCTCTCCTTACCACCTGATGGAACACCAGCAATAATTAGCACTGACCAAGAAAAGGATGCGCCTATGCGCTCCCCCAACGGCACGCCAATTCCCCGACAAGATGAAGGGATGGCGGATACGACAAGAGTGGAGCAGCCAGTGCCCTCGCGAGTCGCCGTGACGTATGCTGAGGATCCGTTGGAGGAAGCTAAATATGGTGGTTCCCATCCTTCGCCCGCGCGTTTCAAACAGCGCACCCAGGTGTTCGAGCGATTACTTGTGTTTGTCAACGCAGATGCGAAGCAACCCAACAGAAGTCTGGTAGATGTGATCAATGCGGACGGCGCAGAATGAGGGCTGAAGTGGTGCATGCGCCATGGTGGATATCTGTTACAGAAGACGTCCTTGCTACAGTAGGAAGTAGGTGTATCATTACAGGCTGTGGTATACCTCGAGCAGATTCGTGACGAGGGACTTATGGTGTCGCTTCTTCACTCATCCAGATTGATAGCACGGCCGAACTTAGCGTACAGGATGACTTTGAGCTCCTTCATGGTCTTTTCGCACTCCTCCGCGCGATCGGTGAATGACGAGAGCTCCTTGTTCACCTGCTCTTGATCTTTTTCAAGCTGTTTCATGGCGCGTGGATGAGGAAGGTGCATGAAGGCTTCGCCCACTTTGTATCTACACCAGCAAGCTAAGGTGAGACAAGCAAAGTGCCCAATATGCCTTGCTACGTACAGGACTGCTTGATCTTCATCTGCAAGCTCCAGCTCCATCGCCAGATCGTCGAGTGCCTCTTTATCTTGCTGTAAGACACGGCCTCAATACATACGCACATACCTAGACCGTGAAGTGTAGTAACCTTCAACTCTTCTATCTTACCCTCAATACCACGCAGACGCGTGTTCAACTTCGAGAAGGTGTTAATACGCTGCTGATCCTCTGTGTGCGGAACATGGCTGAGTCTCACTCTCGGACACGAAGATGAAGGCACGCACCCCAAGTGACTTCGGCGTCCTGACTATTCTCATCCTCCTGAGCTAGCTGAAAAAAATTGGCGTCCATACACCTAGAATATCCACGAGCAAAATTACATACCATCCGCATGTTGGGCAGGTCGACCACCGCAGGACTTGGTAAGACGACACTCGCGAGCGCAAGCAAAGAAGCGCTCATTCAAGCGCTCGACACCGGCAGTTGCCGAAGCGACCAGTCTCGACATCTGCCTGGCATCCACGACACACACCTACGCCCTCCCCTCCTCAAGACTCTCGTCGACGCGTTCCACTACAAATGGTGAGTGTTCTGATGCTGTTGGGCGGTGGACTATGCAGGTTGTGCGGCGAATGCTATGGAATCTGGGCTGGATGGTGCTGCTAGTCGGCGGATGTAATCAGAGCTTGAAGCGCCCTCCGAATGCTGTAAACTCATCTGGCTCTTGTTTCATAGGCCTCCACCGAGCTCGCTGCAACATACGCTGCTCTCATCCTCGCCGATGAGGGTGTTGAGATCACCGTCAGTGCACACACAGCCTATTCTTCAACCAAGGCGCTGATTCATCGTATAGTCTGACAAAATTGTCGCCCTGACATCCGCGGCCGGTGTCGACCTCGAGCCGATCTGGGCATCCCTCCTCGCAAAGGCACTTGAGGGCAAGAATGTGAAGGACCTTCTTTCCAACGTTGGTGCTGGTGGTGCTGCACCTGCCGCTGGTGCACCAGCAGCGGCTGCGGGTGGTGCGGCCGCGGCGGAGGCACCGAAGGAGGAGGAGAAGAAGGAAGAGGAGAAGGAGGAGTCAGATGACGACATGGTGCGCTCTGCTCTCACATTCTATGTAATTCTTCTGCTGATGCGTCTTCTAGGGCTTCGGTCTCTTCGACTAGTGTCTTTCCTTGCATTCTCATATTCATCTGTACTCCTGGTCATGCCGTAATGACATATCCGACCATCCACAGGCGGAGCTCCAGAATGTTTGGCTCGAGGGTGGAAGGAACTAATGGACTCTTGACCATTTGAGTCAAGTAATGTGGCTGTCCCCGCGATTGGCCTCAGTCTCGACACCTCGCTGTTGTAATGCAAAAAGCGGATGGTTCGCAGCATGATGCCGCGTACACTGTTCTACGACATCTCGTTCACGACCTTGATGAGATATGGTTACGACAAGCCGCTCATGCCCCTTCTCACTATTCGGCAGACTTCGGAATGTCGCACACACGACGCTGATGTCAATACGACGTTCGCGTAAGTTCTTGTCTCCCGCAGGGAGGTACTTGCTCACATTGAATGTGCCCTCAGAATGATTGGTCAAAGACCCGGCGCTGCAGTAAGGTTTGTTACGCAGCGAGCCTGAGTAACAGAACTATGTGAGCGTGCGTTCTGACAGCCCTGCACAGTAATCGACGATGGTGGACGGTGTCTGGTTGGGCCACAGGCAGCAGATCACGACGTCCATCCGTGTTCCCAAGTTGTGATAACAACCATCCTCTCCTACCGTGTAGACATATAGCCGGACTATATCAGCCGGTGGTCCCCGGAGTAGAGGCTCTATGAAATGCGTGGCTTGGAATCGATGGCAGTCGTTCTTAGGTGGCCATGCATGACGATCCCCGAGGCATAGTGATGAAAGGCAGTTACTATTTTATTTGGTCATTGTTTGAGAAGCTTAGCTGAGACGATCTCTGGATAGCTTATTGTCCTCTCGTCAGACACCACGCATAAGGATTTCGCTCGGGTAATGTAGACGAACAGGTGAATTTCGCGCACATAGAAAGTATATTCACCATCCCTCGTCATCACAGTTGGGAATCCCACAGTCTGAATTGAAGGCAGGAGACCTCCACACTGCTTGAAGTTCATATCATTGAAATTGTAAACGTGTGAGTTACGGGTCAGTCACGCTGGAGGATCAACCGATGTCGATGAGGCCTTGAGGATTGTGCCCTGGTTGTGCCCGTTCCCGGACGGACGCGAGCCTCCTAAATCACCCATCCTGACAGATTGCCGCTTCGTATTCCGCTATACCTGTCAATTTGCTTGAAATGATGGCCGCTGGCGATCTTAATCTCCCTCTGGAGCCGAGTCGGTACCCAGGTCGACGTCTGCGCGATCATCGCGCTCGAGCAAGTCTTGATGATGGGCCTTGGGACGTAGACCTTGTTGAGCTCCCCCCCCAACCATCATGTCCCAGGTTGCGTACGCAGACCTGGTCGCTCTCTATCAGCAAAAGTGAGTAGTGGTTATCCCATCAACGGCATACTGTACCCTTGGCTGACAGCGCACCCGCAAGCTTTCAATACGATTGCGCTCAGGCGGCAATAATCGGTGAGTGGCGGATACCTGCTCTGCCGTTCCTGTGTAACATCTTGGCCTTGGCATAAGCTGTCCTCGCCTATGAGTACGCGATTACGTTCCGAGACGAGGTTAGCTCGGTTTGGAGAAGGAAAGCAACGTCAACCGGCATATTCTGTCTGAACCGTCTGATCATGATCGGTCTGGTGGCGGCATATATGCTCGATATGTTTACGTGGACGACAAGCTCGGTAAGTATAGTCGCATTGACATCAGCGATGACGGGCTGAACCAGCGACATAGAGGTGCCGCTGACAACTTATCTCGTCCGGACGTGATCGATTGACAGAACATTAGCTGCCGGGGCGTGTCGCTGCTATATGTCGCTCTCGAGCTCCTGACGTACATGGAATGGGCAGGTTCGTACGAATGCTACGTCTTCCTATTTCTCATGTTCATATAGCATGCTCCTAAGTGGTGTCAGCCCTGCGTGTTTATGTAGTCAGTCCCGGCAGTTGGTTCGCCGCTGCTGCAACCTTGGCATTCGCCTTGGTTCCTGTGGCGTTCAATCTCGTGAGTATGTTCGATAACACCAGTTGCAGCCCCTTATATCATATTGCATTAGTTCGGTTGCAGTCAGACCATCTATGTAGCTGTCGAAGTATTACCAGGATTGACAGTATGTACCGGGACCCCCAAGTACTCGAATGCTGTTGCACTGAAGTAAGCGTCTAGCCGTGTGTTGAGCGCTGCTACTCACTCCGTGTTCCAGAGGTATTCATCCACACTGGCCACCTGCTCCATTCGCTCATTGCCCCAGGTGTAATTGCCGCACGAACCTTCGCAATTGCTTCCGATCTGGTGGTTCTCTCGGTGACTTTCTGGAAGACCTACGACAGCACCACAGGCTTTACGCGTCTGCGATCCAAGAAGACTCTTGCTGATGTGCTACTCAGAGATGGTCAGTCGTCCTGCGACATCCTCTCTCATTGAATCGTTCAAATAATGACCGATCTTCAGGAATAATTTACTTTATGTACGTTATATCCGACCTGGCGTTCACTGAAGTTCAATAAGACCACCGCACAGAGTACTCCTATGTCTTAATTGCCTTCAACTGATCATGGAATATGTTGCGGTAGGCCATACACGATGCCCAGTACCTTTTCGTGGCTGATCAATGCCATCTTTTCAGCTCATCGACATGGGTGCGATATTCATAGTCCCGTAGGTTCTGAGCGATGTCCTCCGCGCCATGCTATTAACAACTGAACAGTGTAATGTCGATCCTCGTCTCCCGGTTCATACTGAACATACGCAAAACTGCACCGCCGGACAAGGATAACACAGAACTCACGACCTACACCAGCGCCGGCTATTCCGACCCATCCGGAGACGTGTTCACGACTAGGGTCGACATCTACGATGCAAGAACCACCATCACAAACCCACGAGAATTTGTCGTGCACGAACCGAACATGCATGAGGACGAGATACAAAGAGTGGATGCCACGCCGGAAATTGCATAAGGCACTGACTGTGGCCGTGATATTCTTGTCGTGATCTTCCTGTATACCCTCTATACAGATACAGTAACGTTCCCTGCAGAACAGTACTTACAGTGCATGCAAGATGCACCTGGGCCACTAGTGCTACAGGTAGGACACATGGTGAAGCCGAGTTAGTCACCAGTCATCGAACGGTAGACATGCGCGGGAGACTCAGCCGCAGTCAATGCGGTCAGGCCATTGACAAGTTTTGATAGGTGCGCAGAACAGGTTTCAATAGCGCGTCAGTCATTCAGGACATGATGTCCTCGACATATGCGCTTATGTCGGTGATCGTCCCAAGACGCAAGTACAGTATACGTCGCAGTAGAAATCTCGGAAGCCTGGCACGCGTGCCTGAATGAACGCCGCACTGGTGATAGGGGCTATGCTGGACGGCCCATCAAGAGGCACCGCATTGGCAAAGTACTTACCAAGTAGTCCCTTAAGGCATCACTGGGGCATGATGGGCGGGAATGACCGCATGTTCTCGGCGTTTTTGAGGCTCGGCGATGTGTTTTGAATCTGAAGCCGATAGGTCCAGAACGAGGCAGAACGAAATCCATACCTCACACCGCTCTATCTTGAGCAGAGGGGACGCGCGACAGCTGGCTGAAAGAGTCGAAAGGGCTGCGTCCAGTGATTTGGGCAGCAACCTTGTGATGAAGTACCTGCTAGTGTGTGAATGAGTTTTCATGATCGGCCACTGGGCTTAGCGGCCAACTGTCCAAAGGTGTCTGTCTCAACTACAGTCCGTGGACATGATCGATGGCTGGTTCAATGTTGACGCTGAGTCCTGGACGTCTTGCATGTTAACGAGGGGAGGCCGCCCACGGCCCCGGATATGGCTGTGCCGTCACGTCAAGTCATAAAAGCGGCATATAGAGTGCTCACCGTCCCCACTCAGTTTTTGGTGCTCCCCTTCGATATGAAGTCCATTGTCTGTTCCGTCGTCGCGGCTTTGCTCCTCATCGGCTCGCTCTCCCCTGTCGACGCAAGCATAGTGCCCGTGGTCAGTGTATGTTCGATGAGCGTATTATGTCACTCCCTCACCAAAGAGAGTTAGGAACGGGAGGCATCGGACATTAGCCCCGTTACTGACAACACCATGTTCGGCGATTACTTCGTGAGTGGACGCATGTGATGATATCCGGCTTGAGCTGAAAGGCGACGGTGGCTTTAGTAAACACGCATCAATTGGGACACAGATTGAAGCATTGGGGACGGACTCGCCGCTCTCTCTCGCACGATCAACTGAATGTCACATAGCCATAGATTCTGAATGTGAATGTTCCTGCAAAAATGAGATCAAACGCTTCGGTTGTATGCTAAAGTCCACGTGTACCGTCCAAATATCAGCTTCCAACCACTGGCATCTGACGCCTCCATTGTAACTGCTGATTTGCCCTGGGTAAGAATCTGGCGTTTGCGCAAGACTCCAACTCTGCCTGCGTAGAATCGTTTGTAGACCGCGAAGTTAAAGCACAAGTATATACTTGCCAATGAGACGAGTACAATGATCGTTGTGACGCATAGCACTGGCAATTGTTGCATCGATACATGTCAGGCCGCTTGAAGGCAGATCCGCCCCTTGGATATCGCCGCTTGTTATAACCGTTCAAGAGAATGAGGTTACAATCCATCATGTATGTGCCAGACGTGGCTCACATACCTATATCACGACATCGCGACAATGACCAGCGCGGTTACTATCCACCCTTCAGACCATCAGACGCGGCGCTGTACCCACAGTCGAAGCCTGCCATTCCATCCTCGCCATTCACATGCTCCTATGGTCCGAGGAGGTTCATCTGTTCTGTAGGCCCATTCAAATCGCTTTCGGACACTTGGTCAGCGCTCTTGAGCCGTAGCTTCTACAATCACCATCCTTCGAGTTGGCTTGGAGGTCAGATATAGGCCTGCCAAGCAAGACGGAGGACATGCTGTTGAAAGACAACACCAACGTAGTAGACAAAGATGAGTCGCAGCCAGGGGTAGTAGAGCATATTAAAGGGCTCACACGGCAATCCACATGGACATAGCGGCAAAGGATCAACGAGTCGCGTCGATAGATGCATGAGTGATCCTGGTGCGTACTCGCTTCCAGACACATAATAACAATACAGTAGCGTCAAGATATTTATCGGCGCAGCTAGCCCAGTCTGTATACATTGATGGCGAGGGGAGCGGCTGATTGTCTATAGTACATCATGAGTCGAAGAAATGCCAAGCTCTCACCCTAACTTGCTGATTCCTCGTCGGACCCAGATGCAGGCACCTGTTGCGGATCAGCTTCAGTGACGTCGAAAATCAAAGTCGTTAGGATCTGCGAATTGCGCGAGCTGCCCTCGCTATCGTGTGATGCTTGAATGTCGAGCATCAGCCGGCTGATAAGGATTGACGTCATTCTGGAAGTTAGAGGACAATATGAGTACTAATAAATCCTACGGTGGGAAGGGAGCTTACACGCCTGTCCAAGTGGATACAGCGGCAACAAACTGGCGGGTGTAGTGGATAATGTGGTTAATTATTCGACCACCGAAAGGCAAGGAGATGTCTTGCCTTTGGGCCACGCAAACCCGATATGTTAATAGAATTGATCACAATTCCTGCCACGTTTATCACGCATAATATCCTGTAATATCTCTGAGTGAAGGAACTCCAGTACAAAATCTTGCAGAAGGGCCCACATACCCAAAATAGAGAGCAGCTGTAACGCATACACTTAGCAAGCACGTCGACTGAACAGCGGGAGATACTCACTGTCTCTCATAATGACAACTGTTGCCCTCCCATACCTCATATTGGAACAACAGCTCCATTCCGATGGGTCACTGTAATGCCTCATACCCATAACATGCCTGATGCGCCACCAGGTAAAGACCAACACTACAGCATCGAAGACCACAGCGGATAGGCGTGCACATATCATCGCTACAAATTGGAGGGTATCTTAGCAGTGGAGGGGCGATTAGGTTAACATACTCACTTCTATTCGCCACAAGATATCGGCGTATGGGACCAGCGTTAAGTTGAATCGCGGGTATAGAAGGGGTCGAGGGGCGTACATGTGTCCGATTACCGCCGTATTGGTGTCACACGTCTGGTACTGCGGTGCAAGGTGGGCGAGAAATGGAGTCGAGATAATGAAGGTATACTGTTGATCCACCGGATTTGCAATCCGTGGCATACATTAGACGTGCGCATGACCAAGAAGTGACCGCGATATGCATGCGACCCACCGTTGACATCACAGGAGTAATCAAACCGAGGGCGAGTACGAAGCCGAAGCACCACTTGCTACGTCCCGACAACACGTAGATACGCATTGCTGTAAAGACTGAGTGAGATCTGTTAGTGTCGTAGGTCGTAATAAGAGAGGAGATAATACAGGTACTTGCGGAGCTTGTCAAGACCAAAGAATCGCCTGCCATCTCTAGGCGCATGATGACAGTACAGCTGACCAGCTAGAGCTCAGCCCGTTGTCGTGGCTCACGCCCATGCATGGATGGTCTCACCTCTTAAAACATGCATGTAAATACTCGGCCATTGAGCGCAGCCACTCGGAAGATGGGTCCGGAATTACTGCACTCACTAGATTACTCTGCCAACTCCCCGAAGACAGGTAGGCGAGGACGATCGCAAGGATGTTGAACGACATCGGGCAGCGCAGCGAGAAATAGAGGATGGAAGCCATTGTGGGCTTGAGATTCCACATAAACTGCACCTCGCGGGGGAGGATTAGGAAAGAATCATAGCAGAACAGGGCTGCAGGTCGGGGGAGTATCGAGAAATGGGTCAGGACGTTGTGAATGGTAATAAATGTAGATTCAAATGATCAGTTCACCTTGAGCGGAGACGGTAAAGCAGTTCCCTAGGAAGCTGATAGGGGCGTAAGACCTGCGCGTGAGCACAACATGGCTGCAACTAGCGAGTACTCACTCTTGTTGAATGACTGCGGCAACATGGTCTCGCATGTCACTAGAACACGAGGGTTCAGTGTGGCCAGGCTGACGCAGAGGGTCGATGCGAGTCGCGGTGGGGTTCACTTTATGCTTCGGCGATATATGAACGCCGAGCCGCTATTGATCGTTAAGTTCAAGCTTCTATCTTCATTGCTTGGGCAACTAACAGATGTTTCAGTAGTTAAAGCGGTGAAATTGCCGTATTGAGCGTATACTGAAGCTTCTCACTCACTCACACCTTGAAATCCGCACCGAAACTGCCAGACACGTTTGCATAGTACCATCCACCGGTGCGACAACACATATTCGCCTCTGTTCCAATGCCAGATGGGATATCAGGCATCATGTTTGACTAATGGAGTCGGACCAACTGTCTAGATCTGGCGCTGCGACCGTGACGGGATGATGGAAACCCACGTTTTGAGTCGATCATCATGCGTCATCAAGTTCACCGTGACGATCACCTGTGTGGAAGCCCCTTGTATCGAACATCTAACCTCTTTATGCAGACTGTCAGCAGCGGGAATGGAGTACGGCATGAGCCACAGCGGAACATTTTACTCACTTTCTTCCCGCTGCGAGCCTCTTTGCTTGTCATACTTCTGCTATGTATTGGACTGGCCACTTCAGCTGCCGAAACATGGCTCGCGATGATCAATCAATATATAATCACTAATGGTCTCGACCGTGTGGTACCGCGCCTCGATCTCAGATGAGAGTACGCTCCTCAGGCTGCATCCACTACACCCTACTACGCCAAGCTTACTAAAATGACCAATAGTACACGGATGAGGACAATTGCGTGGGCTCGCGGCCTACGCTTTATCAAAGCCTTTTGCCACAAGTCGGGCTCCTAGTCAGCCTAATTGTGATGCAAGGTGAGTTAACATCCTTCTGACAGGAATTAAATCCAAGTCATACTGAACATACGTTTGGCGACTGCGGAGTACAGGAGGCCGAATGCACACCATAAGTGGACCTCAGACGAAGCTGTTCACGATGAAAGGGACACGGTACAGACGGTAGGCGGCTTGTGCATGGGGATACCATTATCGGGTCACAGTAAGTTGTGCGGGAAGAGTTAAGTAGCGCTCGCAGAACCGAGAACAAGTGCCAATACCGTCAGTGGTCACATGTTACTTAGAGCTGGCGGGCGTTACCACTGCGGTGACGGGTCCGTCGTACCGCGTCAGTGGCGGCAGTCACTACTGTCACCACCCTATGTTTCGTAGACAACCACGACTATGACGCCTGCCAAATTGTACTGGCTGCCGCACTTTGGACCATGAAGTCGAGCACTGAGAGTTCCCGCCTTTGGGTGCACAACAAGTACTCCGAACGCGCCGGGCCCGAGTTCGGCATAAACTGGCAACAAACCGGCCGCATGTGCACCGCAGAGGGACGATCAATTAATCACCAAGTCTCCCCGTCAGTGAACCGGCGCATGGAACATGTCTTTCATCCAGTATTTCCTATCTTCATTGTTCAAGCAGTTTGATCAGTTCTCACTCGGGGACAGCGTCATGTATACGTCTACTGTATAGCTTGCTGTCACGGTCGAGCTATACTTCGAGTCAAGTTTGCCATGGTAGCTTCACCTTCGATTGACTCCAAAACAGTACAAGCCTGGGTGCGCCCGTGCTACTGTTGGACGTTGTCCGGCTGAAACAGTTACCACATCAGTCCTGAGTCTATGCACGGACGACACGACAACAGCATATGCCACCAACGTCTCAGGGTGCATAGTTGTGCTACGAATTGTGGGAATATAAGAATGCAAGCGTGTGAGTGACGTTGCATGCCGTCAAATGTTCGCTGACTTGGAGTACATATATGAAGCCAGATCGGTGGCCGAACATCCCATATCCCTGCCATGAGAAGCCTCTGGGTAACCTTCTTCCTTTTGTGCGCTGGTGCACTCGCTTTTCCACTCGGTGAATATCCGGCAAGCGTGGTGGGGATGGTCTCACAGTGCGATGTCGAGTAGCGGCTAACGGTGCGTTTCATGCAGAGACGCCGCGAGATTACCACGGACGCAGGACACACCCAACCTAACCAAGCGAACATGTTCGGTGATTACTGTACGCGTTCCCGTGTTGCCGTACTGTGGTTATGTATTGACTGCACCACTGGCAGTCAGACGATAGTAGGGTCATGCATCATGACCGTCTTTCGCAAGAGAAGGCTCATCGCTATGACTTCGATTGCCCGCCTGGCCGCTGCATAATACGAAAGGGTTTTACGCCTGCTAATCATATGAGCAGAAGGCTATGATCTTGGCTGCAGTGACCAGCATCACGATTGGGTCGAGGTCTGAAACCCCATCGCATGAGATAAATAGCTCGGACGCCTATGACCTTCTTTTCCATTCGTCGTGTCAACAGACATGATTGCGGAGTAACGCTGCGAATTCAACTAATGGCACTTCGACTCGTTCAAAGCCTGTGGAACGGGTGCCTGCGGACTTAAAGTCCTTCAAATAAACCTGCAATCTACTTGATTGACCGCCTGTAACAATACCGCGAGCAGCTTCCTTGTCGAAACTATTGCTCCGATCTGGAGGACTCTTGAAGGCCTGAAACGGCTTTGTAACTCATGTGCCCGCCTTTCTGAACCAGATTGCGATTTCTGAAAGCAATACCGTGGCTCCGGCCGGACTCTGTGAGAGGACGGAGCCTGCGAATACTACTTGCTCTGCACTACCAGTGAGTACGACAGCCTGCTTGAGGCTTTTGCACGACTCTCTAGTTGAACGAGGAGGTTGTCCTCAGCAACGACAGGACACCACATGACTGATTGGATCATAGATTGAGGAGTAGCTTAGCTGACTCGACCGGTGTGCAATGTGCCATTGTGACCCCAGTGGGCCGTCACTACGCCGCTGATGATTCCAGCTTCGGGGCCGTGTTTCTGCTATGGATCATAGAACACTCAATGGGGACCTTAATCACGTCCATAGCAGTGGCCCCAAACGAAGTCAGAAATGAGAATGACCGGTGCTGTCACAGTTGCCATCTCGTCTCGATGGCTCACAGATCCGGACCAACCTGCCATTGGCCTGCAGGCAGAGGTGGTGTCAGTCCTAAAATTAGGTACACTGTTGTGTCGGAGGTGCGCTTGTCACTCGTAACCGCACGCTGCCAGTGCTTGTGTTTCTAGTTCGTGCTATTAGTAGCGAGTTGAATCTATGAGACCAGGTGATGTCTTGACGTGCGGGCGAAGCTTCCTAGTGTTATAGCCACTATCACCGTGAATGCCGGATGGCAACCTGTACAACATAGGCTCTCAACCTCGGAACCGGTGAGTCATAGCACGGCATAGGGTGTGGTGAAGCCTGGAAGTGGGCCGCGCTGACGACTCCGTCCCGCAGTGCCAGTACACCTCGAGTCATGACGACTCATGCTTTAAATCGGTGTTGGTTTCCAAGACCGACGGGACAGAGCAGTGTCTAGCGTAGAGCAAGCTTCAGCGTAAAAGGCCTGCCACAACTTGTGCCCATATCTCTCCAATATCTCTTTCGACCGAGCATTTACGGGGATGGATTACTCACTGATAATGGCGGCACTATTTGCTCTTCACGTCGTTGCGCTCTTCCGTCTTTGCGCAGCCCTATACAAGTGGCACAGTAGGTCATTCTGATACCCATATCACTCGTCGCCTGCCAAACTTAATATGTCCGGATGCCCAGACGCGCGGAGACCACATACCTACGCTAGACGTATTTGGGCAATGCTTCACCCCCGAGAAGCCCATGCCTACGTCAGACTCGTCCGGCGACTGCATGGTGCGCCGTTGTATCCTAGTCGTGCTAAAGCTGTACGCTCAGCGGTGCTAGTGTTATGACCTCTTCTTATCCTTGGTGGATGGATAGCAAGGCTTGGGCACTTCATTGTATGGTAAACTGCCCCATCGTGCACCCGACCATGAGCCTGGTGAGTCGTGTCGCAAAACCTGTGCTATGGTCTGGAAACGGTTGAGAAGGCGGTTCTGACGAGCCCACCAGCATACTTGAGCCTTTGACAGATCTCAACGACATAGTTTTACACATCTATGGCGTCTAGACTTCTACCATGTAGGGAACCCAGACTGTCCGTCACGACGAGTTCGTAGTAGTATTGTTGTTCCGAGACACGGACGCGCATCCAGCTAGCTGCTAGTCCGGTCCCTAAGTAGGACTGCATTCACACGAAAGTCATTACCTATCTTCGATGTTCAGAGACAATAGTACAATCTTGCATGGTAATCGGATCCGCTGGCAGGGATGGAAGCGGGATATTTCTACATGTCCCACCATGCGTTGCGACTATGTCAATGAACCGAGAATCTTTCCTGCATGTGGTCAATGAGCATGAGACGAGAGAATGTCAAGTTCACGGTACGTGCCCTCAATAAAGATCCTCTCCACTGCAGCATGGGAACAACGAGCAGGAAGAGCCCGGTCACAATCGCAGCTTCGACGCCGAAGGTCTGCAGTGCGCCGCGTTTCTCTGCCCAAGGAACTTGAAAGTATGCGACCGAGAATCCTCCTAGGGTACGCGCCCAGTTGATCAGGGCCGAGATCTCACCCTGTCGCGGCCATGCGAATCCCGGTTAACGAAGTGATAGAAGTCAGCATTGTCTTCTCACCTGTCGTGTGGGGAAGCAGTCGTTGCAATAGGCGTCTGAGATCATAGATTAGCGGGGAAGGGGAAGGATGTCGGGAGAACACTCGCAGACTGCGACAGTGCAGATCATGTTCGCTACTATTGCGATTCCCCATCCCATGACAAGCGCGCCTATGCTCAGCGTTTCCTGGAGAGAAGCACCGATGACGATGAAGCCACATATGTACAGCGGAATAGCGAGGTATATGGTCCTACGTGCCAGTCAGATCTCGCTGTGCTAGCTCGAGGGGCGAGACACAGCTTACCAGAGTCGCATCTCAGCCAAGAAGACGCCCTTGTTGCGCCTGATACAGATATTCATGGCCCAGTCGTTGAAGTAGCGGCCCAGTAGTTCGCCGAGCAGTACACCCACCTAGATGAAGCGAGGTTCAAGGGGATCATCAGGGACCATGCAGCGCAGCGTAAGTCGTAGCATCTCACTATGGGTGTTGCGTAGCTACCTGCTATCGCGGTCTGACTGAAGCCGTAGCCGTCGGGAGGAGAGAGACCCAAAAATACAACCATGGTTGTCTGGAGAGAACAAGTCAATACTGACGTCCAGCTTTGGTCCGCAGGCTCGTCAAATGTTGTTACGCACGTTGAGCCCGGGGCTGGCAAAGCCAAATACCAATCCCTAAACGTTCACATATCAATCCATGATCAAGCATACAGACCAAACAGTGCGTACCTCCAGCAATAAGATCCCAGCCAAATGTGGCCTCCAGACGAGGTTTACACATGCTAGGCACGATTCACGCCAGCTCGTGCGGTAACGTGCCATCTTGGCGCCTGTGATGCCGACCAGTGTTTCTATCTTGTAGCGTAGTTTCGACTTCGGACGCGGAACTGGACGAGGGTTGCGCAATGTACGATCATACATACTGTAGACAGGTTAGCACAACTCCATCACGACGCCCTGGTTCAAGACACATACGTCTCTTCGCCGAACAATGCGATGAGAATCACAACGATAGCGCCATATATCGTACCTATCCCGTATGCCCAGCGCCAGCTGACGCACGCTGTGAGTCAGCACGCAACGATTCTTCCCCACGAACACTCACGTCGTACGCGCACACAGAAAGCCGAACAGAAAAGGCGACAGGAAAGGCGAAATGAGAAACCCCATTGTCCATATGTTGAGCTGAAAGCGGCATGATCAGAACTGGCGGACGAGAACTGAGCAACTAATCTCACCTTACGAGCCTGCAGGTGGAACGGATACATGTCGGTCACAGCGTAGAGACCCTATGATAAAAAACGTCTACGTAAGAAACGTGTGCAATCATAACATAACCTTCAACGTACAGTTGCTTGTGGGCATGTTCTGTGGGTGCACGTCGGCAGAAGTGAGGGATGTGTAGTAGCAAGCGTGCTCGTGGAACGTACCCAAAAAATGCGGTCAAACAACGCATCGCTACGAAGACCATTTATTGATCGTTCATATACTGTGTTGTTGATTTGCTCACCGGTGAAGGTCGCCAGGTTCGGGGCAAATGTGCATCCTATCATAAAACCGACGGCCAACACCTGAGTCCAATCGATCAATATGACTGTGTGCAGTGAAAATTCCTCATACGCACCTGCGACCAGAAGAGTATCGGCAGTCGCCCGAGGCGACGGATAAGCATTACAGAGAACACACATCCCCAGGCTATTAACAAGTGAGTACAGATCAGATAGCAACTGGAGCGAAACATACCAAGTAGGAAGATACTCCAGCTTCAAACCATGCACTTCATCAGACGAGCCGGCCTGCTGCAAAATCCACGCGAAGAACTCACTTGGACGTCAGGTCGTTGATTTTTCCGGTAGTAGAGTTATAGTCGCTGGCAAGTCCATAGAGAGCAGCTATGCCTGTAGGACGTCGTCATATGTAAAGGGAAGATCAAAGCATGAGTAGATGGGAACGAACCTATGCCAGAGTCAAAATCTGGGACAATGGCAGCAAGCGTAATTATGAAAAGCTGGAAATTCTTGCGCGCAGCACTCCACTAAAGCTACCGTCAAGAGGCGCACTGCAGTGATTGGATACAGGACGTACGTTCTGGGGATCCTCTGGATCCTCTGTCGGCTGCGGCCATAGGATGACAGTGCCGTCCTCTGATAGCTTCAGCCTCTCCGCTATCTCGTCGCCAAACTCCACTTTTGCTTCCCTGTCGCAAAGGCCCGAAGGATGTCTGTCAGACTTGAACAAGATTGAGTAGAGAGGCAACGCACTCTGGATCAATCACAAGCCGGCCAGCATTCCGCTCGTGGTACGAGTATAGTTCAAGGATGTCGACATCAGATGCTGGGCGTTCATACGATTCTGTCTTGACCTTCGAGTCCAACTCCTTCTCGTTGAAGAGATGCTCAGGGGGTGTGTCCGAAATGGACGCAGAGCTCCTGGCGGGGAGGGAAGCCATGTTGAAGGCTATGAAAGATGGAGGGTGGCCCCGGGTCTCGCAGTTAAGGCGAGACTCGAGCGCGCTTTATGACAGTTGGCGAGCGATACAGAGACCAAGAGAAGCTCATGAATTGGAGATCTCCTTAAAGCCTGTCACACTGAGTTTCCCATATGGCTAGACGGAAACCGGATCCGTGGAAATAGGCGGTGTTGTGCGCTAAGAGGCTCTGACTTTGCGTCTGGGGAGACGCCCCATTCACCCAGACGACGTAAGCCATCACAAGGGGTGGTAGGTGTTGGAGGTGCTCACTACCGAGTGTCATCTGCTCATCCCATCGTAATTCGGGATGCCGCAGACAGCCACGCGATCAGACTTCGTCTCCGCACGACGATGGGGCGTGGGTGTTAGCTTGCCATCAAAGACGGGCCAATCACACGAACCGCGCGCGAGCCAATCCCAGGCGTCGCGAAAATTGTCATGGGATGCGCACATGAGAGCGTCATTCTCTTCCATGCTCGGCGAACCAATACGATGCTACGTCCGCCTGCGGCGAACGCACCTGTTAGAGGATATCGAAAGGCTTCCCAAGGAGACCTTTCGTAAAGAGATGATCTTCGCCGCCTACCTGACTCAAGATTGAGCACCGCAGTAAGGCTGATTAACACATGTACGATGTGATCCTCAGCCCTCGGAGCTATATGTCAACTGCGCTGCACGATGCATGTTACCTCCCTGCTCTACCAAAAGGTACCACTGGCGCACCGTGACCTGAACATCCATGCAAAGCTCAGTTGCGGATTTTGTAAGTATTGGGAGGTTTGGGCATTGCCGTATTCACACGGAATCCGAGGACGTTTAGGCAAGACCTAGACATCGTGGCGTTAATCCGAGAGAACAGGAATACAGAACCTGATGTGTTTATTTGGAATCGTACCTCATCGTAATGCAAACTGTCTTTGCTTGCTTGACAATCCGTCTTCCGAACGTCGTACAACACTCCACAGCACGTGTCTGCGCTGGCCACTAATCGGCCGATGAATTAAATTTGGGCGTGCATGACAGTGCTTCGACCAGATTAAGAAGGAAGACACCCCACATCGCAGGCGTTCCGACTAATCAAATACATATTCTATCTGCAGAGCATCAGAAGTAGGGACAGACTCGGAGGTCCTATCTCAAATCGACCAATCGAATGCTCACATGGATGGGGCTGATGCGCGACAACCAGTTAATCCGAGCTCAAACGCCGCGTAGCTAATGGAGAGCTATGGTCGGGATGGATTGCACCGCTGTAGGTCAGGGGTCTCAGGAACAGTGGATGAGGAGCGTTGACTTGCAGATCCGATCCACAGCGGCCACGTATACCGCCCGACTTTCGACGGCGGACATCGGAGGTCTTGTATCATAAGACTCATCCTCAAGGGACCTGTCGGCCATAACTAAAGAGTTCAGCGCGTACTATAGCGCCATAAAGCATGATGGAGGCGCACACTTTCCCCGTTTGCGAATATCACACAACGGAGGCGGCGTTCAAGCGTTCATGATCAGCTAACTATATGCATACAGCCCCAGTCGCACTTTCCCCGTGGACTACTTGCGGTCATTGAGCTCTATGGACTGTAAGCATCGGCGATTTGGGAGAGATGCATGCCTGGAACTCACCCAATGTACGTACAGAGCCGGCCGCATACTGTGAGTTGCATGATGGATGCGCTTCGGGCTGATAAGAGAATCTCCATCCGTCCAGGATAGCCACCGTAAGCGGCAATAAGCGGTTCCTTATGACTAGTCAACTGAGTTCAGCTAGAGAGCCTGGTCTGTAGGGATCATGGCTAATTGATACACTGAGGCAAATTTGAACTGTGACAGCTCTCTAGACCTGAATTGGCAACAGGGTCGTAGAGAGCATATTAATCAACAGCATTGAGAACGCCAACGATGGGTGTACCCGCCTTCATGCAGAAGCAAACGGAGACAAGAAGAAGAGGAAGAGACTCGGAAAGGCCTGATTGGAGGAACACTCGTTTTCGACGCAACAGCTACGCTACGGCCCGGTGCGCCCCGTGACGCTACGTGGCATGGTATCTTTTATATATATAGAGTGTAAGTACACGACTCATCTTCGCTGAGTCGTTGACTAGAGTCCGTCTACCTCACCTCACTGCTTTCGCGATTGTCTTCAAACTTATGTCAGGCTCTTCGCCTTGCTTAGCAAAAATATAGTCAAGCCCTGCAGTAACCAACAGTCTGCGATGTCCCGGGTTTTCGGTCCTTCTCTCCATCGTCTACGTCAAAGGTATTACCCGTCATTGGCTACTGAGTGCTGAGCCTTCTAGAAGGGATGCTGCTGAGGGCCTGAGGCGTCTATACACGGGGAGCGGAGAATGAGAATCAATTGTGCATTGCGAATAGTGCGATCTACAAGTCACAGTGAGTACAGCCCTCAGACTCCTTTGTTCTAGTCGTCCAACTCCGCGTCACTAGATGCATATATAGTCACCATGTCTTCTTATTGGGTGAGCCTCGTGTCACGCTCCAGCGCATGCATCACAAGGCCATGTATGCACGTCCAGCCTTGTGTACCGATGCGGCATTGGTCTCAATGGGCCGGTTCGTTGGTATTCATTGTGGGTCGACACAGCCTAGAGTATAGCCGAAAGAGCCCGATGCAATGTCGAAGTCATCAACTAGAGAGAGATTTGAATTGACGTCGGTGTAAGGCGAGTTCGGAGGAGTAACAGAGTTGCATGGGTCATCTGCACATTTCCGAGTCTCAGCCACTACGACTCGGGAGATCCTCTGCCAGTCAACGCCAGCGACCGTCGGCTGTACACGTGGCTAAAGTATACACACCGGGATTCAAAACCATGAGTCGCACAGAGGTATGTCTTCGCAAGTGATTGGGAGTCTATTGGTCAAAGTACAATCCAGGTTATATGTACTTGGGTACATACCCGCAGTGTTTAACCTACTACGGTCCGGCAGCACCTCGCGGTACGAGGGCCGGGTCAAGATGTAATCAGGACAGTTCGTGAGGTTATACACAATTGCCATCGTTCTTACGGGTTCAGATGCATTCATAGTGCGTACGTCTGCAGCCTCCCGGCCACGGCTTGTACCCGGGTATGTGCTGATTGAATAGAGCATGAATCTCTCCCTTGATGTACTTTGCTACAGTCTTGTACAGTTACACGGCGTTCGTGAAACAAATCATCTATTTTCCTGTGCTTTCGCAGAATAGGAGGCTTGCCGAGCATGACGAACGCCGTCAACACAGCACGCTCGTCAATCCCAGACTCCTCTCCTTTTCAACCCCAAAGGTGAGCGGCCTCCGGGTTGCCGAAGTAACGATCACCTTTTACTTCGTACTTCGCGATGATACCATTGATCTCTGCAAGATCCGCCTCCGTTAGCTGGACGTCGCCCCCTGCGAGGTTTTCCAGCGTGCGCTCCTTTTTCCTATCGAGATTTCGGGGTGCTCGTCAGTATTTCTGTTCCTCCTGAGACATTTCAAGAAGGCAGACGTACGAGGAGCCAGGGAGCGGTATGACATTCGGGCCAAGCGAGCCAACCCAGGCAATGCTCAGCTGACCAGGCGTACAGCCCTTCTTCACCGCGACCGCCTTGAGCGCCTCGACCAATGTCAGGTTATGCTTGATATATTCCTCGCCGAAGCGCGTTAACCGACGGCGTATGTCATTCTCGGGCAAGTCGTCGACGCTCTTGATTGACCCAGTCAAAAAGCCTCGGCCAAGAGGGCTGCATGGTATTCCAACAGTGAGTGAACGTTCGAAAATGCATGGCTTGTGGAGCGCAGGGAGGTGAGCTTACGAGTACGCGACCACGGCGATGCCCAGCTCTTGCGCGGTAGCGATGACCTTCTTGGTCTCCTCTTCGTATGACCAGGGGCTGACTTCGATCTCCACAGCAGCAATAGGATAGACCTAGAACACCTATCAGCGCGTCGGCGCCATTGCATTCAGCTCTTGGGAACCCACAGAGTTCCCCCGCCTGAGCGATGCCGCGCTGCACTCTGACATCCCGATGTGGTCGAACTTGCCTTCTTTAATGAGTCCCGCAAGCGTCTTGATCGACTCCTCCACGGGCACATTAGGGTCAACGCGTGCGCACTCGAACAAGTCCAACTTCTTTGTGCCGCGGAGGGCCTTGTTGATGTTGTCGACGCTGCGGCGGAGGTTCTCCGGTGACGCATCCGGCCCCAGGCCCTTGGCCCCGCCCTACACCCGGATGTCAGCAATAATACTGCGATACTCTGCGTGGGGGCTGATGCACCTTGACGGAGAGGAAGGTCTTGTCCGCGTAGCTGGGGTACTTCTCAAAAAAGCGAGCAAGGAGCTCGAGGTTACCTGTGCCGAAGTCGTTCGCGTAGAACTCGCCACTGTTGAGGAGCATCTTCGTGCCTGGCGGGAGGGCATCGACGCCTGCCTTGATTGCCTCGAAGCACTGCTCGTCGGGCGCGGGGCCAGCGCCGCGCCATCTGGGAGTCGGCCTGTCATGAAGGTGCTCAACGGTTCAGGAATACTAGACGCACGTCATCATCATCAGGCCGTGCTAACGCGCGCGTGAGTTCAAGGCATCCTTCACGTCTGTGCGAGCAATGGGAACGCAGACATACCGCGACTTTGGCTACGGTCACGCCAGAAGCGGTTCCACCAAGCTTTGCAGTGTTTCCAATCGACATCTTCAAATTCGGCTGCAAGGTTCGAGTTGCGGGTTGTCTGCTTCATTGATATGCAGACATTGGGTATTTATGCATGTGCGGCCCATCTGGAGACCCGGCTGCCATTCGCTGACGTTGAGAGGCCGGCATGTACCAGAGCTGCGCGGCGATGCGGCGCGGTTGTACGGACACGTACCACTGGCAGCCGATGTGCCGAACTGCTTGCGCCGAAGTGCTTCGTAGGGTCCTCTATCCTGTGCCGTCGATGGGGGCTGCTCAATGGTCGCGACAACAATCTTGCGGGACTTGCTACTTATCCTCCGGACCGGAGCCTCTAGAGTGTACTAGACTATTGACGTCGACAGTAGATGACAGTCCTCATGTTGCGTGACAGTTAGAGGTTTCGCCAGAAGTCAGCTGCAGACGGCGCGTCGTGACACCTTATTCTTGCCTGTTCTTTGCCAGCGGATCCCTTTCTGAAATCATCGGACTCCGTGACAGAGCCCGGTCATGTTGCAGGGGTCATACACTGTGCAACATCCATTCAACATGCCGATGCACACGTGTGTACATGTGTCTGGATCCTATGTCCTCAGTTACGACTACTTACTCTGCCGATATACTACCGGCATCTGGACCTGCTCTTCCATATGCCCACTCCCTGATGAGGACGCCTCCGATTGCATTCGTGTCTGGAAAAGCTAGCGGCGCGTCTGGCCGTCGCTCATTCTGGAGGCTCCAATTCACAGCACCGTACCGCTCCAGAACATTGAGGATGTCCGCCCGAGAGTACCAGCGCACATCTGAGCGCAAGTAAGCACCAGCATCAATGAGATTACAATGCTCTCTGAAGGCACATGCCTTCCAGCTCGTTATCCAGGTCTACTCTCGTCGCTTTGGATGAGTCAGCCACAGCATAGAGGCCAGCCATCAGCGTGGCAGGGTAGGGCTACCCCAGTTCCCTTCGCATCAGTACGGATGATTTGTTACGATGAACTAACACGAACCCATGGCTGGGATGAGTGATATTGCACGTCGTGCACTTCTACTCCAGCCTCCTCCCACATTTCACGTTTGATAGCATCCTCGAGCGACTCTCCTGGCTCGATAAATCCGGAGATTACAGAGTAGAACTTCGGTGGAAAGCGTTTCTATGATACATGGATGAGAAATTCAGTGGTAACACACTGGTAAGTATAGATCGATAGCTTACGTTTCTTCCTAGGAGTATCTTTTCCTCCACAGGGTCAACAGTTGCGGCAATGACAACCATGTCTGTCCTCGGATGGCAGAAATTATGAAGGCCCTGACTATTTGCTATGTAAGCTGCACGTCACTACTCATAGTCAAAATATCGTCACGAACGCTGTGAGGCAAGGCTCCTTTCCCTCAGCTCGTTGAACCCAGGGGAGAAGGCTCGAGCAAGACAATTTCCATCCAGCCCACTGCGAGTAAGCAGGGGAGCCGCACGACGGACAAAACTAGGGCGATCATCCGTCAGATAACGTGGAAAGCCCCAGCCGTAAGATCCACCTTGTTGCGCGCGTTCCAGTCATGCACAGAGCGAGCCGTCGCGAAGATGTTCGAATCAATATGGTTGAGTGATGCCATAGCGGCTCGTGAGTCTATGAAGCTCAATGTTGCTCCCCGTTTTCCAGCCCCCGAATTCCACAGAGCCGCATCCAACGCTTGCTGCTCAACATGGGTGACATCCAAGGAGAAGTACGTGTTCCCTTGGATGTTCGCGAAGACGCTCGTAAGGCCAGTGTCCCCCTTTGCCGTGAATTCTGTCGATGGTAATGCACGTCTCTCGGTCGAGGCTGGCTCCTGCAGTCCGAGGAAGACGATCGGATTCCCACGAAGTCGAGCACCTTCCAAGGCGACAATGTCACTTGCTACGACCTCGCCGTCAGTCTGTCCCTGCCCGAAGAATGGCTCCGGTCCTAGCAGCGGTCGCACGTCGGCCGTGGAGAGCCGAGCGAGCGCTGGTGTTCTGGCATTCGGCTCCGTCTGGAAGAGCGGCCGCCCGCTATGAAATATAACCCATTGCGTCTCTGGAGAAGATACCAGACGGTTGAGAAATGACTGCTGCTGTCGGAGCCAGGACAGTCGGTTTAAGGACAATCTGCCAAAGAAATGACTATGGCTTTGGACACGGTTAGCTTGTCTCAATGCTTTCTGGCCGCGAGTTTCACATCAGCTCACCTGCGGGCTAGCCTGTGTAGAGTATGAATTGCAGTGAAACCACCATATGGCGCGCGGCGTAATGCCTGCGAAGATCTAGACGATCTAATTGACACGTGCATCACTGGTTGTGCACTCATCGTTCTATGTCGACGCAACTCTAGACTTGAGTCTTGTTGAGCATGAAGTACGAGGACAAGAAACGACGCGCCCACAGCCGCGAGAATATATCTATTATCTATACTGGGAACACTTGTCAGGCTCTCACCGAGTCCGATCATGATCGACGACAAGACAATGTCGCAAATAGGCCCGGGAAGGCAGCTGGCCTCCCGGATGCGGTAGCGCCGTTCTCAGAGTACCCTCCCAAGCCGGCCATACAATAATACGACCCCGCGCCCAGTAGGTAGAAACATCTCAGCTCTATCGGCGCCACCAAGTACTTACAGCAGACAGTTACCACAGCTCGTGCTCTCTATCCTTTCAGAGTTTCGTCTGTCCTTGGTGTCCTGGCTGTGGCCCTGCGCGTCCATACGCCCACTCGCTTATTAGCACGCCTGCAATCGCGGTCACTGGAGGCACCCTGAACTGCAGCCCAGAAGGCTGCTCTGCCTCTCTTGCTTTCCTCTTCTCCTCTTCCGTAACGGCGTCACCTGCGAGAGCATTGGCAGTACTGGTTGCAGGGCCCTTCTCCTCCTGCGCAGCAGCCAATTTGCGATGGTCGCTGCGCGTTATATTGGTCCCCTCTGCGTGGCTCAGGACAGCGAGAATCTCTTCGCGAGTGTACCACTTCGCGTCTGAAATTACAGATGACGGGTGAGCCTCTCGCCATATGACGCGCCACAACACATGGACTACCTTCCAGCTCATTATCCAAGTCTGTGCGCAGTGGTGCAGAAGAATCAGCCGTCGCATAGAAACCAACCATGAGGTTTGCAGGATAGGGCTACACCGCGCAGTCAGCTGAGCCGGACTATGACAGGTGTACACGAGACAAACGCACCCATGGCTGTGTGGAATGGTATTGCACATTCCAAACACGCACCCCTGCCTCCTCCCAGATCTCACGCTTGACAGCATCCTCAAAGCACTCGCCCGGTTCGACGAAACCGGCCAGAGCGGAGTAGAACTTGCCTGGCCATTTTTTCTGCCACGCATACAGTGAGCTGAACTGCCTGTAGGCAATGTTATTTTGGCACTTACGTTCCTGCCAAGTAGGAGTTTGTCCCCCGACTCGTCCACGATGGCCATGATGACGACAGCGTCTGTTCGTGGGTGCGCGAAATTATGCAGGCCCTTCCTGTCAATGACGAGATGTAATGAATATGCATCAGCTGTCAACAAGGGACCGATCACATACGCGGTGGGGCATGGTTCCTTTCCTGCGTTCTCGGCCCAGGGAAGCAGAGACGAGCATGTCAATTTCCATCCAGCCCAGAGCGAGTACACCGGTGATCCGCACGACGGACAAAACTACGGATCATGTAACTTAGTAGCTGTATCGCTTACGGCAGTGAGGAGAAGCATACCTTGTTGCGTGTATTCCAATCGACCATGCTCCTGGCCTCCGCAAAGATAGCCGCCTCGAAGGCGTCCAAGCCATTCATTGCGACGCGTGGCTCAGAAAACGCAAATTCAGCACCAGACCTCGCGGCCTCCGCCTTCTGAAACACATCATCCAGCAGCTCCTGGGGTACCTTGCTGACGTCCAAAGTGAATATTGGGGTGCCCTTGATGTTGGCGACGACCAGTGTAGGGGTTGTGCTCTTTGCACTGAAATCTGACGACGGGAGGGCGTCTGCCTCGCCGGTTTGTGGCTCGTGTAAACCCAAAAAGACCAAGGGAGGCCCATGGAATCGGGCTGCCTCGAGGACGGCTACATCATCCGGTGCGTTCTCGCCTTCCAGTTGGCCTTGCGCGAAGAACGGTTCCGAACCCAAGAGCGACCTGATGTCTGCGGTACTTAATCTCGCGAGCGGTCGCTTAGCAGAGCCGCACTGCTGTACCAGGAGAGGCTGGCCGTCCTTAAGTACGATCCATCTCGTCGCGGACGAGAGTGCGACTGCGTTCAGGAATGCATGAGAAGTCCGCAGCCATGAAAGTCGATTCAATGGCGATCCGCCCATGAAGTTGACATAGCTGCGGTATACAGATCATGAAAACGTGTAGCCAAAGTTCAATGATCTCACGGTCGCTGCTCACGATTCAGGCATCTTCCCAACACGGTCTCCCTTGCTACGGTGTCTGGATTGCTGGTGGACGGTGCGGACAACGTTGAGGGGCACGGCACTGCATGGCGTCTGGGTCGGGAGATGGCGTTACCAATGTTCTCACCGTCTTCCACGGCTTACTCACTCGCCCGAGTTCAGTCTCCGAACTGAATTCGGTCGCACTCATCAACACGCCTCATCCGGCCACAACCCAGGCGTCTCGTTTGGTCAGGAGATACCTCTCTACCACCGTGCCTTGTCCTGTCCGGCTACAGAATCTATATACGACACACGGCAGGCTCCGAGTCCTCGCTGGTGCTGCGTGTAACAACTTCTCTGCCACGTCGTCTCCAATGACGATGCGCCTCTTGCCGTTCACCAACTTGATGGTGGCGAATTATTACGAACATAATCTATCTGGCGCAGCGTCTCGCTCAGGTCCTATCGCGTTTTACGGAAAGCGGCACTCATCCAGCTCGGCGACGTGCGAAATCTGGCGCGCACGAGCAGCATGTTGCACACGCCGTGGTGGTGCAGATGCGGCTACTGTTCTCGCCCTGAAACATTGAGCGCATTACGAACTGTACCTAGGCTTCTTCAGCGAGTTATGACTCTGGCTTGGGAACGGTTGCTGAAGACAACTGCGCTGATCTCCTCCGTCGCTTGGGCGAACATGTTTTAGCATGAGATTTGCCGCCGTCGTCCGGAGTCAAACGCCTCCAATTTGGGCTTCGCCCGCATTGTCCGCCAAATGTGGCCTGTCTCGCCTGGCGGCCAACATGGCATGCCTATTCACCCGCCTGCCACGCTGGCGTGAAAGGTGAGTCGACGCGTGCCACGAGCTATTCTCCGCCACGCCGTCCATCTTTGTACATCCCTTTGTGGGCGATACCTGCCATTTCCATGTGCTGACAGTTATCCTCCCCGCGCTCCATTTGCCTCGGTCATTGCGCGACAGCACGGTTCTCTCGGAGTAAGTCCTTCCTCTCCATTCCGTGTTCTTTCACCTTTCCTTTTCGGGCGACACAATGTGTCTTCGACCCTGTCTCGTTACGGCAATCCGTATGTCCTCGCCGCGGCCGGTATCCCATCGTGCAGATGTCTCCTGCCGCAAGTAGAAGGCATGCGATCTCCGATATGCACGCGGAACTCAAAGCCTCGTCTTATATAAACCGCAACCTTGTTCCCCAGGGGGGCTCCATTAATGAGCCCCTCACGACCCTCGTACGTTCCGTCCCCGAATTCGCACCCTTCTTGGTGGTCTGATACGTTACGCAGATGCCCTCCGACTCCCGTCCGCGCTCTTGCCGTCAGAGCAATACTTCGTCCGCCGCGACACCATGTCGTTATCTTACCCCTGCACAAGCCATCGCTGAGGCTTGGAGGAGAGAGACCCCGGAGGCCCAGCGGCAATGGCGGCTGGCGGACCTGCGTGCGAAGCAGCAGTACCTATCACCAACAAATTGGACAACCACGAAAACACCAGTGGGGGTGAAGCTATGAGGGGCGTCGACACGAAACCGTATATTTATTCGCTACTCCAAGGTCCTTGTCGGGGGAGGCTAGGCTTGCAGGCTTTGCGGCGCCGTAGACGATGGGCCATAATTATTCGGCATTCGCTGTGCATAGGTTATATTATTGTCAATGGACTTGCGCTCACCGTGCTTCTTGGTGGTGGTACAGTAATGGTCGGCACACGGTAATACGTCGGGGTCGGCGGGTCTGAAGCGCGTATCTTATCTTATCTGGAAGCGCGGGGGCGGGATATTTCGCATCGTGGTGTCGTGATTGGTCAATCGCCTAAATGTCGCGCGTTCTTCCAACTGAAGCTTTCTTCCCGCCGGCCTTCGAGTCACACCCTGTGCGCCCAGCAGACCTCGCAGCGTGTTCTTCGACCTCTCGCTTGATTTTGAGCCACCGCTGAGAGCCTCAAAATGTCGAAGACACTCATCGACTTGACTGCAGGGACTGCGGGCGGTATCGCGCAGGTGAGTGGTGTGCCGTTCGCATTGGATCGTGTGAGGAGACTCAGATGCAGCGACGTAGGTGCTCGTGGGCCAGCCATTCGACATCGTCAAAGTGGTATGAAGCTGTGATTTTATCGGAGACGTGGGTCTTTTGCCCTAACGCCATGCAATTGTCCAGCGCATGCAAACGGCCCCCAAGGGCACCTACAGTGGCATGCTGCACTGTGCCGGAGGGATTCTGAAGAACGAAGGGCCACTTGCATTCTACAAGGTGCGTCATCGTCCTCCGTGTTCATTCTTCTGACACGCCTGTCTTCGCTTCAGGGAACCCTAACGCCGCTCCTGGGCATTGGTGTATGCGTCTCGATCCAGTTCGGCGCACTGGAGTACTCGAAGCGCTTCTTCGCCAAGAGAAATATTCAAGATGGTACAGGCGGGCCAACAGGGCAGTTCCTGACGGGTTCGCAGCTCATGGTTTCGGGCATCTTTGCGGGGGTCGCGAACGGCGTGGTGTCGGGGCCGGTAGAGCACATCCGTATACGTACGTGACCTACGTCTCCCTTCCTTACATGGACCCCATGGTTATCCTCGCACCAGGTCTGCAGACTCAGTCCGCGACAAATCCTACATATAGCGGCCCCTGGGACGCGATCAAGAAAATATACTCCGCGCACGGCATCGCGGGGATCTACAAAGGCCAGGTGGTCACGCTCTGGCGCGAGTCGTTGGGCTACGGCATCTATTTCCTCGCGTACGAAAAGCTCATGCAGTACGAGATGACACGGAAAAGCATCCGCCGGGACCAGGTTAACCCCGCGAACGCCGTGCTGTTCGGAGCAGCTGCTGGCTATGCGGTACGCCCTCTGTTCTACCTCTAGGAGGGTGCAGGGTGCTGATGTGATGGGGACGGTAGCTTTGGGCAATCATATACCCCATAGACATGATCAAGTCCCGCATGCAGACTGATGGGTTCTCGCCTGCGGAGGGCCAAAAATACAAGTCGACGCTGGACTGCGTGCGTACGGTCTGGCGGACGGAGGGTATCGGCGCGTTCACGCGGGGGCTGGGGCCGACTCTCATACGGTGCGTCCTCTCTTACCTGCGGTTGACAGTTCGGGGGGCTTACAGAGGTGGTTGTAGTTCACCTTTCGCGAACGGCGCGACTTTCCTCGGGTTCGAACTTGCGATGCGCTTACTCTCCGGTCACGAAGAATTCCCATAGACGACATAAATTATTGATCTGCGATCTTCTGCTCTGACATGCTCTTGGGTCGTTACGTAGCACACCGTATCTTATCATACTCTGCTTGGACTAGTCCATATACCTGTGACGTACCGCTGTAGGAAGGTGTCTCAACGCACTACATAAGCAGGTTCCGTAGCTGCTCTACATTCCTGCAATCGCGAATACATCTATCGATTGCAGTTAGGTAGTGGCAACGTCGTGCCCGGTTGACGGTGTCCAGAAGGCGAGCATGGCGCTGGATTCGAGGACCGTCCCTCCCAGGCGTGATGTACCTGTCCATGTGCCTAGCCATACAATTCTATCGAGGACTTCTAGGTTCGACGTACACATCTTGCACCACCGAATTCAAACGATCACTTAAAGCAGACTTTGAATGACCGTGTCGCCCTCTACCAAAACGCAGGGGCCGCCGTAAATGGCCTTGCCCTCAAGCCCATTGTCCTTGATGTACGAGATGACCTCCTCGTTCTCCGCCCCGGGCTGGAGCCATACAGCAGGAATGCCGAGGTCCTTAGCCTGTTCGAGGATACCCAGCGTGATCTGTGTAACGGGTCTGAGTGTGACTTGTAGCGATGTGCGCAGCGTGCTACTGACCTTCGGATTTGTGATAATGCTAACGGAGGTACTGGTAGGATCCAGCAGGTCTGCCAATACCGGGACAGCAGGCACGCCTGCTAGCTCATCCTCTTTCTGTAGAACATCGATGAGTATTGCGGAGGGCGCTCGCGGTGAACATGGTGACGTACGGGGTGGACCGGCGTTACTACCTTGTCCCGGGCAAGATACCATCGAAGGACCTGTGGTCATACGTGTGGGTCCGACATGAATGCGCGAGAGCCTCGGAACTTACCCTCGTTCCGAACTTGGACTCATCCTTCGACGCGCCTACGACGGCGAACTGTGGCGAAGACAAGAAGGTCTTCTTGATCGGGTCAAACTCCGCCATGTAGATAAAGGTTCGAGCGCTGCCTGGGGGGAAGGGTCTGAATGTCGGGATCAGGGAGAGAGCCTTGACGAGCTGGTCGTTTATCAATGAATTTAGACATGGCTGCCTCAGCAGGTCACGCAATGACAGGACCAGAGTGGCATGATTGCGCTACCATCTGACGGGGCGAGCACCGAAAAGCTCCCGCGCGGGCTGTGCATATGCTGCGACAGACAGATGGGAGGGACATTCCGGTCTAGGACTCCAGCTGCAGGCTTGACACCGGGGGCAAATCAGATTTTATCGACTCCGAACATGCTGAGAAGAGTGGCGGCGGTGGAGAACCAGTAACGGGCATGTTCGGAGTCGATAAAATCTGATTTGCCCCCGGTGTGACGCGATGCGCAAAGCGCGGTGGTGGCACGACAATCACCGCGTTGGCGCCCAATCGCGTAATGACGCGCGCGCGCATGTGACTGGCAATCTAATGATGGTCCGTGCGCAGAGCCCCGGGAAGTATAACACGCCGCCCCGGGCATTTGAACACTTCATACTTACCTTGATGGAACGTTCCCCTTCACGTTCCGGGAGCGTTGGCCGTGGGGGCCTCTCATAGCACGGCGACCATGTCCCCAGGGGGATCCTGCGGTTTGTATGGGCTTCGGCTCATGCACCGTCTCAATATTTTCCTGTCCCGCTTCGGCCCTCGGGCTGGGCGGGCCATTCTTTTTGTCCTTAGGTCCTCCTAACCCTAACCCTATGCACAGCCAATCGGCTGCCCTTGTCATGACGTCGTTTTGTGCTGTGGTCGCGCTTGTCTGTGGCTTGGAATATATTTCCCCGTCTCAGTGACACTTCCACTGCAGTTTATCTCCCACTCAACTGAATTCCACAACAGTTGCAACTGAACCCGGCCCCAGAAAGAGTGTTCGAGAATCACCCCCGCTAGCCTTGAGCTCGTGACCTTGGACATGATTCTGAACTGGGTCTCGTCTAAGTCCAAGTTACCAGACTGGTTGTACAACTTACCTCGCACGACTGCTCGCCACATATTCTATGGCGTTCTCATTGGCTTTACATTATCATTGACCTCAACATCTGTTGCACTCTGGTACCAAGAGCGGAAGCAAGAACGTATCTCGAAACAGTTTGAGGCGCGTCCAATTGAGCTCAGGAGCGACGAGATCATCGATGGAGTCACCGGGCTCATTGGTGTGAATTTTGTCAGTTGACTCAGAGCCAAGACTTACAGCAATGTAGGCAACACACCACTGGTGCGAATTAACTCTCTCAGCGATGCGCTCGGTGTAGAGGTACTCGGAAAGGCAGAGGTTGGTACGTCTGAGGGTCCCTCACATGAGTCCATCATCATAACCGGAGTTCCGTAGTTCCTTAACCCTGGAGGCAGTGTGAAAGACCGTGTTGCACTCCGAAGTGGGTTTATTTGTTCATCGCCGATGTCTCGAATACTCATATCCTCGCAGTGATCGACGATGCAGAGAGACAAGGCCTTCTTCATCCACACACCAGCTCTCGTATTTTCGAGGGGACGGTGGGCTCTACGGGCATATCAATAGCCACGGTTGCTAAGGCTAGGTACGCATCCGCTTATATGCTTGATGACAGCGTCCTCACAACGTGTATGCGCGCAGAGGATATGAAGCAAGTGCGCCATGCATTATTTTCAGGGTGCACACGACTGAGATGTGGTTTCTCCTTTCCCGCAGCCATTATCATGCCGGATGACGTTGCTCAAGAAAAGGTACAGGCACTGCTCGCCCTAGGTGCAGAAGTTGAGCGCGTCCGCCCGGCGAGTATCGTCGACAAGAAGCAGGTGCGCTGTCCCATCCTTCCATAAGCGTTAACCTATGGGTAAATCGGACGTCAGTTTGTGGTGCGTATAACGTCGCCATACAAGCCGCTGCCCGGATGAACCCCCTTATTAAACCTACCAGAACCTTGCCCGTGAACGCGCTAAAGCTTTCGGCCTTGAAGACCAGGCATCTGCTAACCTTCACATACCACGTGGGCATTTACTACCGACGGCTAGCTCGTCTGTCATTGTAGCAACGGCCGTTACGGATGCACTGGGCGAGGAGACCGTGATGGATCCAAAGCAGGCGGAGGAGCTACGGTTGAAGCCTCGAGGCTTCTTCGCCGATCAATTCGAGGTTGGTGCCAACGAGATACAGCATGTTCGACATTTATCCTGACGATTCTGAGTAGAACAGAAGCAACTACGAGGCACACTTCGACGGGACGGGTCCGGAGATTTGGAGGCAGACTAATGGCGACGTAGACGCATTCGTCTCTGGCGCAGGTGTGTACCACGAGAGGGAATGATGATCAAGCCAGATGACACGTGCACAGGCACTGGCGGTACGATAGCAGGTACAGGACAGTTCTTGAAGTCGATGAATGAGGACGTTCTGGTTGTCCTCGCTGACCCCGAAGGCAGCGGGCTGTACAACAAGGTTTACGTGTGCTCTTCGTGCCTCAATTTCTGCTACTCATCTTCGGTCGCAGGTCAAGCACGGCGTCATGTTCGACCGCAGGGAGGCGGAGGGGACTAAGCGCCGCCACCAAGTCGACACTGTCGTCGAGGGAATGTATGCACTCTCTACGCTTTCTCGGACCCGCGGTTAAGCTCACACGTGTGGCTTGCGATTTAGAGGGATCAACCGGCTCACGAAGAACTTCGAGCTCGCGCTACCCATTATCGGGGACGCGTTCCGCGTAACGGACGCCGAGGCCGTCAGCATGTCTCGCTATGTCGTGCTGCATGACGGACTGTTCCTCGGCTCGAGCAGCGCGTGTAACCTGGTGGCGTGCGCCAAGCTAGCCAAGAAAATGGGGTGGAAAGACGGCCAGCGTATCGTGACCATCCTGTAAGTGAGCTGCTCGCGCTAGGTACTGCACGATGCTAAGAAACAAACAGGTGTGACCCTGGTAGTAGACATTACTCGAAGGTACGTCGCATTGGCCAGTTTTGGCGAGTCGCGGCTGAATGAGCTCTGTTCGCGCTCGGCGTGCAGTTCTGGTGAGTTCGCCAGCGAAGCGAGTTCCATTCAGATGCCAACCAACTATCACAGGAACGATGATTACTTGCGCAATGCTGGTATTCCTATTGATCCCCACATCGTAGAAGACATGCTAGAGCAATGAACCCACGGTGCCTTAGACGCACACCAACACCCCATAATAGAACCAGCGGACAGTCTAATGCATTGCAGTATAGTAATGTACAGATGCAGGATTGGGTATACAAAGCGCACAAATACAGGTATATCGTACAAGGATGTCCGAGATGATACCGTGTACCCGTACATTCAACTACCCGAAGGACCAGCAGCGGATGAGAAAGAGCCTAGGGGCGCAGTCGTAAATGGTGGCGGCCTCGGCGAGGCTCGTGCTTGCGACTCCTTACTCGGCGAAGCGCTTAGAGTCGGTGTCGCTGACGGACGAGTGGTATCGTGCCCATGAGCGACCGGACCAGGGTCAACGGGTCCTACACGCAGGAAGCCAGCCTGGACGAGGAAGTCCCACACACGGCTCGTCTTGTTGACGTCAATCTTGACAAGGTCACGTGCTTCTCGTCGACGCAGCTTTCCTCCGCGACGGGCGTACTCACGGACCAGAGTCTCCTTGATGACAAGATACGGCTTCGGGAAGATGCGCAGCTGTGAACAGAGCGTCTGTTCTTCTGGCGTGAGCAGGTGCAGGAGAGGGCTGTTCGCCAAGTTGAGAGGTGCAGCTGGGCATTGATGTCAGTCGGAACAGATGCAAATAGCAGCTGAAAGTATGCGACGTACGCATCTTCCGTCCAGGAGGGCCGGTCCCGGGCGCGCCCTGGGCCGGTGCGCCCGACTTGGGGGTCGATTCACGCTCGTGGCTCTTCCCACGTTCCGTGCGCGCGTCAGAAACAGATGACTGCCGCCCGCCAGCGCGCAGCTGGGGCAGACGCTCCGGATAATAGTCCCGAGAGAGATTGGTCTTCGCCTGGGTCTGTTCCGCGAGATCAGTGGCGGTGATGATTTAAACCAGACATGGGCTCACATACCCGCTTCACCACGTCTGCTTCGTACTTGTCAATATCCGCGACGGACGTCAAGCCCATCCGGCGGTAGTGCTGCAGCTCGGCGATGCGCTTCCTCAAAAGAGACTCGTCTACGATCCTCGGGTCAGTTGTAACCAGGCCAGGGATACCGGAGCCGACACTTACAGAGAATATCTGCACAGAACTCCTCGAAGTCTTGAGCGGTCTGCAGTCGTGCGAAGGGGCGTAATCGATGGACGATATCTTTGTCCTCCTTTGGCCGCTTCTTCTCGGCAGCCTGCATCTGCTTATAGTTGAGCAAACCCCTGTCGAACATGAACGCTTTGTTTTCGAGCCGTTTGTCGACGCGCTGATTGTACGACTCAATCAGTGAGAGCTTGAACGCGAGGGACTCGGGCGTCTCGATGGGGGGTGGCTGAGTCAGTTCTTCGACCTCCCCCTCTTCCGTATTGCCATCTGCCTTCGACGTGTCCTCCGACCTCCCCCGAGACTCTCTTGACGGACTACTGCTGTTTGTGGCGTGGCCGTTCAGGAGGCCGTTGGAGATACCATTCGGCAGATGCTTGCCACCAGACGTATCTTTGGCTTTCAGCTCTTCCCCCCACCGAGCACGAGCCTTGACATCAGGGTCGTTGTCATCCTCTGGTATCTGATCACCGCCCCATTCTAGACAAATTCCAAACTCAAGATCCTTCACCAAGTCTTCCGCTTCATTATCCAGTTCGTGCTCGAACTCGAGTCGACCGGGCAGGAATGTGGCAACTTCGTGAACGCTGGGGGCGGATGTCGGAGCCACTTTGGGAGCGGGTGGTGGGTTGGTGTTCATGGTGGAGATTCTCCGCCGTTTACGCTCTTGAAACTCACTAGGGTCAACGTCGAAGTGGCGATCCATGTGCTGCGAAGGGAAATGAGGATGAGCGTGTATGACGAATGGAAAGAGGCGCACAGGAAGAGGCCAATCGGGCGAGTCTATATAGACGGATTGATAGTGCTGTTGCACTTCCTCCTTTGTCCGCGTGCCCACATGTTCGGCTATTGCTTGCCAATTGCCGAGACCTTGTAGAGCAATTCCCTCCAAGAGCAATAGCTCCCTTCAATTATCTCTTTGTCAAGTGGGGATGTGCCATAAAGGCCCATATGCAACTCACTCATCTGCTCCCCAATCTTCCGAGAATATGGGATAAGAATGAAGTTCCTAACGAGTTCATGTTCACTAGCGGTAACACAGAGATTATGGGACAAAGAACTTACCACAACTCGATATGCATGCCATCGTTTGTGTTGCCCAAACTCTTTCCCGCTGCAAAAGCATGCCGGACAGATGTCGACGCCGTCTCCGACCTCGCACACCGGATCTGCGCATTTCATGCGAATTGAGTGAGTGAGGTCTCGCGCGCATCCGTCACACTGAATTTGAAGTCCAGGTTCGTTCACAGCTGGTGAGTGGATTTACGTAAGAGAGTGCGTGAGAACCATAAGGTTGCTCTGAACGACGACATGGTTGGAGGAGAACGACATACTCTGGATCTCCTCGGGTTGATATTGTCTCTTACGATGCGTCACAGTCATATCCCACAAGATCTAGGCGGAATCGTGGCTCCGAGACGTCTTGGATGTCGATTGCCACGGGGAGTTCGAGGGTGGCGGAAAGTATGCCCGTCAGAGTGCCGTCGCTGGTGGTTGTCGGTATCCCCAGTCAGACTCTCAAGGAACAGATGCTATAGTCAACGGGCCGCACAGAAGTCAGAGCGTTGTCGACGGCGGCGGCGACGACGACAAGATCTCGGGCGACGACGACTGCCAAAGTTGAACAAACACACCGCCCACACGCATTTCTCACGTTAGCCCCAAACAGTGCTTATCGTACAGAATTCTCCCTTTGCTGGCGACGCGCGAAGGCTATCCGGCGCTTAGGCTCACGCCCTCGCCACCCACTCCCTCGTCGTTGCTGGTGCATTGCGACCTGCACCGTGTCTCCTGTCTTCTAAACCGTCGAGAAGTGTATTTGGCTGCTTGAGAAACTTTCTGGTATTAGTTTCACGACATGAACGGGGACACGGGTCGTTCGCCATCGCCTCCGGCGCCCGGGCGTACTATTGACATTGAGCTGGGCCAACATGAAGTCATCACCGTCGAACTCGACAAACTCGACCCAGACCCTTCGGACCTTCTGGAGCTGCTCACAGAGGGGCAATGTAAGGTCTCCATATGGACGCGTCTTGCTGTAGAATATTGGCGGAAAGGGTGGTTAGAGGCCGCCGAGAAGATCGCTCAGGCGGGCAAGGAATGTGCGTATATACATACCTCAGCGGACCCTGTACTTGGACTGAGCATTCAGCAGCACTTCGTGCCAACGGCGCACATTCATCGTCTGCTCCACTGTTTTCTCTGTTGGCGAATATACAGATGGCACGCGCTGCCTCGGCACCAAAGCTGATTCTTGTAGCCGCACGTATGTGCTATTGTTCTCTGCTTCGACCTGATGTTTCATTGTACACTGAAAACCATTAGGAGAAGACAACATGAGGTCAGAAAAGCCGAGGGACGAATATTACAGGGATGCCGCGCAAATATTCAATCAGGGCGAGAAGATTGCCACCGAGTCGGGGATGTTGGGAAGCACTCTGTCTATGTTGACTCGTGGTATGTCTCTGAACTCTACCAGGGCACTCATCATTAGTGGCGATGCTAGGTCCTCATCCGGCCAAAGCCCGCCCATCCGAGGGTTCCGGCCGGGGGAGGGCATGGCACAGATATGTACGGGACCACTCGGTCATCGATGTAACTTCCCCACTAAACTTCCGGAGTCCCTATTTGCTAGAGCGAAGGCCACTGACGTATGATGACAAGGTGTTATGCAGATGGGAACACGTGCAATGGATGATGCGCTCCGCTCGTTCAACAGCGTCCTGAGCCAGGAGCCACAGGGTAACAACCTAATGGCCCTCCTGGGAAAAGCAAAGATTTTGTATGCACAGCGCGATTACCCTCAGGCTCTGAAGATATTCCAGACCGTTCTGCGACAGAGCCCGAACTGCCAACCCGATCCCCGCATTGGCATTGGACTCTGCCTATGGGCGATGGATCACAAAGCGAGGGCGAAAGCAGCTTGGCAGCGAAGCCTGGAGGTGGTGAGCTCACCTTCTTATCCACGGTGTGCCGGAGTAATCGTCACCTCGATCAGAACCCTAACGGGGGCGCCGCTATGCTTCTCCTCGGCTTGGAGGCACTGAACGCAAGTAAGGACGAAACGCAGACGCAGGAGGAGCGGAAAAGCGAATTCCTGACTGGTACGCGCTACATCGAGAGAGCATTCAAGGCGAACCAGAGGAACTCGGCTGCCGCCAACGCACTGTGCGAATTGATCCTTTTGAAAGGACAGCACAAGATGGCAAGTGTAGCCCGCTTTCTCTTTGCTGTACAGCCCTAGTTATGCTATCCTCTTGCAGGCGTTGAAGCTCGCGGAGCGTACAATACAGTTCACCGACGTCAAGGCTATCCTGACGGACGGCTACATCCGGGCAGGCCGCGTGGCTCATGCTATGGGGAACAAGACAGATGCGATGAAGCATTACAGGCGGGCAAAGGAGGGCCAGCCAGCGAATTTGTTGGCAAACATTGGTCTTGCACAGATGCAGATCAAGGATGGTTAGTCGGCTCCAGATAACACCTACAGGAATCTGACGGTAGCCGATCAGATGACCCGGTCGCGGCCATAGGTACCCTCGACTCGTACCTGCAGCAAGCGCAGAACCCGCGTCAGCGTCCACTAGAAGCGATGGTCATGCTGGCTTCCCTCCGTGCAAAACCTCTTCCTGGCGCGGATATCACCGAGAAGGGCAAAGCCAGAGAGCTTTACGACCAGGTCAGCAAGGCTTTGGGTCTGCCGGATGCTACGGCGCACACACAGAATGGCAGTTCATCTTATCATACGCGCCGGTCATCGCGGAAGATCGCGGAGGATATCGACATGCACGTGGAGATTGCGCGGTTATGGCAGAATGACAATCTCGAGCGGATGCAGCGAGCTTTGAAGGAAGCACTGCGGATAAGCGAAGCCACCAGCCGTTCAAATCCTAGGCTTGTCAACAACGTTGCGGTTCTAGAGTACCTTGACGGGAACTTCGAGTCCGCGCGACCGATGTTCGAGAATGCCATCACGCAGGCGTCGTCAGTGGGTGACCCGGCTGCTGACGGAATGTCGACCACAACATTGTATAACCTTGCACGGACATATGAGGAGCAAGGCGAGGAGTCGACAGCGAGAGATGCGTACGAGAAGCTCTTGGATAGACATCCCGAGTACGTCGATGGTAAGTCCTTCAGATCATTCACCCATTTTGTTGTGTCTGAGATGTACGGTGACTACACAGCCAAGATTCGACAAGCACAGATGCTCGCCGACCTCAATAAGCATAATGAGGCCCATGATCTACTTAAACAAGCCCTCGCTTCAGAACCTGATAATCTCAACCTCCGCGCATACTACACCTACTTCCTCGTCCAATCCAATCTCCCTAGACCCGCCAAAGAATTTGTCTTCGCTACTCTTAAAGATTTCGACAGGCATGACCTATATTCCCTATGCGCAGCCGCTTGGATTCAGTACTACCAGGCCCGAGAAAACCGAGACTCGTCGCCGAAAGGCATTGAGGAGCGGAAGAAAGGGTTCCAGCGCGCAGCCGACTTCTACCAGAAGGCACTGACCAAGGATTCTACGCTCGCCGTTGCGGCGCAGGGTCTCGCCATCGTCATTGCAGAGGACGCCCTGGGCATTCTTGGTGGCGCTCTCGGCCCGCCTACTCATGATGAAGGCACAAAGCGGCTACAGAACGCCAGGGAGGCCTTGGACGTCTTCGCAAAGGTACGGGAGTCATTGAGCGACGGGTGTGTGTACGTGAACATGGGGCACTGCTACTATGCACGGGATGAGTTTGACCGCGCCATCGAGAGCGTAAGCACATACCTTGTCGTTCCTGTCATGAGCCACTTACCCCCGCTCCCCCTTCCCGACAGTACGAAACGGCATCGAGGCGCTACTACAGCAATCAGAACGTCTCTGTCTTGTTGTGCTTATGCAGGTCATATTACGCCAAGGCAACTCGAGATCAGTCGTTTACCGTCATGAATACTGCGCTGCAATGCGCTCAGAAGGTGAAGACGCCCCAGTCCCACGAAGATGCGTGATGGTCACTCACAATGTGCAGGCATATCATCTCAATCCGCAAGACAAAGCAATTCTCTACAACATTGCTATGATCCAGCAGAAGGCCGCGGAGATGTTGCTGTCGATAGCGCCCGCGAAGCGTTCACTCAAGGACCTCGAGCTAGCGATCCAGCAAGCGACACAAGCGCAGAAGTGCGAGTTCCTGACAGTAGTTCCTGACACGTGAGTGCTGACGTTCTGCGATCCAGGCTGTTCGCGTCCCTTGCAGCGGATCCATCGCCTGTGGTACCATATAGTAAGGAGATGGCCGACCAGCGTCGGAAATATGGCGACAGTATGCTGAGACGATGTGATGAACATCTGGCGACACAACGGCAGCACGAAGCTGAAACACAGGCGAAACTCGAGGCTGCGCGGCAGAAGCGTCAGCAAGAACGAGAGCAGCAGGAGGCGGCAGAGGTATATGCTACAGTGTTTCGTGGCCGTTCGAAATACTCACGAAGGGTTGTAGCGTGTGCGCACAGAAGAGCTCAAGCGCCAAGCCGAGCAGCTCGCAGAGGAGCGGCGGAAGGCGCGTGAGCAAGTCCAGGAATGGACGCGAGACATCAAGATCGAAAGCGACGAGGAGCGCGAACGCAAAGCTGCCAAGAAAGCCAGCCGCCGTGTCCGGACCGAAGGCGGCAGTGGCGACGAGACACCTGCGGGAGAGCCGCGCAAGAAGCGCCGCGCCGGGAAGCTCAAGAAATCAGCCGGTGCTGAGGAAGGAGACGATGCGGCGGCGCTCTTTAGTGGCGACGAGGAAGGCGAGAAGCCTGCGAAGAAGGTGAATGTCCACACCGTCTTACTTTTTGATCGTTCGCTGATCCCTTCCCAGCGGACGTCGAAGAAACGTGTTGTCCGGGACGATGAGGATGAGGATGAGCCTGCAGGCGCTCCTCGGAAAAAGCAGATGTACGTGTGCATTCGAACCCGCCAAAGTCTACGGAGTTGCTGATATGGGCTGGATCTAGTAAAAGTAAAGAGTATATATCGGACTCGGACGAGAACATGTCGTGACCTCATACACTTATTTTTGTTGCGCTTTATCCGCGCTTTGTGATGCTGTATTGTACTTACATCCTGTATCTGTTACCCTGCATCGTTTCCTGGCAAATGCGCAGATGTGACACAAGTAGCGGCCTTCCTAGGCTGTGGCTGCGAGTGAGCGCTCATGGCGTCCGCTAACCAGCTGACTTGAGCTCCCTTCACTAAGACACAAGCTAGGTGCGCTCGCAGCACTAGGAATGCAAAAGGAGTAGTGATATGAATTGACAAGGTGCCACTGGCTGACATCTAGATGTACCATAAGCTGAACGTATAAAGTTACATCGAAGCTTACATATGAGCCGGTCTAAGGCAGTGCCCATTATTCAGGTGTCGAATCAACGAGTCCCGCCGGCTAAAAGCTTTCAAGCAGCCTCCGACCATCCTCCTACCTCCATATTCGTAGCTTCCTCCTTCGTATCCCGGATAATCCTCCTCCGGCACCCCGCAACAGACCAACTGATCATCTCTGCCGAGCGCGAAGTGCGTGTTGACGTGTCGTTCGTAGTCAGCCTTGCGGCGGAACGAGGAGGCGCAATGCGGGCAGGTGAGTCGTCCGTTGTGGACCTCGGGTTTGGAGGAGGCCGGGCCCACTTGCTTGTTGCGAGGGGAGGTGGTGCGGACCCGCCCAAGGGTCAAGGAGGTGAGCCGAGAGGAAACGGGAGAGGACGAGCTGGAGCGAGGGCGCCTGGGGCGCGAAGCATTCTTGTTGGATGTGGGGGTACCTCGTCCTTTCGAGTGTTGGGGAGCAACGGTAGATGCGTTCAAGATGGGCGCCGGAGATGATCCTGCCGATGAAGACCCGTCATAGAGGGCGTTCGAGGGTGTCTCTGTGGGAGAGTCGGCGGGCCATCCCCACGACGGAGAGGGGGTGCTACTCAAATATGACGTTCGATCGTCGGAGGAGGAGAGAGGGGAGGAGACGTCCTGACGGTACCTGGCACCGAGATCAAATCCGTGAGGCGGCAAGGCAGTCGGAGAGTCCCCCCAGAGGGCGCTGCCCTCAACACGATCAGGGAAGGCATCCGTGAGCCCGCCTGGCATCAGGCTGAAAGGACTGTGTACACCACGTCTGTCAGATGACATTCCTTGGCAGGTAACGCGTACGCACTCAGTGTATGGGTCCACCACGTCGTTAAAGAGAGCTTCGAGTTCGGTGTCAGTCGGTAATAGTCCGCCAAATGACGGGCCAAGCGACATGTCTAGTCCCGAATAGTCGTTCAGGAAGGCGTGAGACAACGAGAGCGAGTCACCAGAGGGATACAATGGGAGTGCATCCGCTGCAGGAACTTGAAGTACGGCATCGAAGTCGGGGGGAGAGAAGACAAGGTCATAGTCCTTCGGAGGATACGCGGATTGAGCAGTGGCGGACATTGCTGTGGAGGTCGAGCGAGCCTGGCTAGCGATGAGGAAATCATGGCTGTCAAAGCCACTGCTTTTATACTCGGGGACACAGAAAGCATCTCGCCGTCGTACAGCGCAAGGCGGCGAGGGTCGAGGGAATTCAGTGCACCTCTACAAGCACCAAGAAGCGCTCCGCTAAGCCTTATATGGTGCAAACGGGGTCTCGTGATGCGAAATGAGTGTACCTCTACAAGCACCACGGCGTTAGCGGACCAGTGGCAGCGTAATCGTGGGAGATCAGCGTACCTCTACAAGCACCAGCCGTTCTTGGCAACTACACTGCAGAACGGCCGCGACGTGGTAGTCGGTACGCCTGTTGGGGCACCATGTGCGTGGGTTAGTATGTGACCGAAACTATATATCAGGTGCAAATACAGTCCATGGTAGGGCTATGACCCTGCAAATTTCGGCGGTCAGCATACCTCTGAAGTACGAGCTACTATAGGGCAACTTGGTTATCGAGTCGATAGTTAGTGTACCTCGCAAAAGGTGCATCTGCAGCGGGAAGTACACTGAGAAAGACAGCTAGCCAATGCACGCGTTCCATTCTGGATTATCGCTTTCAGTGAGACCGATAACTGGATGTCTCATCGGCCTCGTGGATGCGCGGTTCTGCGTGCCACCATATTGGCACGAGATCTCCATGATGGGTTCATTGTCTGGAAAATACTCAGCTATCCAACAGAAAATGTGGTCTTTTTGGTACATATTTGCAGCGATTCGCACTGCGCTCCGGTAGACATATCCAGCATGCAGTCCAAACACCATCTTGACGACCTGTCAGGCTGTACACAAAACCCAATTAAGTCGACTATCCATCTACGTCATCGATCGTTGTGCACCATCTCAAGCATGAAACGGTCTATACATACCATCCCGAATGATCAGGCGATCATGGCGAAGAGTCGGAGTACATGTACAATGTAGAGCAACTGTAGAGCGCCTCGTGCAGCGCGCACCTCACGAGTTGGGTACGGTCCACGGTAGGCTCGGCCCGGGTGGCGTGGACGCCAATACTGCCAGCTCGCCTTTGTCAACCGTGTCTGCGAATCTGCGTCCTACTTGTTACTGGCCATTTGGAACAGCACCCGTAACGACATCCCTTTGCTAGCTGCACACGGTCAGCCTGTCGTTCCGGGACAACACCGAGATGGTATCACGGTCACCATATACAAGATGATAGTTAAGTTGCAGCGAGAAAGGGCTGGTGCATGACATTGTGGAATACATCTTCGTAGGGCGGCAGTCGTAGATGAGTACCTCGCCTGGTCTTGAAGAGTACTGGCGCAAGCTGGGTGAGTGTGGTGACTATTACATGCTTGCTGGCCCATTCTCCCCCTCGTTTCTGCTCAGTGATGATGATAGCTGTCCTTGCTACTCTGAATACCTGCATGTGGCTGACTCAAACAAAACCAGGTCATGAGCTGGAGGGTCTGCAATTTGATGTGAAGCATACAAATCACTGATGACAACTGGTTGCTCTGGTCAGAGCAAGCATGGAGTGAGTACAGTGATAATCAGCTTATTCTGCCTATCTGAGTCAGTGAAACAGCAATTTGCTGAACCCTTCAGTGCACTCTTAGACTGTGTGTATAGAGGTCCATGTGTCAGCCCCGGAATGCTCTGCATTGGAAAGATACAAAACTGACCTTATGTACAAACCAGGTGTGATACAGTCAAGATTGAAGGAGTAGTAGGTTGTGGCAAAGCTATCACCTGAGCTGTGTTACGTATGCCGCGTTTGTTTTCCCTTTATTTTCATCCTCTGTGCACTTATGATACCGCTCGGGGCTTATCCCCTCGTGACCTTACCGTATCCGTGGCTCAACCCATGGCGCTTCTTCTCACGCTCGTCCCTGACCATGTGCTCTTATCTGTCCTGACTCGTTGTGACTCATACCTGACTCG
>KV429044.1:60212-217478 GCA_001632345.1 Daedalea quercina L-15889 | reverse complement strand
ACGAACTCGACCTTGCCTCAGACGTGCTTGAGGGCAAGCGTCCTCGATCATCCTCAGACTCTATCTCGTTCCCCTTGCCCTATAGCCTATACCTTTGGGTTAGGGTTTGCGCTAGCGCAGGGTGTTACGCTCCGCGTAACAACTGGGAATATCAGCATGCACTGATGCTGTGCATATCCTCAGCTTGGGATCCCAGGAAAGCCCTGAAGCAAGCGGTGTTAGTGGGATGTATATGCTTACAGTAAGAGTAATAAGGCATCTTCCAGAAGTCAGCCCAAGCATTCAGAGCATGACCAAGCCCCAGCCCCCTTCAGGCAGTTTTGTTGTTCCTCACTTCGAGCGAATCACAGAGCTGGTAGAAGAGTCTGCTTGAGAGGTCAGGCAATGGCTGAAGGCTCTGCCATTCCCAAAGCAGGTTTTGCACTGACGATGTACTCAGTGGTCTGTGATTATCATAGGGAGTTACACCTTACATATGCTGGCAAAGTCGTCAAGATGTGTGAGGTTCATGTTGAAGAGATCCTTAATCCCGTCGATGGCAGTGTCATTGCCTGACGTGAAGACAGTGTCGATGTGTCCGACGACGGCCTGTACATCTGCAGAACAATTCTGTGGCATGTGCTTGCGAATAATGTCGAGGTAGCCCCAGTAATCACTAAAGAGCACATATGATAAGTCAACGAGCACTGGCACAAATTGATGCCCAGGAATGCACACGATACTCTCAACAACAGCGGATGACGCCCAAGCAGCGTAGAAGACGTCGGGCTTGCTACAATGTACAGAAACAATGGCCCATGGGTTAGAGATACATATAGAAACTACCTGAAGTCAAGAAGCTCACTTCACTTCTGTGAAAGCGGTCAACGCGCCTGAATAGCTGCCTCCGACGAGAATCCATGGCGCTTCGTTAGGAGTGACATGATCCCTGCCAGGCATGGGAAGCTTCACATTGTATGCGAAGTATACCAAGTCGTCGATTGCCTGCTGAATCGTATGGTACTGCAAGCTTTCGACGGAGAGATTGTTGTACGGATTCGAATAGCCGTAATACCGATGCTCTATGACAATGGTGGCACCGTTCAGCTCCTGAGCGATCATCCCATTGATCGAGTCGTTCGCCAGGTGGCCCTCATAGCCTATGATACAGGTCCGTTCAACGCACTGGATCGTCATATTCGTCGACATCATACCGTCGGCATTTCCCTCTCCGGGCGTGTTGAGGATGATAGGGTCACCTAGTAGAAAACATAAAGACGTGGCATAAAATGACAGCCGAAGTCAACATATTACGCACCAGCTTCGTAGAACTCCCAGGTGTGCCAATACCTCTGCTTGAACGTTCCGAGGTTCGGATCGTTGTGGTCAGTCAGCTGATCAAAGTAATACGTCGTGTTGAGAGGCGGGAGTTCTGTGTCATTGCGATCTACGACGGGAGTCTCCGATGAGACTTCCACCTTGTGCACGAGCGGCCACGCCCGGTTCCTCGGGACCAAAGCGTCTGAACCTATGGCTAATAAGGCGAGGATTAAGCTCGCCCTTGTCCCGAAGCTATAGTGGTGGTCGTCGAAGGGAGGCGCGGATGTGCGTGCGCTACTAGTACAACCAACCAACCTTTTAAGCTCGTGATTGACGACGTCGGGTCCATCCCGGCAGCAAGGATTGCACCTCGCTGCGGCAGATAAGTACGTACCCGCCTGAAACTGCGCGAATTCCGATCCCACATGGATTGCTCACCTGAATTCGGAGCCCAAGTGATTTACGTCGCTCTACACAATCCGCGAGTTACGCACTCCTGCAATACGCATTCATGATGTGCGGGTGTCCGACCGAAGGCGAAAGCGCGCGCTTGATGACGGTTGCGACGGAGGCGACATTCGGGCAAGCGCTTATACTACTGGAAGGACAGGCAAAGTGGCGGTACTTGTCACTGCTTTTGACACGCTCACCGACTACTGTGACTTGTAGGTCTACGACACAGCCGTAATAGGGGTGTGTTGCGTGTTGGGGCAAAATCACGTAGCGAGATGCGTTGGCCGGCTTATGGATTATCGCTCTACCGCAGGGACTATCGCAACAATCTTCAGATATACTTACGTACTTATCACTGCAATGCTCGACTGACTGAATGTTTCGACGCACTGAGGTCGCAAGAGCGGTGTCTCTGGGTCACATTACAAGCTGCAAGGAGATTTGAACCAGCAGAATGTTGGGTGCCATCTAGAGGTAGGCGTCCAACACGCGCGTGAAGGTACTCTGTAGCACCGTTGGAGATCGCGTTTCCTTGAGACAGGTTTGTAGTGCGAGTAGAATGACGGTAGCGTATCAGTATACGCATCATATCTACCGTTTGCTCTTCTTGCCCTTATCGCGAGGATGTGTATCGGTTGCTTCACGAGCCCTCTTCTTATCTTTCCCACTCGAGGGTACGGGTTGCAGCTTTTCTTTCGCCGCCCGCACTCGTTTCAGCACGCCACGCAGTATCCGCTTCTCACCGAGCCGGACGATGATGGCGTACTTTTTGTTGATCGAGAGACTGTCAGCATTCTCGGGCTCGAGGAGCTTTTCGTCCTCCTGTAAGTTCACGTAAGTAAATATGGGCGCCGATGCACTGGAGAACATGCCTCGAGGGTATCTGGATAATCCTGCATACGTCTCTTCAACGTCTTCTCAATGACATCCAGAACATTGACATCGACTTTTGACTTCGGAAGCTTGCCCTTCTTACTCGTCTTTTCCCACTCGTCGGAGGGCATCATTAAGAGGCGCACGAAAGATACGAGTTCTTCCGGCAGCTCGCAATCAGTCCCGATGACAAAAGTACTCACGAAGGAGTGGTGTGAGTATACAGTTGGCACTGTCAATGAGAAGCGCGCTCACTCGTCGTCGGCATTCTCAAGCCACCAGTCAACACGTTCTCCTAGAGACACCGGATCAACTGCGGTGACTGCGACTGCCAGGTCGCCGCGAATCTCGACTATGTCTGCAGGATTGCCGATGCCGCCTAGGGACTGAGGGACCGGGACGAGATCTACATGACCGTATCGACGAAGTAAGTCAGAGTTTGGAGGGTCCCCGTACGTATTCCACTAGTACAATTGTAATTAGCTTAGCGTAAACAATGCGGAGTGCGTTCCGCCTACAATTTGTTCGCCCGTCTTGATAGGTTTCGTGGTGACCATTCTCAGGTTTCTGGCTTCGTAAAACAATTTGGCCTGGACAGGATAGCAGCGGAGTAAGTAGCTATAATTCAAGAATGACTGTCAGGACTCACGTTTTCCGACCCGTACCGAGCGTTGAGCATGTCTGCAATGGGAACCATCGCGACGTTTGCGGAATTTTCGGTATCTTCGTCATCCAAGTCAACCGAGCCAACCTCTAATGTATCGTCTGCTTGCTCATCAGCATCGTCAACTGTGCCCTCGCCCCGGGTGTCTAGGGATTGACCGTCCACGTCCATGGCCTCCGCGTCATTATCTTCTGCGGCATCAATGTGCTCCTCGTCACCGGACCATGGCTCGACGTCGAAGCTGCGAGACAATATACGGCTTCCCATAATGTGGTAGCGCTCCAGCAAATAATGGTGGTGGGCTGCTTCAGGAAACAGATCGGCTCGACTCTGAGAATGTAGTGTCAGAAGTGAACAACGGCGGCTACAGCTTGCGAGTACCTGCATGGCGGGCACCACCTTCTCCTTGAAATCTCGCTCGGCTTCCTCCTTGCCAATTTTGTCTAGCATAGACGTAAAAATACGAGATGTCAGGGCGTTTGATATGAAATGTACAATATCAGACGCACCTACCACCGCAGTTCCGGAAAGTTCCTTCAGGTCCTTATCAGGCCAAAACATCGGTGTGTCGAACGCCGATGGGAGAGAAGCTGGCACGAGCAGGTTCATTCGTCTTCCACGCATATGATCTTTCGCTCGAACTTACAGAGATAAGTGGACCACTTTGACGCACTTCCCTGTGACTCCTCCCACATCATGCAGAGAATCAGACCCGCCCAACCCTTGTCTAACCCGGACTGCTTCCATGTCTCCATGCCGAGCCGAGAAGGGAGAACGGATGTACGCGTGGAGAGTGTGAGGTCGCGCGGGATTTCGAAGAGCGTGTGTCCTTGCTATACACGTCCGCGTCGGTGTTAGAATGAAAGTGCGCCGGGTGTAACGCACAGGTATATCCTTCAGCGCGACAGCGCCGCGTCCATGGCCGGGAAACTCTGCAAATCCCATAGAGGAGGTATCTATAAAGCCATTCTTGGACTTAAACCACCCAATTAGGTCTTCTGTAGACATCTTTCGCAGAAGAGGGCGCCAGGGGAGATTAGCAGGGACCCGCAGGGGTGGATGCTATATACCTGGTCTGCATGGATATGGTCGAGCGAACGAGATCTCTTGACAAATCTCAGCGATCCTAGTTGACGCGTGTCTCGTGATGCGATTGTAGCCGACACGTACGCGTGCAACCCTGTGCAACTGCTCAGCGCGTTCGAATTCACATGATTGCGTCTCCACCGCCTCGGCGCCACCGAAGCTTGAAGCTTGAAGGCTCGACAGATGTTTGACTTCGGACACAACCCAGCGTGTAGGCCAGAGAGATGACGATGTACGAAAGTCTGCTCAGCGAGAAGGAGAAGCTCGATAAACTATACTGCGATGAACTGAATGCCGTATCTGATTTGCAGGAGCTTCTGCTCGAGCATGTCGTCCCAAATATGGTTTCCGAGCTCGAGATTGATGAACCTGGTCGGAAGCGCATTAGTGACTGGGCAACAGACACTCGTAAGTGCGACATATGCTGGTCATTCAGTAGCTGATGCATACGGTAAAAGCCTCTGTATTTCGTGTCCTAAAGGTGAGGGACCTGCCGCTTTGACATCACTGCACTCATCTTGTGTCATCGCCTCCGTAGCGCCATAAATTTGTCGCGTCATTCGCGCTGGAAGATATTCGACAAATTCTGCTTCACCGTTTGGAGATAGTACATGTGCAACGGAAAGACATCGCTCCGTTCCTACGTTGTGTCCCACTCACATCGGTGGATCCCTTCGGCCGACCGATTGTCATCGTAACGCCAACAAAGCTACAACTCTCACCAGACCAGCTTCCGCATATCCTCCGTAACTGTATGGAAGCCTTGCGCGTCCGTCTCCAACAGCTCAACTTTAAGCGTGACGTCAAGCAACCTCCTGTCCTACAGCATATTGTCTTATTGGACATGGAGGGGATGTCCGTAGCCAGCGCTGTACGTTCATACGGTCCTATAACGAGAGTTCTCTGTTCATTTACAGCGCGTAGGGGTGGATGGAGACTGTCTCTACATTTGCGCAACAGATATTACCCGCGTTTCCAGGGATGCTCGCAGCGGGTGGGTGTCTCGCTCTGCTGCCGGTCCCCGCAGCGCCTCCTGCTATATGATTACTCTTCTAACTGACGGATCGCATCACGCAGTCTTTGTGCTTAATTACACATGGCAACTCGCCGGCGCATGGAAATTTGCCAAGTATGTGTCCTCTCCGCTCGGCATCGTGCCACCCTCTTTCTGACGATGGTAATCAGGCGGCTCCTGCCCCCAAGGGCGCTCTCACGTGTGCTCTTCCCCAGCCGCGAGGAACTCCTAGGCTATCTAACGCCAGCCTGCCTTCCGTCTGGTAAGTCCATGTGGTTTTCAGACCACTTGGAAGCTCATTCATCAAATGGAGACTACGGTGGTCTCTTGGACCCGTCCTGGCAATTGGAGGACCCGCTGCGGACTTTCCTCGAGGATTCAGCTGCAATAAACTTTGCGTGCGATGCTGGCGCTGATGCCGGACCCTCACGCAGAGGCATTGGCACCGCATCGAAACAGGAGACTGCAGACCGCAGCACTCTTCTTGTCGCAAATAGCTCGACGTCTCCAACACCGCATATCAGCCCTTACTATGGATATCCAGTGCTACATAATACCTCGATGCCGACGCTACGCCACGGCCGCCGGAGGAAGCGAGACCTCGTGCGTACGCTCGCGCGGCTCTTCTGGGCACGCTGGTATAGGCAAATCAATGCTATCCTAGCGGTCGTCGTGCTTCTCGCCACCCTGACTATATCACGAAGGACCCGAGTCGCCCTTGGGATACAGGGACAGACCACGACTTTGAAGGCAAAACTTCGTAGGTTGATTACTACCCCCCCAGGCATCCGTTAGCCTATTCGTCGGGTCGGCGGTGGTATTGGCCAATATAAATCGAGCGCTGTGTTGTACGGCTCCCGCCGTTGGCCTTCTTGCATTCGTCGCATTCACTGGACTTCATGATTTGCATTCATTTCCAACCCATTGAATTATGTCTTCATACATTTTACAGCTTCTCGTTCGTCGAATAGCGCAGTAATAATATCTACTCATTACTGGTGCAACGCGATGGACTCGAAAACGTCCGATTAGCTTGACAGCCTCAAGTCCGATTCGGGGAAGGCGCCGTCATATTCCGTGCCTCTAAGGATCCCTACTAATCGGTGCTTGCCGCTTAAGTCGCATCTCAGCACCAACGCTATTCCGCTCATATGCCCTGATGCGGTGAGAGAGGATCCACTTGTACGCACATCGGCTGGATGGCTGTTCTGTGTTGAAGAGATCCGAACAAAGGTTGATGCTCCCCAGGCCGTTGCTAGCGAATGAACGAGGCGACAGGCGCGACCATAACCATCGACATTTGAGTTGCGAGTTGCGGCCTGCTCGTAGTTAGATACAACGTAATGCGAGTGGCCGCTGCCCGAAGGAAGCTCACAATGATCATAAGGGATACAGATATTCTTGATGGAGCAATGACGTCCTGTAGCTCCCGTCATCCCTTTTCGGCGGCCCTGCCAGAGTCACTCCGAGGAGTTTGTACCGGTTAAGGTGGGCAGGTACCACGCGAATACCCCCTGTCGACGTGGTAGGCAGCGAAGAAGCATTGAGGGACTGTCCATCTTGCTTCTAGGCCTTCAGATTCCATTCCGACGAGGGGGCGGCGGTGGCGTGTCAATCTTACCGCAACAGCACGGTCCGACATTCGATCTCCGTCGATCCACTTTCAATTCCGCTGCTTGAGAGCGGCCGCTCATACGCAACCGTGTCAGCTAGCAGTAGCAAGAAATCGGACGTCGTGCGACATACGTGAAGCCGTTTCGACCATACTTGACAAGCGTAGCTGATCGTGACAAACAAACGGACGTCTCATCAGTGAAACACATAAGTAGATGATATTACAACGTGCGCATTCGATACAAGCATCGCCGATGACTCTATGTATAGACGGACGTGTTGATACAGTACTGTTGCACAACGACCTCGGGTATGAATCCTAGCATAATTTACAGGAAGTACTCGGGCAGCTAGAACGGCCGGCCACCGTCAATGCCGCCATAACCCTCGACCAGCGAATAGACTCACCTTGCCACCTGCATTTTGAGCCGCTTGTTGACTCGGCCCATCCCGCTCATTCTCCGGCGCTGCTTGGAAGACATTGAAGTACATGGATTCCCCTGGTCCCACTTCCAGTATGCTCGCCGAGTTGCCACACCGATAACAGTAGTTTGGTGCGGACCACACCGTCGACAGATGTTTATCAAACAATGACGAGTAGCCTTCCATGCACAGCTGATGTGCGCGAAGGATGTGCGACATATTGTTGGTCTCTAAGAATTTGTAGACGACTCCTGACCCAAAGGTATAGCCGGCTCCACTGCGCCCTCATCCTGGATCAGTCATCCTGAGGCGCTGCAGGGCAATAAAACACACCGAGGGGATATTGCAAAATCTTCCTTCTCGGGATCCGGGTCAGACCACACTAGGTCCGCCATTGGGCCTTCATGTGGGATCTCTGCGACAAGCTGAGACACATAGAGGGTGATGACTTAGAAGGACTAACCTCGGAATCTGTCTACGACCTTTATTTGGTCGATGGAATGTATGGAGGGTGACAGACCTGCACTACCCAACCTCAAATGGTAAAGTAGTCGTACAAAGCATGTTTACTGACCACCATGGACACAGAATATCCGATCATCAATGACGACGGAGAGCGTAAGGAAATCGAACATGTCGGTGAAGTATGTCCATACGTGGGACGACCCATACTTGCGTACGCATTCGGTGTAGAAGCCGTAAGTCTATTGAAACTTCGTGAATCCAGCGTTCACGCCGACTGCAACTTCACTGACTTGCGTAACAGCACGGGACTCGTGATTTCCTCGTATCAGTTGGACGCGGTCGGGGTATCGTAGCTTGAGACATGTTAGGAGGGATATCGTCTCGACGCTGAAGAGTCCGCGGTCGACATAGTCACCTCGTGAGAGCATCAACTCAAAATGTACGCGTAAATGGCCGGCGCGAACGTACCAAGGAAGAGGTAGTTTGTATGAGGTGCAAACCCGCCTATGCGAAAGATTTCGACGAGGTCGTAGAACTGACTTGAACATAAATCAGACGTGGCTGACAATCAGGACGCGTTGACTCACCCATGGATGTCCCCGACCACTGTAACAGGTGCACTAACATGGACAACATTTGACTCCCTCATGAGCACCTCCTTTGTCTTTTCGCATATTTCTCGCAACAGAGCTTCATGCAGCAGCTGCTTCCCTAGTAGTTGCTCAATACAAGCGTCGAGATCAAAAGGTGCCATGAAATCTGGACGTCAGTGCGAGTCAATGCGAGTGTTCTCGACTTGGTAAGCGCCTCGGCTTGAGAACCTCATGTTTACACTTGCTTGCGCACACTGCCTTAAGAGGATATCTTCATCGCTGGCGCCCTCTCAGACGGCAACCTGTGCTTATGTGGACTCCATCAGTTCACTCGTCGGCATGTATGATCACCGCCTTACGTTCTCGTCTCGAATGCGACCGGAAAGTTTCTACGTCAAGGACTATGCTGCAGCGCTCACGCGGACCTTTCTAACCACCGTGCACGTCAATGCCGAGTAGCCCATGCCTGAAGATTTCAGTCGGAAATCGCATGGTAGTATACGGCTAGCACGGCGTAATGATTTCTTGCGTGAAGGAGATGGTGAGTCTCGGTGGTTTTTTTGTACTCTCATGCTAAATAACGGCTGCATGGTCCGCGAATTTCCATTCAATGTATGCATAGCGTCTATCCTTGACTCTTGCGTCGCTAGTCAAGCGTCTCACATGCATCTGCTCGAAGCCAATGCTGACGCGTATGTCTTGGTCGCATCTCAAACTTGATACGCCTTCCCCGCAGCAACGGATTGTTCAGTTTTTGTTTCTCTTCCACCCCAAAATAACGAGAATGCTGCAGTCCATCTGACCCTGTAGAAAGTGTCAGACCTAAGAGACGTCTTGACGAGGCCTCTTGCCTTTCGATTTTCACAGGCGAGCCGTCTTGAAATGCAGCCCACATGTCCTCGAGTAATTTTCTCCGAACGCGGTAGGTGAACAAGACGCTCTTCGTGAAGACCCTTCTGACGATCGGGCAAGGTCACAAGGTGGGCGGTTTGCAACAGGTTTTACTCAGGTTTTATCATCACCCGTCCCCTTGATTCTCTCAGCGGGAAACCGGACACAGCTCAAATTCACCCGTACGTTAGGGCGTACGTACCTGTCGCCTGTGTGAGAACTAATAATGCATGGCGCCCATCCGCGGACGGTATGGTGCGCTCTTGAAGCATGAAATTCTGACCAAAACCCGATGGTGTGGCCAGCCGCGGTTCCGCAAGGAAGACACGAATTTGAGCAGTGTTGGTCGCGACAATCCTGCATGCAAGGAACGAATGGGAGCGGTCGTCTCAGTTAGCTGGCAGGCCTGTTACGTAACGGCGATGGTTGTGGGCGATATGATGCCAGTACGCACGAATTACATCTATCTGTCCCATTTAAGAGAGATTGTATCGGTACAGGCAGATGGGTATGTCTCGGTGGGGGTCGTGACCCGTCTCCTTCGCTGCCCCATTTGCATCCCCGGAGCGTCGCGACGTTTCACATACAGGTTTTCGTCCCACGACGATCGAGCCTTGTACCCTGAGCACCACTCTGTGCAGCAGAATGGCCTCTACTCTTGTCACCGAGCCGTTTCACCTGGAGTATTCTAACGTTGATTCCTGATCCAGCGCAGTGGACAGATCCGTAAACCGAGTATAGCTATTCATCGGTGACCGATTTACTCGGCCGGGGGCAGTAAGTGAACTACTGTCGAAGGCTGCCAGCTGTTGAGATTTGAAAATCGGTGTTCAAGGCTTCTATTGATCCTTGGACGTCTCGATGTATGGCACCCCCGGTACACATACGTATGCTACGAACCGAACATGGGAAGGCGGGTGAAGATTGTCTTCGCTGCAAGACAGTGATGGACACATGAATATTCGTGTCTCTACTTTGCGTTTGGTCCATATATAAAAGCTGTCCGCCCATCGTCAGCAAATTAGTCCACCCACGACGCCGAATCCGTCTACCATGGATCCGTACTACCAGCCCACGCATCCCGGCCAGCAGAGTCAATATAGGCACTCGCACTCGCTATCTTCGACAACCGACCCTTCTGCTGCGGCGCATTACCAGGCGTCGCACGCAGCAGGCTATCCGGCTTCAGCGGCGCCACCATCAGCTCCATATCCTCATGCATCTTCGCAATATGCAGCATACCCACAAGCAGCGAATAGCCAGATTGCCGCTCCGCACTTGGGGGATCCTCGCAGCGGCTACGTTGGTACGTCTGGTTGCAGGCTCTCCTTGCCCTTGTGCCGTAGTCCTGACTAGCGCTTAGAACACCCGCCGCGTAACCTACCATATACAACAACCCACGCCGCAGATATGCAAGCTCAGATGCAGGCGCACGGCGCCTACCCGGGGATGCCGCCGCAAGCAAGAGACCCGTACGCGCATCAGTTCAACGCACAGGCGGGGTACGCTCAGGGCCCGGCGCGCCATGCGGTCCACCACGAGACGCGATATATCCCCACCCCCGCGCAGACCATGCAGTCGTACCAATCGCTCCCCTCGCGCGGCGCCACGCTGACTCCCCCGCAATCGTCCCCGTCCCCCGGCGTGGAGAGGTACGCGTGCGACAAGTGCGACCGCACCTTCTCCCGCCCACACGACCGGAAGCGCCACTACGAGAGCCAGCACCTGCAGACTTCTCACAAATGCCAGTACTGCCGGAAGGAGTTCAGTCGTGCAGATTCACTGAAACGGCATCTCGACAACGGGTGCGACAAGGTTCCCGTCGCCTGAATGGCGAGCGGGACGTCCGGCAACTTCGCACTTCGAGCTGGGCGTTTTCCTCGCATGATGTATGCTGTATCCTATCTTAGCGTGAATCGACATGTATTAGCCACTTGTATCTTGGACACCCACTCAATTGCTGTCTGTATCACCGAGACCGCTCCTACTGTAGTCCCTCGCTGCCGAATAGATTCCCTTCCTCACAGTGCTCATCCGATTCCATCACCGATTAGAGTGAGCATCAGAGCATGAGATGGTGCAAGAGAAATGATGCAAAGCGCACGACCCGTCTTCAGAATTGAAGCAGCATCTGTGGGGCGTGGACTGAACCGTGTGGCATCATGATGCGAGGCTGACAGAAACGTTAATGTGGCCGTTGCGATGATGGTACAGAACACATCGCCGTACCACGAAGACGGGGCCAGCCCTATACGGAACGGCCACGACGCAAGTCTGCAGAACGCTTCGTGCGGATTGACTGTCGATGTGGCCCGAGGACTCACCTGTGCTTCCGTGAGAGCCTCGTGCTGGTCATCTGAGATGGGACGAGAGTAAATGGCCCGATACCATCGCCGATCGGCATGGCGCCACCGGTAGGGCAGACACCATATGCTCCAGACTTTCGTGCGGCTCACTTCGAGAAGCAAGGCGCGTTGAGCAGCGCCTGATAGTTGTGGGAGGTAAGCGTTGGATTTAGTGAGGCCGTGTCCTAATTGACAAGATTCGGCGTCATTGGCGCGAGGATTGAATGAATGTACCACGCACATGCTCTGAAGAACTGTCTGGAATGCCTGCTGTGATAGACATAATGCACAGCTGAAGCCTGCGGAAGAGGCGAGGAACCCAGCTGACGGGCTTCTTGTTCACCATTCCCTGCTGATTTACGGCACGAGCGCGCGACCTAGGGCCTGATCACCGGTATGTCCCGAGGAGAAACACTGAAAGACAGCGAACCAGGTACTCAGACAGACAGGGGAGCTCACCTGGAAGGGCAACGTTCGTTCACGTACCAACGTACGCTTCCGCAGTTCCAATAGCACTCAGTGCCCGAATATAGCGATGTACGGCAGCTCTGTTCCGGACTGTCTCTGAATGCCAGAGCCGCGCTAGCGGCACGTCCGTGCGGATCGCGATATGTAACCTCTCTTGTAGACCTTCGTATCATCGGCCAGCCAGTCGGACGGCGGTGTCCGAGGAGGCAACGGTCTGAGATGCCAGCCAGGAAACGTGACGCAGGTCGTACCGTAGCAACCCACGCCTGCAGTTATCGCGCGAAGAAGCCAGCCAAAACGTGCAAGCAAGTTCCTTTTGCATTATGATCGTCAGCGTATCAAACTGCGGACTGTCGCACCTTCGTCTGTAACTGTATAATGACCAGACAGCGGGTCGGCGATGATCAGGAAGAGGATGTCCACAGGGTTGCTGACGTGGCTCCCATGATCCCATAGGTCGAACGAATGGAATAGGCGTTACCCAGATGGCTGAGCACAGTAATTTCGAGCGGTCGTCCCTTTCTAATGCCTCTCTATGGCGCCCTCCTCGAGCGCACATGGGCCGTATTGAGTGGCGAGCCCAGCCATGTACAGAAATTCCCGCAAACACATAACGCCCAATGTAGCGCAAATACCCGTCACCGTCGCTGATGCTGATGCGGCCTAGCGAGGGACCGCACAAGCTTCTGTCCTCGGTGCCCCGCGGCGTGCATCGGCCACTTGACGAAGTTCCTTGTCCCCGCGAGTGCGGATCGAGTTGGCGTGCATTTGCATTCGGCAAGTCGCATGACATTGTGTGGTCCGGCATATACAACCTAATGGCTGCCGTCGACGGCGTTGGGTGCGTGTGACCGCCCTCCTCGCCTCCCGCTGCCACCCCTCTGCACGCGAAGAGAAAAGTCAGCCATCGAGATCTGCTTCGTATGGATATGGATCCACGATACTGTACCGCTGATGTCGGATGCCCCGTTTCGGGTTGCTTAAAGCCTGCCTGTGAGCGCATTTAAATGATAAGGCATTCAATTACGCAAGTCTTTGCATAGACTCACGGACTCAGTAATGGTCACTACATGCGAGCAGCGTCAATGCCGACCCCAACAAGTGGGCCCCCTTAATCGTCCTCCTCGTCATCTCCGCTGTCCTGAACGCTTCCCTGCCGCAGCCCTTCAATCTCGACGCCTTCGGCCTGATTGGCGTCCCCTGCCTCTTCGGCGCCGTCTCCCCCGCGCGTCTTTTTCATTTTCTCGATCACCTTGTCCGCGCGGTTGAAAATGCCTCCCGTCGGAGCACCGCACGCCGCGCATTTCGGCGTCTTCGCGAACCGCTTGATCGCGCATGCAGAGCAGAAATAGTGTCCGCACCGCGTCACAATCGGATCCGTGTACGCCTTTCGGCAGATGAGGCACGCAAACGGGACGTCCTCGTCGTCAGAGTCGCTGTCCGACACGTCCTCTACCTGCCTTCGCGGGTCTGCCGCCAGCTTGTCTAGCTGCCAGCCAGCGAGGTCTTCCATGTGGTCCGGTCAGCGACGCGTCAGCGGGTATGCGAATGAATGATGACTCACATGTTCCACGGTCATGCAGGAACTTGCATGTATCGCCGTAACCGCAGTAACCCGTCTCTGTAGACACGCCCGTCAGACACTAGCCTCTCTACGCAGGACCCCTGAGTATCATTGACAAGGCATGATCCTCCACCAGACAAATCTGGTCCAGGAGGGGTGGGTAGGCCTGATCTAACCCACACAGAAACAATAATTGCAGCTCAGACGCGCCAATGCAGTGTATACTGCAAGACCCCGACCGCCCACCCCCAAATATGAAGGCGTGCACATGGTCGCAGACACGACGCTGGGGATCAGGCCTTTCACCAATATTCAAGAGTCCTGTTTAGGCACGACGCAATAGACGCACCTTTGTAATCCTTACACACGTCAGGCTGGTAGTCGACGATCGTTACTGTGCGGATCGTGCTCCCCGAAGCCCTCTGCGGGCCCACTCGCATGGCCTTCGGCACATCCTGGTTCTTCTTTATATGGCTCGCATACGCCTTCTGGCCTCGGTACAGCCCATCGTCCGGCACGTCCTCATCCTCTTCGTTGCCCTTCTCCTTCCGCTGCCGCTTCGCGAGGATCTCTGCCGCCTCGTCGCCCTGCAGGATCTCCAGAGCCGCGTTCATGTGCGAGCCCGCGGACGTCCATTTCATGTCCGGCCCCTCCTTCTCAGGCCCCTCGTCGGCGTATTCATCTTCTTGCCGCTGCGACGCGGTGCGCTTTGTCCCAGCACTCAGAAGGTTCGCTGTCGCTTTCCTGGAAGGGAGCACGACCTCTGACTTTGAAGACGAAGAAGGCACGGGCACAGTGAGCGCTGTCGCTGGCGGCGAAGCAGACCGCTTGCGAGTAGTTGTCGGCCGTCCCTTCTTCTTGAAAAATGGGATCGTGACTCCTGAGACTGATGCCATAGCGTGTTACTGGCTTCTGAAGACGAGGTGGTTAGCAGTGATGGTGGGGGTGCGAATCCCGCAGTTGCCTTTCTTGGCGATTATATTGAACGCCCCCCGGGGGCTGAGTCAGCTGTCCCAACTCATTACTAATAAAGCTGTTTGCGCCTACACTAATACCTTGCTCTCTTAGCCGATCGCCTCGCCTCAGCACATAATATGACCTCGACAAGCCTGGAATACGGTCCTTTATTCATCTCCGACACTGCTTCGCAGCTGTGCTATTGGGCTCCGATATTCGGCCGCAGCCAATGCTTCCGAGTCCTCTAGTCATGCAGCAGCGAAGCACCTTATCGAGATTCCTGTGGCGATCGTCTTTGCCTCCCGATTCTGGAATCGCAGACAGGTGCTCCATTCAGACTTCTAGTTGACCTCGGTCGAGACTCTATTACCCACGCAAGCCCTTCGTAGCATAGGAGAAGAATGCTCAAGTTCCTTCCCTGTCGAAGTCCTCTGAAGAGCCTTTAGCGCGGTGAAGCTGTTGCAGCGATGAATACGCGTACGCGCTCGCCGCGCGTCAAGCGAGCGCATCAGTCTTGCTCAGGCGACGCAGCGGAGACTCGTCAACCAGTCGGAGGCTGGTATGTCGCCAATCTGCCCATCACGACTCACCCCTCCAGAAAGTGCTGTGGAAAACGGCCTAACAAGGGCGGGTGTATAGGAAAGAAGCTTCTGCGATGATCACCACTGTATCTCCGTGGCCCCGATGCTGTCCCGATGATACCACTGCGTGGGCAGCTCACCGAGGTGCTCAGACTCGACGGGGTCTGGGCTGTCTGTCGGTGAATTCGTGGTCTTCATAACGCATGGCACTCATACTCAACATGCGGCCTCGTCGAACCAATGAATGCACAGATGACGCCAGTCTTCATTTCACCGCTTCTCGTGAGCACGCCGTCGGGATACTCTGGCAGGCTCGGCAGGTGACATACGTAGGTGCCGGCCTTGCCCTGGCTCCCCGTATCCCCTTGTTGTCTTTCGCAGCGCTGAAGGCCGCGTCACAAGGCCACCAGATGCTCTCCCTCTGCTCAGGTTTGATCGTCTCACCAAAGTGCATGCCGTGACTGGTCAACTGATGTTGTCGTTGACGACTTCGACGAGATAAGCATCGCCAGCCGGTGAGCCCGCTTCCCGATCCACGTTCGTCGATCATGTGGTCACCGTATTCGAACAGTCTCGTGGGGCCGACACGAGTATCATCTGTTTCTCACCACACAAGCGGCTAGTCAGTTTCAGAAAATACAGCGAAACTTGCGGCCTTACTGGCGGCCTCGACCGCGGATGGGTCCAGACTCGTTCCAGCTAGGACTTCTAATCACTCGGGTCAGGCTTGCCGCACCACGATAGCTATACAGGGAACACAGCACGTTCTTGCGTCCGTATGACGATCCCTGCTGAGCGCAGCAGATGGACATTGTGGCTGCATCGTGGACACGGAGAAACTGTACCAGATACTCGTCTGCCAGACGTATCTCCTCAAGGCTCCATTCTTTCCAGTCGGTGTAGGTACTCTTGACGCGCAGGAGAATAGGGCTCGGCTCCTGCCTGGCCCCCATCTCAGTGAGTCGCTGGCAAGCGCTTCATCATTACCCCGCTGATAAGTTTACGTCCCCATTGGCAGCCCGTGAGCCAATGAATACCTACATGGCACCGCCTTGCATCTTGGGCTCGCCCCCGCAGTCTCTGACAGGTTTAGAATAGCCAGCGTGGTTGGGCTGTCGAATCCATCGTGCCGCTTTACACATCTCTCGACGTTGCGTCAACATGCCGCGAGATGCTCGCACTGCGTCCGTCCGAAGTCTGCCCACGCTCAGCCATGTTGTCAAAATACACGCTGCGACTGGTTCGCCGGTATCGTCCTCGAAGACTTCGAAGAGATAAGCATTCGCAACTCGAGGCGAGTATGCTTCCGCTCGGTTGATCATGTGGTGAGTAGATTGATGCCTTCAAAGTCTCGTGGAGCCCTACTAAGTAAAGGCTACCCTCCTACAGGCCGTTGCAGGCTCGCAGCAAATAGCTCTAACACAGAACCAACAACGTGTATTCTGATGTGTGCAGAGGCATGGCTGTTATCTCAATTTAGTAGCTCTGGTTGCAGGTAATACGGTAAGCCAACGAGCAGGTACCGCTGTCGTGATACTACATTCAGGCATTCGCATCTACAGTACAATGACTGATACCGCCAGTGGAAAAGCCTACGTTCTGCGGCAGTCCCCTCTCTGCCACGCCTCATCAGTTTCCACTCCTTGCAGCGAGTCATGGCTTAGCCGGCAGTGTCGAAAGCCACATGGATATTCGACCAGGGTTTGCTCAGGCTGCGTAAGTATACTGGCAATTAGAAGACGCATGCAACTGGTAGCCAATGGCAGGGCCGGCTGTGTTATCGATCTCCCCCTTTTCGAATCGATCCAGATTGTGAATCATCTGACGAGATCTGACGCGCCCGTCTCGAAGGCGTCCATCGTACTCAACGCCAGTTCTCTCGACGTTGTATTTACGTAGTCGACTTTGCATTGATGCGTAGAGTGTATTTGCCGTTGCGATGGCAAAGGAGTGCTCAGAGCGTCTGAGGTGTTGTCATCGGACCCGAGGGTCGGGACTCCAGAGCGTCGGGATTTCTGGGCGTTTGAACTTTGCAGCCGCCGGACCGACTGATCTTAGTCACCCACTGGCAGGCCCTCCATTTGCCCCAATGGCCGCAACTGATTACCCTTCAAATTGCCACGGCTCTGCTTGAGCACCTCCCTTTCGCCCCGCACCTACATCGCTCTCGCCAGCATCTTCCGCCCGCCCCGTGGGGCACGTCGTCGCCAAAGCGCAAGTCAGAATACGAGATCCATAGCAAACCATGGCGCCATCTCACTTACAGGGTCTTAATATCGTCCAACCTTCCCCACCTCCGACACCATACTTGTCCGACGCTGATCTCCTCTCGCTCCCCATACCCGATCTGAATGCGCAGCTCGAGCTATGGACAAACCTCAACTTCCAGTCTGACGAGCCGCTGGTGCCCGCCGACAGGGTGAAGCGCTCGGAGAGCGATGCCAAGGGGAAGCATGCCACGGACGAGTACGACAGCTACCACGAGCAGGATGATGAGGCGAGGGGCGGGATCGCAGAGACCACGGCGCACGAAAACGTCGTCAGCCCGATGGTGCTTCCTCCCGCCGGCGTCGCTCACGGCGGGAATGCCAATCCGCCATCAGTGGGGGTCCCAGCTGGTCTGCAGATGCCGCTCGACATTACGAATTTCCTTGCGAGCATTGGCATCGACCCCTTCCTCGCCCCCGCCATTCAGCAGCCGCCGAATGCGGCGCCGAGCGCCAACTCCATCGCCCAGCTGCTCGCTATGCAGGCTACCAGCTTCCTTCCTCCACAGCTGAACCCCCATGCCGCCGCGACCACCGTACCGACCGTGCAGCCCGCTCCAGTGCAGCCTGCCCTGCCATCGCAGCCACCACAACAGAAGCAGCGGTCGTCCTCTCAGGCACCGGCACCCGCTCCGAAGCGTGCGCGGACCGCCCGCACGTCTGTCTCGTCTGCCGACACTCCTACTCCCGAGAGCCCGGATTCGGACGACAAGCAGTCCGGAATGCCTCTGGCTGCCGCGGAGGACAAGCGGCGGCGAAACACCGCGGCGTCTGCGCGATTCCGGCTGAAGAAGAAGGAGCGGGAAGCCGCGCTAGAGCGCAAGGCGAAGGAGCTGGAGGTACGGGTGGGCGAGCTGGAGAAAGAGTGCGAGGCGCTCCGCAGAGAGAACGGGTGGTTGAAGGGTCTGGTCGTGGGCGTGACAGGTGCGGGCGCCGTGCAGCAGCAGGGGACGGGTGTAGCGGGCGCCAAGAGGACTAGAGAGGAGATCGAGCAGCCAAGCTCTGCGAGTGCTTGAGTGGGAGACCTTTGCCTTGTTCGTGATGCCTGCCTTTCGCATAATTATCATCTTCTCATTCTACTCGACCATTTTTTGCAGTGCTGTATTTCGCAATCGATCTCGCCGGTCTCGTGAGCCCGTGTATTCAAACCGCAGCCGTTAGGGCTTGTACATATGACTATATGGGCATCCTCAGCTGTGTCAATCGTGTATCCCGTAGTTGAATAGTACGTCCTGAATTTCGAATCTCTAAATATGTCGATTCGTGTGCGACGTGTACGCGCGACTCCCAGCCACCTTCTATTACGCAGGTACGCGGCATTTGTCGGAGAAAGACTCAGGCCTAGGTCAGAACGTATGTATAAGATGCCAGTAATACAACAGGCGGCCCTTGTGCGATTGACAGACTCGATTCCTCCTGCTGAATGACGCTCCCAAGTGAACCATCTGGATCAACTTCGGTGCACCCGTGCACACCGACAGCTGGGGCGCATCTAGACGTATGTTGGCGCTGTTTGGTGCCGATCGAGTGATACAGGTCGTGGACAATCGCTGATATCACTCGGCATACCTACAGGAAGCGGTTGGGTCATGCGTATGAACAGAAGTACCGTTTGTATTACGGTGCGTAGCGTTACGCGGTGTGTTCAGACGACGGAATTAATACCTCAATCACGCCTACATATTTGTTGCCACCCTCCATCCGGCGTTGCCGCTGTGAACAGTGACAAGTCCGAGTCAACGGGCCACGAAATTTCCCAGATAGGAAAGTGACTTCCTGCGGGGTACTTTATCTTCAAGCAATGCCCCTACACTGGTTGAGTATAAATTAGGACCCACAATCCTTCATAATGGGTGTTGTACGATCAATAAGTTGAGCTCTATTCTTTTTGAACGCGAATGAAAGCGTATGAATCATTCTAGATGATAGAGGTAGCATAGGCACGCCGACCGGCGTGAGCTCTTTAATTACTAGCACGGCCCATTGTGATCGCCTGAGATGATGTTTTCATGCACACCGACTGTTTTTGACTGCCTATTTTACAGTGTTTGTCTAAGATGCAGAAGTATCTATATGACAATAAAGGGGGAGTGAGGTGACCTCAACTGACCACTGGCGGGCCCAGTAAGTCACTCGTTGAACGTTGAACACCCGGATTACGTCAAATTTTGGATTGAAAGCCGGCCTACCACTGAACGAGCTAGAACAAGTCGGCGACTCGGAGATAGCGGTGTAGCCCGAGTTCTGTGGCGATCAGATATTACTCCCTTACATACTTACATGTGTTGGCCCTATTGGGGCAACTTCGCGGGAGGCAGCGAGGCTCATATGTAAGTCACATGACGTAGTGCACGGCGACAGCGGTGGCACGACATGTTATGATGTTACGCCTAACTACAGCTTTGCACTCACACATACCATCCACTGCCCCTGCTTTATTGAACCTTATTACTATATTTCAACGTATGGTATGTGCGACAGATTCTGTGGATGCAGCAGGTTGCTGAACCATGAGCAGTGCCGTCGCGAAACCTATGCCGCTGGAGAATGGCAGTCATAACGAGCTGGCAGACGTAGTGAACCCTTGGGCAGCGCGGTCGGAAGTGTCATTCAGCTCGGCCGTAAAGGTGAAGGAGCCGCGGCCTGGAGTGAGGCGGCGTGGGTCAGACGGCACCGCGCGGAGAAGTAGGAACGACCACGAGCCAAATCATGTCGGGCACTCCAGAGCCCGCACTATGGATGACGACGTGGCCAGTCCTGCGAGCTCTCATCCTCTCGCATCACCAAGCAGTAGCAGGTCTCTGAGGGGCTTTGTTACTGGGCTCTTGTCGGCGCACGATACCCGTCCGCATATGAAACGCGTCCTCAGCGACGCCGAAGCGCCCTCAAGGAGCGGCAACGGCAGGACAGACGCGAGCTGCGACAACGCAGGGGAATCGGTACCCAAGGAGGGCGAGAGAGTGGTGATCATGCATGAGGTATGCTCACGAATCATGGCTCGGGTTACGGACCGGTCATTCAATGTTACGGGTCGTAGGTCATGTCGAACGACTCTCTCAACGCCGTTGCCTTGAAGTACGGCGTCTCACTTACCGACCTCCGTCGGTGGAATCAGCTCTGGCCCTCGGATCCGATACACTTGCGCAAAGCACTCTACATCCCACTAGACAAAGCACGTCATGCGAAACACTTCCAGACCACATTTATGGACTCTGACGAGAGTGCCAAGACACTGAACTCACACTCCTCGACCAGTCACGACAACGTGGGAGGGGCGTCTGACAACGCCCCCAATGAGGATGACCAACGGGAGCCTCTGACTGTCGTTCGCGTCCCTGCCTCGCAGATGTCTTTCTTCCCTCCTCCCTCTACCCCACTTTCATCGAGAAGTGTCCCAGAAACGGTAAATTCTCAGACCATCTTCCATCATACCGGCCCTCATTCGAGCCGGCCGACTCTTCCTTCCTCGTTCATGGAGTCACCCGCCAGCTTCCCGGCCTCATCCTCGCCTTCGAGTGCACCGGTTACCTCTCTTGGATTCTCTCATGTCAGCCGCACTCAGAATCGAAGTCTTGGTGCACTTTTCACCTCTGCCAGGAATACGCTTGTCGAACGCCTTTCTCTCGACTCGACAAGCGCAACGACATCGACACAGAGCGACGACCAGGATTGGGGACACGAGCTTGAGGATGTTAGCGGGGTGTCTCCTGGAGTAGGACGCCCAATCGGTGGCCACTTACATCCTCGATCCGAGAGCTATGCACGCACTCGAGGTGCCCGCGGCGGCGGGGGATTGGCTGCCACAGAGGATGCGCTTGAGCTCGACCCCTTGTTTGGTATTTCATCAGATGGTGGACGCATGAGGAGGAAGTCAGAAGACTTCGTAGTTCAGTCCACCGTGCCAGTCGGAGGTGCTGAGCCTCAGCGCAGCGCCACTCGCTACGATTCCCCTGTCCGCGCCAGGACCTCGCCCACGGTGCGTACAGCACAGCTCGAGCCGTCGCCAGTCATGCAGCTCCCGCCGATTCGGAGAAAAACGAAGCCACCAGGAGGGTAGGCTCTCTGAGTCCATCGAAGGCGACACCCTTTTGTTTAGGAGTCAAATCCGCATGATCAACTCCGTTCTCCGGCGACGAACTCTATATCAACACTGGCGCCCCAGTCGTGATTCGTACGCCCTCTCATGGGCTCGCCTCCCTTCCATCCTCCGGCCACCTCTCGTTACTGCGTCTGGACAATCGTGCGAAGCAGCGCGTCCCATGTCGTCGGCCGGCAGCTACGGTCAGGCGTCGCCGTCATCGACGAACGTCTCCCGTGAAGGGGCTCCTTTAGACGACAGCGAAGCGCCGCATAATCTCAGCAGGACGTTATGCGGATCCTGCCCGAAGCTTCCTGCGATATGTTGTTCTGACGTCCTTGTCCGCGGGAGACGTTCATGACTCGGACTAATTTCTGCCGATACGCTTCTCGAAGGCACCATCCCTGTCCTTACTGGTGCTTCAGAATAGAGAGTTCTGTCTTCCCTTCTTTGCCAGATGTATGGACACTCTGCGTACCTGTTCGCAGTGCGCCGGAACTCTCCTGGTGATCATGCTGAGCCAGCCTGCGTTCTTTCCGGAATTCGGATTGTTCCCCTGGTTTTACCTCATACCGCATGCAGCGCCTTTGATAACCTTCTCAACGGGGTCCGCGGAAGGGCGAGAAGAGCTTGCGCGCCTTGGGCATCAGACCGCATTTCTGCTTACGGTGCCGTACCGGGCCGTCAGTGCACTTCAGGCGAGGACCCTATGGGCCTTTGATTGGCCAAGGTGCTAGTTGATGCCAACGTCTCGAAATTCAGACAGGAGTTCTCGTGACATATGGCTTTACCCTGTATAAGGCTATCGGAGGGGGACGCGGAAGCGGGGTCTGATCTCAGCTAGTCTGGGGTATCAGGCCACTTTGACACGTTCTCACCGTTGACCTCGCAGGAAGCACTTGCGCATCCATCCCATCATCTGCTAGATTGTATATTCCGACATCCCTCGCTGAAGATGCCCTTCCATCGGTCTACCCGAATATTGTCTCCCAAATCCTCCGGCACCTCTGACAGCTGCTCTCTGTTCGTATGCTTCCGCAGGTCTCTCCACAGTAAGTCTCTTATCGTGCAGCGTTGGCCTTCCTCTGATGACCCAAAATGCCAAGCCCCCAGCCTTGCCTGCGATTTATTCTAGGTGTGCCATGATAATGTGTCCATTGACGCTGGAGATGCGACAGAGCGTGCGGTCACCAGGTTGCACAGGCTGGCCTCTGATTCGCACTGCCCAGCCCCAATCCATTAGCCCCAACGCCCGGGTCTGATTCGGGTGGCATCCACATGCAGAAGAGCAAATTAACGGCGCTCTGTACCTACAACAGCCTAATAGGCCTAGGGACTTGGCGGTACGTCAGCTAGTCGTTCAACCTCAGCTAGAGCGTGACCGGTTGCGACACACATCAGCGCATTAGGTAGTGGACAGCTCTCATGGTCACTGTTCTGATGACCCAGCGGCTCCAGAGACGATGCTTTCCCCAGCGGATTTGAGTTTGACCACAAAGACTTCCCTTTTGGTTCATATCAGTGATTGTACCTCCCACAGAGTTCTCTTGTGGCACGATCGGTAGACCCTGCAAGCTCACCTGCATCTGTCAGTAGTCAGCCAGGCCGCAAATGAATTTCTCCCTTTATGCTGTTGCTTCTTACGACCTCACGGTCTAGACTCACACCTACCTGGCCAATCTGCGATAATCACGATGTGCTATCTCACTAGCGCTATTCTCGTTGCAGTCTGGAACACATTGCTGATATCTATGTCCGGAGTCGGTCCACGACGAATTATCTCACCGTGGGTACAGGACGATCAGCTAGCGGGTCTGGCCGCTGAACCACGCTGGGTAGCAGTTCCAGAAGTGCCACATGGCGAACCTCATATCAGCGGTACGGCGAAACAATGGCTCACAGGTCAGTAAGTGGGAGACTCTTTCCTGCCATGGCTTGGGAACTGACGTCTAAACATTTATACGCACATACACTACCTGTCGTAAGCACGGCTATCGGCTGGCCCATGATTGGCGAGCACAAGCTTTTCAAGCGAAACGGGTGGTGGCCGGCGTGAGCGAGAATCGTTGCGTCGCCCACGCAGAGTCATTCAGGATGCTGTTGCACCACCAGTGATGCATCGCCACTTCTATTTTCGTCGAGTCGTGGAATGCAAGCTCTAAACCAAATGTGTAGGATTACGCAGACCTTGTGAAATGCAGCCGCGAAACCTTGCTTACCATTCTGCCCGACAGACCGCGCTGAATTGTGCCGTTAGAACGCTCTATTGGATGAGCGTTATTGCACAGTCTATCCCGAATAGAACGCAGCGCTCCTGACAAATGCAGATTGATCTGTCTAGGTTTTAACCTCTTCAGATCACTCGCCGGCCGAGGGGCTTCTCCGGCAGACCAAGCTTCGTGACCTCGGCCATGCATTCTCTGCTAGCTTGGACTGTATAAACGCCTCAATTAACTTTGTCTACTGCTTTCGATTGACTATATTGAAGGCGACGTTATTGTGCAGGTGCTTCTGGCCTAGGAACTTGTCTTCTATTATGACATAGCAAACAGAGTTCATACCCACGTCGATTCCAGAGCGTTGTGATAGTAATACAGTGCTGAAAGCTCATCGCGATCTACGCCTCCTGTGGACTGTCCCTGGGCGACTACAGACGCACTCCATATGAGCGTGAAGGCTCGTCACAGAGTCCGATGGAACGGGGCGTTCATCCGGATGCGTATCTCACGTAAGTACCTCACGTATGCTAACCGCTTCCCGTATGAGAAAGGTTCGCTACACCTTTCCTTTCCAGTGCATATGAGATGATCCGGATCTCACTCTGAATAGACTCCTTAGAGTTCTTGCAAATGCTTCCGCTGGCGTCCCCGGAGCGCTGATGCGGTTCGGACTAGCCGGGATATTGCCGTTGTCGCTGTCAAGGTCCTAGGGTTAAGTTCGGGTGCGTCGTAGAGCCTTGACATTGCGATTTATTCTCTACGAGGAACTCCACATAGGCGCTATAGGTGGAGCCTGCCCAAGCTAAGCGGGACGTCTCTACGTCGCTTCATGAACATTCCAGGACCGTCACGCTGTTAATGGGCTTGACTACGGCAGGTCCGGCGATTATCAATTTCGAAGGAACGAGGGTTTACGTATGTCTTGCATTATCATATAGTTTGACTTCTGACTTGTCAGCATCGACAGATTACACTAGGCCTGCGGCGCCCCCAAACCGGCGGTTGCGCCAGTGGCAGCGCACGGTCACCGCTACACCCATGTACCAATGCACCGCCGGGCTAGCCTTTAGGCGCAGCGTTGCGCCGTTGCATAATGATCGCACCGAGACAAGTCGAGGTTCGCCATACATACACCCCGCGATAGAACTCGTCACCAGTGCATGGCTAAAGGTCGTCACTGGGGCTGGCGCTCAGATGCCGGCGCGCTGTGGACGTCTTCTTGGCCTCCTGTGTGACTCGCACCAAGTTCCGCACGAGATAAGCGGAAGGCAGCCTCACACGTTTGCCAATACAAGGTGTTCTTTCCAGTGGCACTCCAACGCCGGCACGTAGCCCGAGCACACTGTACTGGGCTACATGGTGCCGTGCGCGCTGTGGGGCCCCGGCAAGGCACGACATCGGTTACACGGTAAATCCTTTCAAGAGACTCCAGAATGATGGCCTTCCCGAGAAACGTCCGGCTGCCGCCACAGGAAGGAAGCTGGTAGGATCGCTATGTGCTTTCTGGCCGGATGAATCGACGTATGTAGGCTGATCCCACGAAGGGCGTCCCCCCTGGCTTGTCGTCTCCTGTCTCGCACTGTCGTGCAGCCAAAACTAAATCAAACACAATCATTGACAGAATCCAATTGCCTCGGGTATTTGCAACTCACTCTGACTGCGCGCTGCCGGTGGGCATGTTTCGGCGCAACATCATGCAAACGTCTTCTGGCTACAGTATCTCACAATGCCGTGTATATCGCGCGATCCGGTGTTTACGTGGCGACCCTTGAAGCTTGAAGCATTGGAGATGCGAATCACGCGCAGGGTGATCCGTCCAGTATACTTAGCCTGCGTTCGAGAGTTCCAATTGGCGCTCAGACGGTTGAGGCAGGAAGACCGAAGTTGGAGGAAGACCCACGTTTTTTTTCGAATTCAGGACTTCGCTCGCCCGAGGTTGTAACCAGCTGACGCGAGCGCGGCCGCCTCGACTGCGTCTGGAGGCTGACGACGCCTGAGCGCGGGACTGGCGTGCGTACAACGATCCGGAAACGTCGAATCGTGCCTCCAGGCCGTGGTATGTCGAAGATGGATTATTGGATACGTATATGGGTTCTTGAGCATATGACATCCGAAGGCGAAGACGACGGTGGCCGAACTTCGAAGGCAGACCCTGGCGCGCGCGTCGGGTCGAGTCAAGGACGGCGCGGCCACACACGGCTCGCGGACTTCGATCGTGCAAGGATAGGGCAGTACGTAAGGGACGCATACTGAAGTTCGAGAATCAGGTCTGTCGATGGCGTCGGCCCTGAAATGTGGCGCAGAGAAGGTGATAGAGTGCAAGATTCGGACATCCGATTACACCCCGGATTCACGAGCGCCGTTTGTACTTCTACATGTGATAGGATGAGAGTCCGCGACACTAGGAAAGCGACGAGGTATGCTAGACAGCGATGAAACAAATGAAAGCGACGATTTCCTGGAGTGGTACACGGTGCAAAGTTGACTGTCCTGGTCCTTTTGTACATTGGGTGTTGATAGTTTGTTCGGGCACGTTATGGGGGGAGACGGAAAGCGTTGAGAGCTTCGGCATCCACGGGACTGCGGACGGGGGGAGGCAATGCTTGCAAGTACTCCAGTGGCGCGAGACGCCTTGCCGACAGAGGTTCGGCCGGACGGGACGTCACTGAAGTGTGCCGGCCACTCGTCGTCGGGGACAAGGGCGAGTGTGCACCAGGAGACACGTCGGTAGAGGAAGAGCGTAGAGGGGGGACACCGTCTCGGTAGACTATTGACGAAGGAGGTCGTTCGCCGACGCTGCCAGCTCGACTCGTGGTGCGTGCCGACGACTTCCGAGTGCCGCTCGTCCGTGCGCAGATATAGCGTCCCCGCGGGACAGTGATATCCCTCAGGATGGGTATGTCGTCTACTGTCCTGAGCTGATCAACAGTGTCCTGGGTATAGTAGGCGTCTATGGCCGAATCAAGTCGGTAAGTAGCCTGTCAAAGAAGTGCATGACGTACTGAGATGCCACTTGCGGGTCTTCCCATCCGGTTCGTGAACGACGACGGAGTATGTTTGTTTGATGAGCTGGGCAGATCTGCACGGGGAAGGCGTGGGGTCAGCGGACGGCCAGGGTCGAACACCGGGAAAACGGTGGCCTACCCCATGAGGTTGTTCCTGAGGTGGACCGAGGATCGGCTGTTGCTCTCCTTCTCGTAGTACAGAAGGAAGTCCTGCGGCGGGCGCAGTAGGCGCGTTAGGTATGTGCGCTGCGGGATGCACTAGCGTGCCGGATGTACAGTACACTCACGTCACGCGCACGCGACGGCCCCCAGCTGCGGCCCTCTGTGAAGCGTTGGATCTCCTGCCCCGTGCACTCGAGGGGGTTGCTGCTGCGCTCCTCCCAGACGTAGATGCAGCCGGTCATGAGCGAGAGCCTGTCGTCGTCGTCGAGCCGGCGGTGAACCATGGGGAGGCGGTTGAGGGTGACGGCGTGGAGGACGATCTCCGCATCGCGCACGGACCGGATGCGGAGGTTGGTGCAGGTGGGGGACTGTGTCGGCATGCGAGGCGGCGACGGGGGCGAGTGGGGGGATCGCAAATGACGAGAGGGGGGCGGGACAGGGCTCTAATAGTATGCGAGCGGGCCATAACAGGAGAAGACGACCTTGGCTCCAAGCCCTTACCTATAGGACGACACATCTTGATTGGGTTCAGCGCAGAACCTGACTAACCCAGGAAGAGGCAGCGTTCTGAGGCCGATGTCAAACTGGGTAAAGCAGCGCGTATGGGTCCCGGCTCCTGATCAGCCTGCGTGCATCCGTCTCCCAGTCACTGTCTTGGGCGCCCGTATTATACTTAATATTTAACTTATGCATCCGCGCGCCTCTCCCAGCTCCGCTCCTTTTTCCCACCCTCCTCCCATTTTAATCCCAAACCTATCTTCTCCCCCTTTGGCGCCCAATTAATTTACGTCCTCCAAGGTTAACCGTCGGAGCTTCAATGGGCTGCTCGCCGCGACGAACATGTGGCTGCGCGTAGGGTCGACGCAACTCAGCGTCCCTCCTCGGTATGGCTAATCCGTGTCGGCCACGTCTTGGCAAGGCCTCGCCCCCCGATTATCTGTTCGTAATCCCGGCACTCCCATAGGTCAGCGGGGTCGTTGAACAGCAACATTCTGGCGCCACTGCCGGTATATTTGCCGTACGAACGTCGTCAGAATGTGCAGCTTCCTACCGTCTCGTCGTCAGCGAATCGCAGGTACAGCCCGCGTACATGCCCTGCGGCGGTCTATTTTTCCGGTGAGACGCGGTCTATGATATATATGGTCATTACTTGTTCCGTATCAGGTCTAGGCCCATGCATTTATGCCCGCTTATATCCACTACGGTCGCCGTGCGTCAACGCGAGATAGACCACCTCCATCCGTCTACAAGGATCCAAGAGCATGAATCCCAGCAACTCCGCTACACCCCGCATCGCATGCACTTCCGATCCTCGTGTCGCTGCTCGACGTTCCGTCCGGAAGGCTGAGTGTATGCGCTGCGGACAATCCACGACAAGCAGGCTTCCCTGCCGGTTGGCCTGAATTCCCAGAAATCTTCGTCCACCGTCATGTGAGCACAGTCTCGTGCTTTTCACCATCTAGCCCAGACATCGTGGACCCTAACGCTGATGCCGATGTCAAAGCTAGCGTCGTTTCCAACTCAAAGTGTTGAACTCGAGCCGCGCTCCTGAGACGGCGTCTCGCGCACTCCGAACAAACCGGAGCCAAACGTTCTCACCTAGCCAGGCCCATCAAATCTTTAAATCTGGGCACGGACCTCGCTTATGCGCCGTCTGTCATCAATCTCGTCCGTGTCGTACGGCGAATTGCGTTGAAATTGCGGGGCTTTCCGCGTAACTACTCTGAGCAGGATACCGCCGCCAAGCCATCCGAGGAGATACGTACGCATGTCTCTCGAACGTCGTTATGTCGGGAGAATACTCTCGTCGAATGCCTCGAGCGTGCGTCCAGACCTTGCCTTATCACTTACCCTCCCTCTAACACCATGCACCGACTGCGCAGTCCCGTCGCCCATGCCTCCGGGGGACGACACAGCCTGTTTCGATACAGCGGCGAAGAGTGTCAACACAAAACGCGCACAATTGGCGAGGCCAAGGAGGAAGTAGGTACTACACAACCTTTACATATTACATGACTAAGAGGGGGGCATAGAATATCGGACTGCCCGCTCAACTGACTCGTGAAGACCTCCGTACGACTGCCTCGTTGGTTTCAAGCCCAGCCAGAGGTGCCCATCAACCATGGCCAGCTGGACCATTCCAATCTGTGACGGCATCTTCATTCAACCATCGCCGCTCCAATTGCTGGCTTGGAGATGACAACTCTGTCTGCCCCAGGGATTAACCGGTGTGTCCTCACTAGTATGGTGTCTAGTCTGCACCGCGCCTCAGACAGATGTGCCGGCCATCCATCCGGCCACTTTCACGGACAAAGTGTGTGCCAACTTAAGCCCGGGGACTTGGGCAGCAGACTGATAAGCACGAACATCACAGGCGAGGCAAGCGCATTGCCGTTGTTGGACGTGCCATGACACCAACAGACGGCGCACAGACGGGAAACATTGTGCTGACGGTGCGTGGCTCTCGCGGGGGGGCACATCCTGGCCAGCCTAGCAATTGCATTCCCTCTCTCGCGGGCGTTCGCCCGATATCTGAATCCTATCTGGCCCCTCCGATTGGCCGGGCCAACATTTTGTCATGGCGTGCGCCGCCATGCTCGAAACGGCGCAGGCATTGCCGCTGCGGGCGACGTCTCCCGCTGCCCCCGCGCCGGTGGGCCCCCGCAGAGATGCCGTCGATAGCGTGGTGCGTCGGGCGCTGTTGGCACGGCGTGCCCCCGTGGCAAGCGCGCCGTCCGAACCCTGCAGCGCGAGTGCCCGTTCCGTGCGCTGGTGCGTCTTCTTCCTCTCATGCAGCTCTGCGGAGCCGCGCCCGCGTTCTCCCGACGGCTTCTGCGAACGTCATGTGTGTCCTGCGCCGCTGCGCGAAGCGACTCGGGACAGTGTTGGTCCACCTCGACGTCGGATATCTCCAGTCGAATGCCTGGGACGGCGCACTTGCGCGGGTGGCGACGGGGAAGCCTGCTGCCGGCTTTCCTCACGTCGCCTCCCCAGAAAACCATGAGGTCGTTGGGGGGAACGATTCTTTCGGAGCCTAACTCTATTTTCTCGACAGATGGAACACGAATGTATATTTTTCTTTTCGCCTCCAAGTGGCATCCCGAAACTGCCGGTGCAGCCTATGGCACAATTGCTGCAGTCTTCCAGGTTTCCGTTGAATAAGGATTCCGGACAGCCCGGGTGCGCCGGCGGTGCAAGGACAGGCCAGGACACGCAGTGTGAACCCGCTCGCTCGCTAAGGACCCCAGTTAGCCATGCAATGCGTCAGCAGGCCGCCGACGCTGCCGTTCTGAAAGCACGCACACAAGTTATTTCCGCTGTTGTCGACAGGTTCGAGGCACCGGGATCGCCGGGATCTCAGTCTTCACGGTGATGCAGCGAGCGGTGGCCTCTGCCGTTACGTCCTTACGGCCTGCGAGGCGTCAACGGGTCACGAACTGTGTTGAGATTCCCGGCCAACTTACCGGGAGGCCCGCGTGCCTGGAGCCCGAAGCGCCACGAATTGCGAGCCTGGATCGATCAACAGAAGTCTAACGGCATGAGTCAGACTCACGAGGACCGAGGGCACAGGTATGGCAGCGTATTCACATGGGCCCCGCGCCACATTTGATTAACTGTGTTACGGCAGCGCCGCGCACGGCCTGACAGGACTACAGAATACGGGGCTCGCTAGCAGCGACGAGCCCATTTGCCACCAGAATTGGCACGCCTCCGGTCGTTATGCGCAATAAATTATCGCATATCCTAGATCGCACCCGCGAGCAGCAATGTAAACTCGGCTAGACACCCTCCGTCGGTTACCATTCAACGCGCCTTGTGCGGTCGAACATCGTTTTTCAGGATACAGGGCCCGCCGACCTGGTACCTTCTGCCGAACGAACATTGCATCCAAGGACGGTTGCCCAAAACCAGTCATGCGCACGTCAAGGCAATTTAGACGTGAGAGACTACGGGCCAGCGAACCGACGTCGTGCGCACTCGCACTCCACACACCCGGGTGCAATGCAAGTCTATCCCAGAACCAGCCTAGCTCTGCAAATGCACAAATGACATTCAGTCAGGGTTCTGGCGCTGCGTCGGAAAACTCTGAGTGATGACGAAGGGCGGTCGTGTACGCGCGCGGACGAAAGCGGCATAGGGTATGACTGGCGACTATACATATACTGCACCTGATAGATTCGCAGAACTCGTTGCGTGCGTACGTACGGCTCGCTGCAGACGATCAGAAGCCCTTGTTGTGCCCGCCCTTCTCATAGAAAGCCTCCAGTCGCTTCACAATAGAGTCGAGCGCAGCGAGCCACTTGTTGAGCTCTTCGTTCAGTGTTTCGGTCGGAACCGCAGCGCCGCCAGCAGGATCCGAGGCCAGTTTAGTGTAAAAGTCCGCACGATAAGGGCACGCCTTCATTGCGACCTGAGCACGATCATGCAATCAGGCGTCGCGACGTAAACCCTGGCAGCGGATAACGCACAGAGAAAATGCCCTTGACCACGAAGTTGTGGAACTTTTTCAGGGTCACGTCGTAAGCCTTGGTAAAAGCGACCGAGAGCTCCTCGGACTGGTTCGCCTGGGCATTCTGCAGGGCCTTGCATGTGAAGCTGAGGCCGCGCAGCAACCACATCAAGCCTTCGGTCGCCGTGCGCTTCTTCTCGCCCTTCTCGCTCTCCACCAGCTGCTCGAGCGTGGCAGACTGGACAGGGTTCGCCTCGTACCGGGCGCGAACTTTCTAGGAACGCGGGATCTGAGTCAGACTGAAAAGCGTGACGCAGGCCGGCGATCGCTACTAACGGCGATGTTACCCTTGAGGTCACTTTGGACCGCGGTGAAGGCAGCGGATCCCAAGAGATCTACTCCGTGTGAGGGGATCATCCGTTCTTCTGATTATGGCGCAGACGCACCAAAGAGCCCGACCACGCCCTCTGCGGCCTGGAGGAACTGAAGAGTATCGACGCCAGCGTCGGTCACAGGAACATCCGCGAATGACTGGAGCCGAAATGAAGTCCTGATGTCAAACTCTGTGTTATCGACCTACCTGAACAGTTTCGAGATACGGTGCCATGATGTCGTCGTCTCCTCTGGGAGTGGTAAAAAGAATGAATGAAGTGCGTGGCAGAAGGCAGGACGCTGGCCCTGCAGGCTGTGGCGAGCCATACAGCCACCCGTGATCAGATTGATCTGGCGATGCTTATTATCTTATCTCACCTATTTCATGGATTGACCATCTCGGACTCCGACTTTTCGTGCTAACTTACAGTGGACCAGTCTATCTACGTGCTACATTCTTGTACACCTGCGTCGGCCCAGTTTGTGGGTCATCTGTTTGACCCTGTGTATATAGGCAGCCGAACAGTGTGAGTTTGCGGGCCACCAGTCGATCTCGTGCATGCCGCTGATCAGCACATCTCAGGCTCTGCAATCGCTCGGCCTCATGCCTCACGCCGATTCTGCCTTCGTGCCGCCTGGCTTGGATAGGGCGGCATTCTGGGACCATGTACATGACCAGCTCTCGTATCTCATGGACGGGCAGAGAAACTGGGTGCGTGACCGACCACTGCTCCGCCAATCCGGCCAGAGTCTCAGAGATCTCATCCCTGACGTCTTCCTCAGGTGACCAACCTCGCAAATGCTTCTTCGCTGATTTATAATTCACTCCTTGCGTACGAACCGCACTTCGGATCAGGCGCGCGAACGGTGAACTGGTGTGGTGCGTGGCTGCGCGCGCGGCGCCGTCTCCCACCAGACACGCCGCCGCGGTTCATATGTTATCGATGGCACGTTGCGTGATAGACACTTACCTACTTGACATCTGTCCACAGGTTTCTACGTGATGTCCAGCCTCTTTCCTGCCCCGCAAATATTCCAGGCTCAAACCGCGGCAAACAAGGGACATGAAGTCCCCGATCGATTGGTGCTCGGTCCATTTTGCGGCAAGCCCGCGTGTCAATTCATTGACACCGCACCCGGCAAGGCTCGCGGAGTCTGCGCTGATGCGTATACCGCGCGAAAGGCCGTCTTAGTCGAAGACGTCGACGCATACCCCGGCCACATCGCGTGTGACGGCGAGACGAAGAGCGAAGTCGTGTGCCCACTCGTTCTGCGAACAGACAGCGGCGAGACGGCATTGGGCGTTTTGGACCTGGATTGTCTGGCGCTCGGCGGCTTCACATCAGAAGACCAGCAAGGCCTCGAAAGAATCGCACAGTTGGTGACGACATCTTGCGACTGGTGACAGCGGCAACCAGCATAATGAATGTGTCTAGTGATTCTTTATTGAAACCCCTATTCCGCGAATATTCCCTCCGCTCACCGAATGAGATCCGCCGAGCTCAAACGAAGCGTGTACCGATATTACACGAGGGTTGGCCAGGAGCAGGCACCGTGGACTCAATCATTACGGCGTTCTCAATTCGAAATAGGCTACAGCAACGTCTACTTCTACGACCCTATGACTCACCGCTCTCCTGCCACGCCAAGAACTCTTCATGGAGTTTCTTCTGGTTCTCCCACTCCTTTCGCACCGTCTTCGACTTATTCTTGCTCAGTTCCTTTCCGTCCCCATCCGTGAGCGGCAGGCCGTTCTCGTCCCAGCTGCCGTACGTGCCCTCGCGAACGTGTGGGGGCTTGAACATGTTTTGTGGAGCGACACGCCCTTTCTCCAGCTTCTGCATACGTTTCCGCCGTTCTGCTTCCACAGCGGCAGCTTTCTTCGCGGCCTTTGCCTCAGCCTGAGCACGTTTCTCCTCGCGCGCTTTGACGAGTTCTGCGGGCGGAACTAGCTTGACGAGTGCCTTGCCGTCTGGCGGACGGGCCCAGAATCAATGTCGATAGCCGGCAGTGCGATGACGCATTGCAGGCTGTGCGCACCTTCTTGGTCGTCCAGTGCGACCCCTAGTGGGACCAGATCGACGTCCCGCAGTTTATCCGATAGGGCGAGAATGTCCTTCAGAGCCGCATCCCCCTTCGCGATGGCCAGCCTGCGTACTCCATCACGGAACGAGGACAGTGTGCGAAGATACGGCATGAGAATCTCTTCGCGCTGCAATCAAACCGGCGTTCGGTGAACTGGCCGCTCAGCTGAGGCACGACCATCGGAGGCATACGTACATTAACGCTTTCTTCTCCCGCATCGCGCTCCTGCCCCCAGCCGATCTCCGACGTCTCTCCTTCGCCCAGTCCAAACACGCGGAGCATCCTTCCGACCCAGTCCGCTACTCGCACGACGACGCCCACTTCGAGGTCCTTCCCGCGAGAGTTGATGTACACGTTCGTGCGAGAAACGAGCTCGCGAAGCACGCTCAGTGCCTCGGGCGTGTTGAACGAATCGCAGAGAGCAGCTCGGAACGCGTCCTGGCTCGAGTGGAGGCTGCGCGGGGATACGATTACCACGGTCAAATTCACAGTGACAGAACTGGTGTGGTGCCAACCTGTTCGTCAACTCGTGTTCTGCGTCCCCGAACCTATTCATGCCATCCAGTCGGGCACCTTCCGTGTCTGCTTGAGTGATGAGGGCCTTCACGAGGGTGAAGAAGTTCTGACGAGTTTCATCAGTACATACATGATGAGTAGGCACGAGAACCCCGTAAGGTAGACGTACATTGAACGTGGTCTCCATGTTCCGGACCTCGCCCGTCATCAGCGACTCTGAGAAGTCTACCCTGGCATTCCACAGCTGCGTCAAGAATGCAAGGCGGAGCTGCCGTGCGGAGTATTTTTGGAGGATCTCCTGCATGCGAGCTCAGCCGCTTGCCGTCACTCAGGCTGCCATCCGGGACGCACATCAATTGTAATAAAGTTCTTCAACGACTTGCTCATCTTGAGGCCTTCGATGTGCAGGTGGCCAGTGTGGATGAAGTAATTTACCCACGTGGGGCGATTGTGATACGCCTGGGACGGGCTCGTCAGGAACGGGACTCGACGGCGGAAATAGCCTTCGCGTTGTGTACCTCAGACTGAGCCATTTCATTATCGTGATGCGGGAAGGCGAGATCTATGCCGCCAGAGTGGATATCCATCTTATCGCCAAAGATCGCTGAAGCCATGACGGAGCACTCGATGTGCCACCCAGGCCGCCCCGGCCCCCAAGGCGACGGCCAGGAGGGCTCGCCGGGCTTGGATGCCTTCCACAGCGCGAAGTCTGACGCGGAACGCTTCCCTGCCGTCGCAGTCAGTGCACCTGTTTGTGATGTTGGATTGATAAGGGTCTCGGTCAGCTCTGAGACGCCAGCGAGCAGTGGACATGTGCGCCACCTTCACCCTCTTCGAGCAATTCCCGGTTGCCCTTGCTCCAGGGCTCGAGCTTCGCGTAGAAGTGCTCGTCCGCCTTGTCGAACGCGCGCGTGTCGAAGTACACGCTCCCGTCGACTTCGTATGCGTAGCCGTTCTTCAGGATGCCCTCCACAAAGGACGCGATCTCCGGGACGAACTCCGTCACGCGGGTGAGGGTGTCAGGATCCCGTACACGCAGCCTGTGCATGTCCCTGAAGAACTGGTCTTCCCAGTATGCGGCGAGGGATCGGAATATGGAATGATCTGTTACGGAACTGCCATGCTTCGACGCGGTTATGGGGGGAGGTATGACCTAGCGGGTCTGACGCACCTGTCTGTCAAGCGAAATGGCGAGGATATCATGGGATTCGTCTATTAATTTGTGCGCGAGCTGCTGTGAGGAGTCGCCAGCCCTTACGGATTCCTCCGCCACTAGAAGGGCGGTGTACGTGCGATGCTGGGGAGAGATTGATCGGCTGCATGCCTCGGCTCCACTCAGGGCGTACGTACCGCTGCGGAAAAGTGCATCTCGAACTTCTCGTCCCTCCTCAGACCCTCCTGCTTCCACGCCCTGTCCTGAAAGCGCGTTTCGAGCGGCGGCCATGCATCTCTCTCCCTGCCTTTCGCCGGCTTATCCGCATCCGGCAGGCCCTTGCTCACTTTTGACTGCACGTAGTCCGCCCATGCCGCCTCCAGCTGCTCGACCAGATCGCGCGACAGCGACGTGGTTTCTGCGCGGAACTTGTTGACTAGGTGCGATTGGCGAGCGCGGAGGATGATCTGTGGCGGTCGATCAGCGAGTCTTGGACATCCGCGACGGCAGCAATCCTCACTTTGTCGTCGATGTCGGTGATGTTCATGACAAAATGGACGTCATAGCCGAAGTAGTCGGTCATGATTCGCCTCAGCACATCCTGGGTCACGTAGTTCCTGAACATGGTCTCTATCCAGCCACCCTCCGTTGAGCTGTGATGCTCACCTAGCATGCCCCATATGCGACGCGTCGTAGACAGTAGGCCCGCAGTTGTACCACTTCACATGTCGCCCATTGATCGGGACAAACTCTGTCTGAGAGCTCATTCAGCACCCCAAGTGGATCACAGGCAAGGCTCTTCACGGACCTTTGACTTTGTGAGCGAGTTATAGATCTTCAGGACGGGCTCATCCTCTTTACGCTTCGGAAGGGACCAAGGTGGCTGCTGGATTGCCATGGAGGAGCAGAATCTCGTAGATCCGAGTCGAAAAGTGGCGGAGTATAATACAGATGAAGCAAGAGATGAGCGGCGCCAGAGGGAGATCGCCCTCAGCTGCATTCACTGTCGCCCTGCGGATCGTGCCGTTCAGTCACTTGTCGTTTGACTCGAGTCGAGTTTTCCCAGCCGCAGCGGTCGTCAATCACACCTTTCCAGACTCTGAAATAGAGTGTATGCGTAGCAAATGAGCCAAGATTGCTTGGGCGGTGGAAGCCAGGCGAGGGGGAACGACGACGCGAGCACGGAAACACGAAAAGCCAGTCTGCGGCGGCGCGTTTGTCAAACGCTCAGCGCCACCGAGATTCCAAATTTGGAAACGAGCATTTGGACGGGTCTCAACAGGCTGCTCGCACTTGATCACAACATATCACGACCTGCCACGAGGATGGTCTAACGGCCATTAAGGAAAGCAGTTGTGTAATTTCTCATTTTTTGAACTCTCTCGAATATTCTGCGTCGCCACTCGTCGTAGAGCGGAGATAGTACGCCCGTATGTTCAACGCCCCAGTACTTGACAGGCATCAACGGGCCAGACTTGCGCTTCCCGGCTCTACTCCCCGATGTCTACGAGCTCCGAATTATGGCTACAAAGCCACCTCATACCCCACCTTCTCCACAAGGTTTGGCTGAAGCCTGATGGCAGGACGATCGCTACCTGGGAGAGCAATTACAGCGCGCCACATTGTGGTTCGTTGGAGTCGACGGTAAGTGCGAGATCCACCTCCAGCCTTCCAATACGTGAGCGAGTGGGGCGGGGGGGCAGCCTCCCCCCTCCCCACCCCGCAGCTGACTTGGCATGATACACTCGGCGCCGCGACGAGATCGCCGCGAGTCGGAGGGGCCCAGCCAAGCGGCGCTTGTGTGATGACATTGTGGAGCAACCCGATGCCCAGCAGGTGTTCTCGCCGGGGACAACGGTGGCGAAGGTCGGTGTGTGGTTCCGGATGCGACGCCGTCGCCACACCCTACACGTTGTATGCGGTGGCCATTACGGCGGGGGGAGCACCGCACCGCAGCGCGGTGTCGTCACAAAAATCCCGCCCGCTGACGGCAGTGGAGAGCCGCGCGGTGGGCGCGGGGAAGGGACTCGGCGCGAGTCCGTATAAATGAGCGGACAGTCCCGCTCGGTGGTGGGCACAGTCCCGGGGTCGTCAAGCCCGCGGGAGGGCACAGTGCGGTCATGCGGTAAGTCGTGCACGTCCGCAGAGGCGGAAATCCGGTCTGACGGCACGGAAGGGTGTGTCAACGCGCTAGACATGTGCGCAGGGTGCATGAGGCACCTCCCTCCGTCCCTCCCTCCGTCCACACGATCTCGCATTTCGGTGTCAATTCAGGGTCGTCGGAATGCTGACATCGGCGCGGCGCTGCAGCCCATCTACTGATTAGCCAAGCTACTGGGACGCCTGAACGTCAGCTCAGAGCTCGCGTACCCGGCCCACAACCAGAGTCGACAGCGCCAAGCGTGTCCACGCTGGTAAGTCATGCCCAAGGTATCCGCGCATCGAGACGGCGACATGGCGGAACTCACTGCAGGCTTCGGGAACGCGGCATATCGCGGAATACGCGAGAGCAGGCGGTAGCCGTGTGCGCGCATCGCCCGGAAATTGCCTCGCGCAAAAGGGGATAGTACAGCGAAAGAGGCGGGCTCTGCGAGAGTGGCATTTGTGAAGTAGGGGCGTGCATAACATGCCCTCGCTTCAGCAAAATCGGCGGTTCGGAATTCCCTGACGCGAAGAGCGCAATCTCGGTGCGGGCTTCACTTGATCTCTTCTACTGCGTCCAGGCCTGAGAAAAAAAAAGACGATGGGCTGATAGCGACCGTCGAGCGTGGTCTAGGTTTCTTCGCCGGCCTTTGTGCGCGTCCTAGCGTCACTAGACCGATGGGAAGCTGCCGTAGCACAGGCGGTATCAATTGGCGCATAATATTCAAGAAGTACTGTTTGACCTGCACACCCTCTCGTTAGCAGGCGACTCAACGAGAGCCACGGAGGTCAGCGTGCAGACGGGCGCACCGCCCGGGGGCAACGACAAGAAGCTTTGATGTCGAGTCCAGCGGCAATTCGCCGCTCACGTCACGGCCCAGGAAATGATTCGAAACACGGCGTGGACGACGCAGGGCTAGATCTTCAGGCCGTCAATCGGCCTTGCATATTTCCTTATATGTGGCCGGCTAGAGGTTACGGCGAGTGCCATCATGCTCATCGCCGAGCATTCCGTGTCGTGACTCGGGTGTTTGCGAGAGAACACGAGTGAGTACACGGATGCCGCGCCTATCACCTGCGTGCTCGTAAGTTGTCTCTTCGGAGAATGGACGTAAGTTTGGCCCGCACCTACGCAGTCACGGGTCGTTCCGGCCTATCGGTTTTGCCATCCCCATTGACGAGCGGGCCGTGCCATGGGCGACGTCTCGAGCTCGAAACGTTGGCACGAGCAAGTCGTGGCGGCGGCGTAAGTAGCCTCCCAAGTACAGAGTTACCATAAAAGGGAAGTGCCTTCGGGACCGCGTGCCTTGTTGGTGCCACGTGGCCTCTGTGTCGATCCTACGGAGGTGGGCGATCTGTGGCGGACGTTCGTTTGCCAGTGAGATGCGGCACTGTTGTGATTCGGACACCCACCTCTGCGCCGCATCGCTGCAGCATCGTCGTCGGTGGCACTGCGACAGGGCGTGGGTGTGCGTGCGCGCGCGAGTGGCTGAGTGTGCGGCGGGGTGGCGTCCCTCCATCGGGCGTGTTGCCAGCGGCGAGGCCGGGCGAGATCGAGTGCTGGAGATGCACTGCAGATGCGGTCATGGATGATCGGAGGGAGCGTGTCAGGAGCCTCAAGGCGGCCCGATTCGAGATCTCAGTGCGGACACGGACGCACATCCAATCACTCCCGGGCCACCGCGCCACGCCAGTGCGGCCCGAGCACGTCCACCCCCAGCTCATACAACGCTCGCGCATCACACCGTGTGCGTGCGGGGTCCCTCGCTGGACGTAATGTATTGGCCCTGCGGGGCTTGTCTGCGCATGCTCCGTGTGACTTCATACCAGTCGCATCGGTGCACCTTCTCTCTCATGAATTGCCTCTCCGCGCATCGGTGGCAGTCAATGGCGAGACCCCTTCCCCGCTGAGCGACAGCAGCACCTGCGCGGCGGGCCTAAACCAAAACCAGTCCTCGTCCGATGCGTCAGCAGACCCCAGTGACAGCAGGCCGGGGGGCTTCGCGATAAGTGTACGAGAAACGTGCTGCGCGACGGCGGCGGCGGAAGCACATACCTGCGGGCTGATAACGGATTCGCTGCTGATGCGTGCGACAACTGGCACCGACCGAAGGGCACCCCATGGCGCGTCAAGGGTCAAGGGGGGGCAGGGGCGAGGGCGAGTAGCTAGTTTGACTGGCCATGGAATTTGCGTCCGCGCGCGGTCGCGGTGGCGTCGGTGCTTGGTTACGCTGGGCTAGACGTGCGGTAGCGTGTGCTTGGCAGGCGGGGTTCGCACCCTCCGACTCTGATCAACGTTCGACCACCACTCCGGGACGGTGGATCAGGATCGAACGCAGGCCAGCAGCGTCACGTCGGTGCTGGGTCGGAAGCCAACCGGGGTCGATCTCCGAATCAGCGGAGCCAGCGCCGTGCATCGTGCATCGTGCATCGACGTGCGTGCCTCGTCGAGCGACCCGTCGAGCAGCGCGCTTGCCGCGCTCGTCCGCCCCTCAGCCTTCTCCACGATCCCCGTTCGCACGCGAAGTCGCGCAGAAGCCACCCCGTGACCGGCCAGCTAGCTATATCCGTTAGCCTCCCTGACTCTGCCCGGCCGCAGGCTGGACGTTACTCACGGCGTCACCCCCATGCCGTGCCCCGGAACTGCGATAGGCGATTAGCATCACCTCGTCTGAATACCGGCCAACGCAGCCTCTCCACACTGTGCGATGCATAACATAGCTGCCCATTGGCCGCCCGCGCACCCCAACGTGTAGTCATGTTCGTGTAAAGGCCTGTCAGCGAACCAGGAACGACGGCGCTTCCCTCGCTTCCGTCTTCTACGTATGTTCGGCTCCAAGCCTGCCGTCCACAATGCAATCAAATACTACCCTCGCCGGCCCACCAAGATTAGGGTCGTCTCGTCTCTTGGTGATCGCTTTCCACAACAGGTATGGCTCCTGTTTGGTCTTGACTGGCCCACCATCATCGTCCCTTCTGAGGGCCACACACGCCGGGCCTGTGCTTCTCCTCCGGCCTCGCTTCTCTGCGCATCCGTTCCTTCTTAAAGCGTCGCCCCGATGTTGCCCTCTCCTTCATAGCCTGATTCCTCCCCCCCTCTCTCTACCGCGCCACAGCACAGATGCCTCCACGCCCCGGATCGCAGATGCCCACCTGCCAAGGCGTCCGCGTCTTGGACATCGAAGAGGCCCGCATCGTCATGCACGCCGTCTCGCTGGGCAGGCGGCCCATGATCCACGACCGTCTCCGGGAGGACGAGCGTTGGTCGATCATGCCCGGCTCCGTCTTCGTCTGGGAGGAGCGCGACGAGCACGACGACCCGAACGGCGTGAGTCCGCATGTGGTCTGAGTCTGGACGCCCAGCACTGACTCCGCCTCCTCCGACTTGTATAGTCCGCCATCAGTCGCTGGACGGACGGAAGACGGTGGGGCCCGTCGCGGGTGAAAGACGTATGGTTCTTTCCTTTCGGAGCTGTCGCGTTCTCATTGCTACAATAGGAGTTTTTGATCTACCATGAGAACCTGCCCGACCTGCCCGCCGGTACGAGCGAGGCCCAGGCAAGCGAGTTGTGCGTCCCCCATCTTGGCCAGACAGACGCGTCCCGCTGACCCTCAGCCTCCACCCTAACCTCCGCGCATGCGGTCTCCTCTCGCAACGTAGTGCGGCGTCGAAGCTGATCAAGCAGACGTACTCCGCGTTCGTCGACGTGAACGGCCGTCGCAAGAAATGGCACCTCGGTGAGCGGCCACGCGGCACGTTCGCACCCCATGCCCGCTCACGCCGCCGCCGCCGCCCCCCTCCAGTTGCCTACTACACGAAGAACACGGACAAAAGGCTGACGCGCGTCTTCAACGCGCCCGAGCTCGCGCACTACCGCGGCAGGTTCTCGCCGGACCGGTACATGAACGCACGCGTGTCGAAGACCCGCGGGCGCAGCAACTCCAACCGGAGCGAGGAGGGCGACGGGGACGACTCGGACATGGGGAACGAGCCCCCCGATGCACCCCCGCACGCCCCGCACGGCGCCGCCCCAGGCCCCTCGAACGCAGCAGGGCCCGCCCCTCCGAACGCTGGCTTCGCCACGCCGGACGCTGGCCCCGCCGACTCCGCCGCGCAGCCGCCCTCCCAGCGCGGAGGGGCAGCAGCGCAGGACCCTGGGACGGCCCTCCAAGGCACGCGTGCGGCCCTCGCTGCATCGCGATCAGCGTCGGAAGCTAGCTCGACGGCGCGTTCCCGCGGCCCCCACCAGGCACCCTCCGAGGGCGACGGACGCGGCCCGGGCGACGGCGGCGAGTTCGCGCTCGCCCCGCTCGTGTACGACCGCATCTCGCCGTACCCGCCGCGGCACCCCGTCGACTCGGTCGCGCTCCGGTCGCTCGACGTGCGGGTGCGCTTCTTCTGAGATGCGGGAGCAGCAGCAGCAGCGGCGGCCTGACGGGGGACGCCTCACCCCGAGTGAGTGAGTGAGTGTGCTCAGGCCGCATGTGCAGTGCAATTTGCAACTACGTCACCGTCACCCCTTGTTCGCCCCCCACTCCGCGTTCTCCCGCCCCTGCCCCCCGCATGGTACTGTAATGATCCTTATTCAGGACAATCGCTGCTGACAGCCTGCCTGACCTGTGTGTAGTAGCCGTCGATATATGCACTCCAGATGTTGTCGATCGATAGAGCGACGTAGACAGATGTATTATCTCCGTTTGTAACAGTACATGATACAGTCTATCGAAGAGACCCTCGGCTCCCTGAACAGTGCGAGCCCGAACCGCGAGCAAGCCGTATCATCGTCCGTCTGTGCAGTCCCTGGCGGTGGCTTAGGGCTATGACGTGACGCGCACTCCCAGGCCACGCCAGCAGCCAGTGAGGAGAAGGCGGCAGCGCGCGGGGGGGTACTTCCGGGCCAATTGCACGCACCTTCGAGCTCCACGCGAACGGTGGCCAGTCGGGTCGAGCCGTGGTGGACGCCGTGGCCGCGCTCCCAGGCTGCCAGATAGCGGGCAGGGAGACGCGCACGTCAGAGGGCGGACGGCATGGCCAAGGTGGGCCTCGCCCATATCGGATCCATCACGAAGGCTCCCCCACCTGGGCGAGCACCTTCCCGCAAATGGCCCCGGGCGCGTCCGCCACGCGACGCGTCCGCCTTCCCCGCCCGGATCTTCGTGTCGACGCTCGCCTTCGCCTTCGCGCCCCCTCTCCTCACACACCACACGGACTAGCTCAGCCCCCGCGCATTGCCCGCGACGGCGAGGGGCTCGGCGGCGTGCGCGCGCACGGGTGGGCCCGCCGATCGCGTGCTGCTCGCGCACAGACTGCCCCCGCGCACGGCCACTGTAGCCTCTCTGCCTCCATCCGCGCTTCCCATTTCACAGCCGTGTCTCGTGCGTGTGCGTGCGCGTGCGCGAGATGGGCAGCACGGCGAGGCTCGCAGCGCGCGCCGCAGGCGCCTCGGCTTCTCCCTCGTAGCACGGATTCTGGAAGACGCGAAGGCGGGAGGAACGCGTGCTCGGCTCCCCGCACCTATTCTTGACGCGCCCGGGCCTCGGGCGCAAATCTGCCTGTCACAGCGCGAAGCCGGTGCGAGTTGCGAAGGGCACCCCCGTCCCCCCGCGTTCGCGCTCCCCAGGCCGTGCCATACACACCGCCTGGCGCTTTCGCCGAGAGATGGATGGGCCTCTGCACCCGGGGGCTTCCCGTTCGTGCAGCGTCTGCCCACACCACCGCTGCGCCCACGGTGGCGCGAGTTCAGTAGCGCATCTTGCGCGTCCCTGCAGCACGATCGCCGGGCCTGGCCCCTGCGCGCAGAAGCTCCCAGCCCTTGCGTAGCGTGGGCATCTGACCTTGCTGCTGCTGTGGCGCGCACCCATGACCTGCCAGCGAAGGGCTTCAATCAAGTGTGGAGCCATGGGGCCTGGACGCACCTGTCTGGAGGTTTGAATGGCGGCGTGGCTTGGAGACGACTGCTGACCGGCCGGAGTGCATTCGCTTGGGTGATTCCTGAGAGAATGCACATTCTCGCTAGCGCGGCGGTGGGGACCGTGGACCGTGGTGTCGGATAAGCTGAGTCGATGCGAATCTGAGGGGCCTTCCGTAAGTGCCTTCGGTGTTCGGAATGTAGCTGCTGACTAACGCTCGCCTGCGCCCGCCCACTGTGGCCTGAACCCCAGACCTCTGGGCAGTCTGCTGACAAATCCACATCCAGATCTGCCGGTGGCGCGTTCTCTCCATAATCAGAGTTCCTACCCTTCTTTCATCGATCAGGGTCCGCGATACTATTCACCATTGACTAATCAGCAACCGGCGGGACCATATCACTGTGTGCACATATATATCTCCCTGCCAAGCCGCGTTTTTTGTTTGAGAAATCAACTACCGCACTCCGTAACCGACGACACTCGGCGGCGCGATTGTATTGCAGTAGTCGATGAATTACGCGAGCCGGCCGTTCTGCATGAGGGGGACGTCCGAATTAGACTGGACTATGATGCCATTGACGCACTGGTGGATTCGGCGCGAGATATGCGCATTTGATTCGCAGACGAACTGGTCGGCAGTGGGAGGCATGCGCATCTAGGGAAGAGGGTGAGAAGTCTGAAGCACGCAGAGAGCGGGGATCGGCTGAAACGCACTGGCGGACGATTACCCCGCCCCGAAGTCGAAAGTGGGTCGTCAGCGCGCGTTGAGAGGCAGATGCTCGAAGCCGCTCGACAGTCCCGGAACACGTCCTGCGGAGGCGCGCGAAGGAAGCACCACCACTAGATTCTGTCAAGTTCGAGAGAGAGAGAGAAGCGGCAGCGGTGCAAAGTCACATTGTCGTCCGGCTCGCGTGCGAGGATCATGCCGCTTCTGAGCGGAACCACAGCCAGCACAGGGGCTGGGCGATGCGATAGGAAGCCTCCGAATCGTGTGCGCCGGCCGCGCTGGGTCGATCCCAGGGGTTTTGGAGACGGCGATGAGTTGGCATGGGCGCGTTGGCGTGCCGAGGCTCCGGGGCCATCTCATAGAGAGCCAGAGAGGTCGTTCGAGGAGAGCAGTGGGCGAGGGGGAGGGCACGCGGCTAGCAGACGCACCGTCGCGAGGGCAGACAACGAGGGGACGTCGAGGATATAATGATGTCGTCATAAGCTGTCACAAGTCGGCTGCGTACTCTGTTGATGAGAGGCCGCATCAGAAGCGAGCAGATCGCAGGCTGGCGTGCAGGCAGACTGCCGGGGTGCTCGGCGACGCGCGGGAGGACTGACCGCGAGCGTCAGCATGTACACGCGGGGCGACGGCTGGCGAGTGCCGCGACAGGCCTAGGGTGAAGGCGTGGCCGTGTGGCGGAGGGACGGCAGCGTGCGGCGGCGGGGGGCGGCGGCGGGGCGGGCGGGCCCTCGGGGGCGGTAGCACGAGGCGGGCAGGCGGTGGCGTGGGGGACGGGCGTTGCGGAGGGCGAGGCCGAGGGTGGCGTGACGGTATGGCGGTGGCGGGGGGGAGGCAGCAGGAGAGCCCGACGTGGCCGGGGGCCTGGAGGACGATCTGATCTGGAGAGTATCCGCATCCCCGGAGTCGCGGGAAGCGCAGGGCAATGGCCCGAGATGGTTTGGCTTGCACGCGCCACTCACACAGGCCGAGCTCGCATGCTATGATTACTGTAATCAGTCCGCTGCTACTCAGAAGCTCTTCCCCACCTGATCCTATATAATCATTTCGCCCGTTCCTCTCTCGGCCCCCCTTCCCACCGTCCTCGTCCCCGCACGCGCCCCCCTACACACCCCCCTCCTCCTCCTCCCCGCGTCGACCGCCATGGCCCAGCAGAAGCAGAAGCCCACCCTCGAGGGCGTCCACATCCGCTCCGCGGACGACGCACACAAGGTCTTCTACGCCGTCATGCAAAACAAGCTGCAGCCCATCACAAAACGCCTCGACGCGGAGGAGCGTGCCGCCCTCAAGGCCGGCGACGTCTACGTCTGGGCCCGCCAGTCCCTCACCGGCGACGCGTACAGCCCCCACATGGAGCGCTTCACCGAAGGGAAGTCCTGGACTGCCTCGCGCGTTCGCGATGTGAGCCGTAACGTAACGCAGATCCGCCGCACCCACGCTCACCGCATCAACAGGACTTCCTCATCTACTACGAGATACCAGATAAGTCGAGAGGGCGGGGAGGCGTTGCACAGAGAGCCGAGTACGTCCCCTCTAGCACCCCTAGTGCGTTATGCCCATACGTTTACTAGGTCCTCAGAAAACCGTGTCGTCCGTCAGGGCGAGCACGACCAGTTCATCAAGCAGACGTATTCCGTCTACTGCAACGACCCCGCTGACGCGCAACCGTCAGCGGACGGAAAGCCAAATGAGCCGAAGAAGTGGCATCTCAGTGCGTCCCCCCCCACTAATCAGGCACCCTTCTCCCGTCCAACCGACGTTTCTCCAGACGCGTACTTCACAAAGCTAACAGAGGGCCAGCTGAAAACGATCGACGACATAGAGGAGCTGCGCGCGCTCGTGGTGCCGGAGGGCATGTTCAGGAGTGCGCGGACAAGCAAGGCGGGGAAGAAGGGCGAGTCTTCGCGGACGACCAGCAGCACAAAACGGCAATACGCGCCCTTTCCCTCGCGCTCGCAGCCGCCTCAAGCCTCGACGAGCTCGCAATCCTCACAAGCGTCTACGAGCGCGCTCCCGCCACCTCCGCCGGCGCCCGTCCCGCCGGTGGCACGCGACCCGCAACCGGGGCCTTCAACCTCCCCGGGCTACCAGTACGCGCCCGACCTGCAACACTACCAGCCGCCGCCGCAACAATACCCGCAAGCCCAAGCATACCCACCCGCAGCGCAATACCCGCAGGGCGCGCAATACGAGCAGCCCGTCGGCTGGCCCGGCCCCAGCCCCGGCCCCGTCCCCGCATCCTCCCCCGACCTCCCGCCGCAGTACGTAATGCCCGCCGAGCTGCAGCCTCCGGTGAGTGGCCACGCCTATGACCCCTTCAACTACCCTTATCCTCCGCCACCGGCGCTCTAGCTCTCCGCCGTGCCCTTCCCCGCCCTCCCGGCGGCGGCGCCGCCGCCGCCCCTGCCGCCGAGCGACGCACCGACGATGATCCCCAACCCCGACGACGACCCCTCCGGCCCGGCGCTGCCCGAGTCCATCGACGCGTACACGCCCGCGCCCATCCCGCCCGGCATGGCCTTCCTCCCCTCCAGCCACCACGCGCACGCCCGCGCGCACTCGCACTCGGAGCCGAACTACATCTACTCCGCAGCCCCTCCGTCCCCCGCACTCAGCCGCCGCAGCGACCAGTCGATGTCCCCCTCGCCTTCGGACCGCTCGAGCGCGTCCTCCTTCCCCTCGCCCTCCCAGTCGCGCTCGCTCGGCCTCGGAGCGAGCCCGTGCTCGTCCTCCGGCTTCTCGCGCCAGTCCTCGCCCTTGTTTGGCTTGGACGGGTTCCCCCTCACCGACGCGGGCATGCCGTACACGCCCGCGCCGAGCCTCGAGGACGTGTTCAGCCAGCGCGTCGCGCTGGGCCCCGCGCGCGTCGATCTCGCGCCGCTCAGCTCGCTGAGGAGCCATCCATACAGGCGCTGTCCCGCGGACGACCGCGCGCTGCGGCTGCTCGGGCCCGGTGCGCGATGACCGACGACTGCCTCCTCGGACACACACTGAATGCACACGAACTCTCATGCACACGCACACATGGCTCACGTACACGGACGCTCTGCCTTTTCGCACACCCACCCACACCCCCACATCCCCAGATACACACCGCACACCGCATTGCTGCGCACCACGTTTCCCGCTTTGGGCTCTGGCTTGTTGCGATCTTGTAGTCGCGCTGTATTATTATTACCACTCAGTCTTGACGTTTTCCCCGCATCCTGCGTCCCTGTTTCTCCTACCGGCATCTCAGCAGCACTTGGCATGACTAGCATTTCCGTAATTGGACTGTACTACTACCACACAACTCAATGGAGGCTTTTGGATTTTCTTAGCTCAGGACCCGGCCGATACCCCTCGCAGCGTATCGCGGATCCTTTCGTGACAAGTGAATCCTGATCGTCCTCCTTTTCCACCTGTTTTGCACCCGCACGCGAGCGCATTGAACTGGGACACTGAGTGACAGTTGACTGCGAGCGCCCGGGGTCGCGCTGCCGTCAAGCCGTGCGCCCTGCAGCCGCTATTCCGCCTCCGAGCCTCCGCCCGTCGAGTGCACACCACGCGCAATTGCTCCCGCAGGCGAGGGACCCGCGCTCGTCGCGGCAAGTCGCGCCCCGTGCGCACGCGCTGTCCGAGCGACTGACCCCGCTCTTCTCTGCTCTTCTCCCGCCGCGTTCGTCCCCTCCCCCAGAACGCTCGAGCCCAAGTGTCGGCAACGGCCTCCCCGCGCAGGACCAGCGTGACGTGGTGAGCAGCGCACCCGGAGACATGTACATAATCCGTACGTGCCCCGCTGACACTCGCCTCCGCCCTCGTCGCGAAGCGTCCGGCTCGCGTCTTCTTTTGGCGTAGCGTAGCACACACCGCGTGGAGTCGCTATGCCCCGGGCCCCCGCTCTGGCTTGGGACTCTTGGGGAACGCCGCGCGCGCGCTTTGATCGGAAAACAGACGGTCCTCCGGGAAATGGCAGATGAACTGGTCATGATTGGCCGTAGGCCATCTGGGGAATCGACACTAGGGCTGTCGCGCGCAAGGCAGATGTCAGATAGCGTTGCATCGCATCGCGATCCGGGGGAGCGTCAACGTTATGTACCGCAGACAGTAATTTCCGGCCTTCTCGATTCCGAGTCGGCGCGCGGTGTGGCGTTTGGCGGAGTATGGCTGCGGTCGCGCTTGAAGCTTGAACTTTCCGAATCCATGTACTTATTGCAATTGCGTCGTGCTGCCCAGATGGCCACGAGCCGGCGGGATCGAATCGATGGTCGGAGATAACTCGCACAGTTGGGTCATTTGGGCAGCGAGGAGCGCGTTCCTGAGGTTCCGCTGCGCTGGTAACCACACTATTCCTGAACTGAATTGAACATGCCGCAGAGTTCATACGCTGACCTGCCGATACCGCAGAGCCTCCAGAGGGAGGGCGGCCAGTTACGTTCACCACGCCGTTACGTAACGGTGTGGGCGTTCGCCCGGGTGCGGTAGGTGGTTGGATTGCCTCCACACTGCCTCCTGGCGGCCTCATTCAGACTCGCGGCCGGCACGTTGATCTTCATCACCGCTGAGTTTCGATGCCAGGCATAAACGTTGCGCAATGTGACTGTCGGAGACTCGATCGGTGGCCTTTTCGAGAATAAATGAATGCCGATAGCAGCGTGGATGGTGCTCGCACGCACTCGGTATGGTATGGCCTTGGTGATGCAGCTAAGTTATTGAGTTGGAGTCGCCAGCCTGAGATAGGGCGTGCACGTCTGGACCCTAGCTAAAGCTTGCGAGCGAGATGTCACCGGATGCGCGAAGACTGGGCAGGGAGGACCCTGGCTAGCTAGCCCATGCTTGGCCAATGCAGCCTGAAACTCTGGATGGAACTCGCGATTTCTATCAGTGCCTCTTGGCTGGTCTCGGCCGACTAAATTAGCAGTACGCGTGCAGAGACGCGGTCGTACCTGACAGTACTGGTGTTCTCCGGAACATGCGCCGGGCTGATAACCACCGCGACGACAGGCTACGGGGCCACGAGAGTCCGCGGACTCATTTTGCTGAACGGACTGGCGGACTGCGTACAAATATTGGTGGCGTGAAAGGCGTGCGCTTGGTCACCACATGATAGGCGTCTGGATAGCTAAATTTTGATGAGCATGCTCAGAGGGTCAAGCTAAGGGGGGATGAGCGACAAGTTAGAGAGGCAACGCTAATAGTCCGGGCAGCCCGGGGCACTGGGCGTCTGCTTGCTCGGGCCGCACGTGGCGCAAAGGACCGCGCTTGCCTAAAGCGGGTGATGACTTCGGGTGTGGCATGGAGTCCGCATTGTTCGCGCTCCTTGTCCACGACGGCCATCGTGGGGCCAGTAATTGCCAGAACAACTCGGGAAATATTGCATACACTTCCGTGCGAGGTACACGCACAAGCTTTTCCCGCCAGTGGGAACCCTCGTCTGTATTGGGCCCGAGACTCGCTCACGGGCGCGCACTCGAGGTTCGTCATACTGCCGTGCCGCATCATCCGCGCTGGCCGACCCGCATGATACCCAATGGTCCCATGAATCAGCTAACGAGATCCGCAGGACGCGCATTCACTGCTAGTCCGACGCGATGTCGGACGCTTGTAGCCTGGTGCGACTGCTAGGACCCGCGCCTCGGACGGACTACACGAGCCTCCCGCCCGAACTATGGCTCGAGATCTTCCGATGCGCGACATACGTCCCGCGTGTTCGAGGCCTCAGCCCTGGAGATCCGTTTGAACCCCAGCGTCCTTCCAACTATGCATGGGGCGTCAACACCCCTGTCTCGTCACTCGCGACGAAACGAAACCTTGTCCTCGTCTGCCGGGCATGGTACTGTCTTGCAACGGAGCTCCTGTACGAACATGTTGTCATCAGCAGCAGGCGTCGCGCCTTTCTGCTGCATCGAACACTGCGCGAGAGTGACCGCGTGGTCAGAAGACAGCGCATGCACGGCGCGACTATGGAGGGACTAGCGCGATGGGTTCGACACGTTGAGATACGTGACTGCGCCCGGACGTCCAAGTCGCTGCACTTCTGGACAGCCGTGGCCGCCATCCTGTCACTCCTTCCCAATCTGCACGTGCTCAGTGGCATTTGGGACCGACCGTTAGCCAAGAACCTGCTCGAGGTATTCTCGCGGTACCTTACGAGTTCAATCAAGGGTTTGTATTGGGACGAAGGCCTCATTCCCGAGGGTGGGCCCTGCCTCCTGTCCGCTGGATTACTGCCGAAGTATCAATCGCTGCGTGTGCTCGACATCCGGAAGCTCAGACTCGAGGATCCGGACAGTTTCCCTATAGACACAGGATCGCACATCTCGCTTCCCTCGGTCGTCGACCTGCTCCTGCCGGTATGTGTAGCCGTAATGCGCTTCGCGCGCACCCTCGTCTTGCCACACCTGCGCAGACTCGTTCTAGACGCAGCCTATGTCCGCCGGAATAGCTCATCGTACGTCACGGCCTCCTTGAACAAGCTTCTCGCAACGCATGGGTCAAAGATCACCACCCTTGAACTGCTCCCGATGACCTCCTTCTCATACCAGGCCTCCCCGATTAGCATTACCATGCTCCTCCAGCCCGATGTCTGCCCTACGCTGGAGACATTCGTCTATGACTGCCGCGAGAGGCTGCTCTGCGCACGCTCGCCACCGCCGCCAAGTCCCCCTCACAATCCCGCCCGCGCGGGCGCCAATACCAATGCCACCACCACCACCAGCCCTCCCGCCTCCTCGGCGCCGCCCACGCCCTCCCGGAACGCGCCCAATTCTGAGCTGCACCAGCCGCACCGCACGCTGCGGCGCGTCGGCATCCGGGGGATGGGCATTTCGCGCCTGTACCCGAACCGGCCGAGCCACACGCAGGCGCACCTGCGCTCGTTCCTCACGCACCGCGCGCTCTTCCCCGCGCTCGAGACCGTGCGCACGGTCGGCTTCCTCGTCGACGCGTGCACGGACGAGTTCGCGCGCGACATCTTCATCTGGTGGACAGAGAAGTTCGAGGAGCATGGACTTGACCTCCAGGACGGCGAGGGCGTCGTGTGGCTGTACACGGACCCCGTCGAGGGCAGGCAGGAGGTCGTAACCGAGGAGGAGATCGTCGCATTGGACTGCGCGAGCTTGGTGCACAAGAGCGATGCGCGGGAGATGAGCGCTGCCAAGGCTTGAATGAATGTCAGACTCGCTCGGGAGAGGGGAGGAAGATAGGTAAGTGAAGGAAACATTTTATAGTATTGTAACCATGAATCTCTCATCTCGTGTATCATTTCACTTGCATTCACGGACTCGACTACACATAGCTGGATAACACTCTTTCCCTTCAACACACGCTATGTATGATACGGCTATCGGCTTCCCAGGTTGCTACTTCACGTTCTAATGATTAGGTGGGCTACATGACAACCCTGTATATAAACATCCAACGTAATGTTGACTGTGTACATTGAACACGAGCAGCAAAGGCAAGGGCAGCATGAAGCTTACATGTTGGGGATCGTCCGACGCCATCGTTCGTTCTGAACGTCAGCAGGATAAGCGGACGCCAGTCATTCAGTCGCACTCGGCTCTCACAATCACACCTGGCTCACTAATGATTATATCGAATTGCGCACACCGCAATGCAATGACTTTCCGAGATGCTACATTACATGATGCTGACGTTCTGCGTAAGGCGTAATGGACTGTGAGGGGACGCGATGAGATTCCTATGCAATGGTTTTCTGACTCAGTAAGTATATATAACAGCAGATGAGGACGTGCGAGCAGCTACGATGCTAACGGATGGAGTGACAAGGATAGATGACCACGAGACATGATTGACAAGGAAAACGCAACGTGAGAGATGGTGCTAGGAATGACCAAGGCAGGGAAAGTCAACAGCAAATCAACAGGAGCGGAATGAGGCCTCAGAAGCTCCCTGAGAAGGGGTGCAACCCAGGACGCTGGCAACTACCACTCGAATTCTCTGTATATATAAGGTTTGAGATACCGATACGAACACGCGCGCGAAGCACACCAAACGTCACATACCCGGTGCACTTCGCGAAGAGGTAGTCCTTCCCGTTGATGTGGATCATCCCGTCTTTGAGAATGCACTTCCACTTGTTCTTCACACGAGCAACCTAATATACGTCGTCATCATACAGATCAGGCATTGATCAGGCTAGAAGTGAAAGACAAACCTTGTCATATGTGCAGAACACGATGTCCTGCTCCGCCGAGCTGCCCATCTCATTCACCTCCTCGTTGTCCGAATCTGAGTCATCAAGATCGCTATTGATTGCCTCGTCATTATCTGCCTGCGAAGTGCTTTGCGAGGGCTGCGGAAGCGATGGGTGCAGCGCTCGCGGCGCGTAGCCCTGGCTCGGCGGAGGAGACGGTGACTCCGACGATGAAGACGACGGTCCGTCCAGCTGAGGAATCTTAGGCATCGAAGATGGCCCGTCAACTTGGGGTATGCGCGCCTGCGGTGGCTGTTGGTGCTGGACTGCCGGCGGGTACCTCGCCGTTGGCGGTGGCGGCGGATGTGTTGGGTACGTCAGACCGTTCGGTGGGCGGGCACCCGGGATCTGCGGTCCTGCCAGTGGAGGCATCGTATACGGGGAAGTGTGGGGGATACCCTGACTAAGCATGTACCGCGAATCGACAGGTTCAGACTTGACCTGCGGACCCGGCGGTGGAGGTGGTACATGCGGGTGCTGGTAGGCAGGCGGGGGCGCGTACGGGTTAGGCACACCCGGTGCATGAGGATGCGCATGCATAGGGTGCGGAGGATAAGCTGGGTGTGCTGGATGCGGGTTTGCCACAGAGGCAGGCGCGGTTTGGTTGTCGAACTCGGCGACATGCGACGCGATGACTTTCTTCTCCCATCTCTGCGACACGCATATAGCGAGGGCAACTGCGAGGGGTAGAAGACACTCACATCCTGGAGGTCGTGGAGAACGTCCTCGGATACACCATACTCGTCAAACTCGGGCTTTATGCTCGCGATCACGTCGTCGATGACGGCGCGATAGATGGCGGGCTCACGAGGGGCGGACGTCACTCACTCTGCGTGCGAGAGAGTATAACGTGGTGAGCAGCTCACCACTATTTTATTCGACATGACTCAAGTTCAACGCGCGGCTGCTCCCGGGACCGTCGAGGACAACGAGCTCGAAGGGCGGCGTGGCGTGGTGGAGGTAGAAGGTGAGGAAGTTGCATTTATACAAGGTTGCGATAGCTGGAAGGGTTCAAACTCCGCTCGAAAGCGGGTCCCCTGACTGATTCCCGCGCACGGACCATCGCCAGCCCCACGCAGGCCCCAAGCGCGCTGGCGGTTGCGCTATGGTGGCTGCTCCACACAGTGGGTCAACCCCTTGTGAAGTGCTCATATCCAGGGACACTTTGCCAACTTTGTCGCGCACGCTGTCGTAGTTCTGTGGAGAACCAATGCATGTACCCACTGACGTAGCGAAGCTCTGTGCATATATGCATCGGTGAGCGGTGAATGGTATCTCCAAGCGCCCTACTCCCGGATTCCCGTCCATATACCCACCCGCCAGAATACACCATCGGTAGGTGATGAGTTGGACTCGTAGTCATGCCTAGTGTAACTGTACTGACTAAGATTGCAGATATGCCTCTTTTCCACCACTCTAACCCTGAGCCACTGCAGCCCCCACCGGCTCAGACGGAGGAACCTCAGCGCAGCCGTAGCATCTTCTCGCGTCGCGGGAATAGCCCAGATGGTACCCCGTCTATGAATGACTCGACCAACGGTACCGCCAGCACCAAGTCGAGCGGCGGTTTCTTCAGTCGCCGCCGTTCGTCATCCCCTGACATGAACGACATCAAGAACGAGCCTTCTGTTCTCGTAGCACGCCAGAGAGTTGCTGATGCTGAACAAGCCGAGCGTGATGCCGACAGGGCTCTTATGCAAGCTCGTGCGGCTGTGCGCGGTGCCAGAGAGCAGGTCCGGATCCTTGAGCAGGAAGCTCTCGAAGAGTAAGTCTATTTATCCCTGGCTGTCCTTGCGAAGCAGCGGCCATTGGTCTGGATGCACTGCCACTCTGCTTGGACTGTCATAATATTGTCTCAAACGACTGGATGCTAAATGTTCCTTCTGCAGATCTAGACGTGCGAAGGCCAAACAGGCCGAAGCAAAGACCATTGGCAAGGGCGCGAAGGCCCTGGGAAGGCACGGCTGAGCCTCCAACCCAATTGTGATGTCATGCCATTCACGACCACCCACGATTTCATATGTACCTACCCACGAATAATTGTACTGGAGATTCGGCTGCTGCTCGGCTGATCAATCTGTCGACGATATGTATGTTATCACCGCCCCCGATATGTCTTATGACCGCTGTAATCTCTTGTACCTCTTTCCGTTTTGTCGACTGTCCGTAGCTATACCGATATCTGCAACGGTGTTCTCGTCTCTTGCTAGGCTGAATATCACCGGTCTGAACATACATTGGAGCATGGAAGGCTTAGAACAGGCCGGCGACGTAGATCACGTGTGCGCGTCACGGAATCAGTGGACACGCTTGGGGCACGCCACTGGAGCGCGTCTCAGGTTTTAGCGAGCACCCTCCTACAGAGCGGTCACCGCCAGTCTACCCAGATGTGATCATCCGCCCTTTCTCCCCCTCTCTCCCCAGCCCGGCTTTCATACAGGATAGAGTCACCAGTCTCACTCAACATCTTGTTGCCTACTATTCGCTCCTTTTTTCTTCCCGCGGATGGCTCCTCACCGGGCCATCCTCGTCCACGATATCTTGCTCGAAATATTCGACCATCTCATCTTATCGTCACCAACAGACTCTGAAGATCAAAGGGATCGTCCAGCACTTCTCAATGCTGCGGTTGCCTGCAGGAGGTTTTTGGACCCTGCGATGACAGTTTTGTGGAGGAAACTGGACGACTTCATTCCCCTTCTGGCCCTGTTTTCGTCCTTTCAGGCGGTCCCTCTCCCGGATTTCGAACGGCGAAGTTCTTATTCATATCATGCCACAGCCTACGTGAGTACTCCTCCCGCTCTCAGATCTACGGGATAGATTCAGGATTGCGGAGTATAAGCGAGATATCGTAGAAAACGGCTGGCACAGCGAGTATGATATGGTGGACTAGGGGGCGAGCATGATGCACTACGTCTGTTCTGTGCGAACGTCCGAGCCCTCCTTGCCTACTGAGAATCATGGGAAATACATCCCGGATACGCCAGCAACGTCATTATTGCACGTTGAAGGCGTGAAATTAGCCCTCTTGAGGAAGGCCGGGTGTGCATCATAGACTCGTACGAGCGGATACAATCTGGCAGGCCTTTATTTGTATCACGCAGATCTGCTTGCCACTCTCAACAGACTTATTGGCTTGACGCACCGGCTATGCAATCTGGCGGTACTCGCTCAGTTTGTTCGGACCATTCCCCAAATACACGGAGAGCTGGTCTTGGGACAGCTCATGCGGTCTTTCCGTGTAACACAGGCCCTTATTCGGAAAAGATCCTGGATCCATCTCTCGCTGGTTCACGAATGCATCTAACGTGACCTATGTCCACTAGATGTTCCGAGGAGACATACATGACTTCGAATGGCGAAGGTTCCGCTCTTACGCCGATCGTGTCCGTGCCATCACGAACGCGGGGCGAGTGAACATCAGCCAATCGGTTTTTCGTGAGCTCCTTCGTCTGAATGGTGATCGTCCGTTGATTCCAGCGCTGGAGGAGTTCCACGGGAACATACCCCTCGTGCATGCGACGTCCAACCATTATGATATTGATGACACCGAGCTGATGTCGGTCGCGTCTCCCTCCCTCCGTAGACTCGACATCAGGCTGCATGACACGACTGGGCGACTGCAGCCTCCTTTCCCTGTTGATGACGTTCCGCAAATTCTCCTCGAAAAGCTGGGCTCGAGGCTCCCACGTCTCGAGGGCCTGCGTATCCTATGCCAGGGTATCGGTCCACACCTACCAACATCCCGCGCGCTCTCGGTCGCATCCATGTCCCCCTTCACCCGGCTTACCGCCGTCGACGTTCTCCGATGTCGCTCGGCGTGCACACCGGACCTCCTTCACCATCTCGCGATACTGCCGGACCTTGTCAATCTGGCGGCCGAGATCGGGGCCGAGGACGGAGGCACATCAACTGTTTTCTCCGGTTTCCGATCCCTCCATCGGCTGCATGTCAAAGGCCCCGTGAAGAGGGCCCTCGAGCTCATTACGACCGTAGACTCGGCGCAACTCCGTGCGTTCCGGATGCAACAAGTGCAGGAGGATATTGGGGCGGACTTCGAAGCGGACTGGTGCGGGATGGTCAACGCGATCGCCTCCCGGTTCGGGGGCTCCCTCCGCGAAGTTAACCTCGCGACCGCGTTTCAATTCGGCGAGGCAACGCACTACGGCAGCGGGATGCGCCTCTTGCACGTCTTGCGCCCGCTCCTCTCGTTGCAGGACCTGGAGGTCGTCGTGTTCGCGTGGCACATCGAGCGCACGCAGCTCGACATGCGCGACGAGGACGTGCTCGAGATGGCGAGCGTGTGGCAGAACCTCAGGATGCTCGAGCTGCACTTTGATAACAACTGGCAGCTCCCGGTGGAGACGCTCGCGCATTGGGCCCGCCTCTGCCGCAGGCTTCATCGCCTGGTCTTGCCTAGCTTGACGGATCGCGAGCACTCGACCGTGGACTCGTTTCCCGCAACATCCCACGGATTGCGTTACATCAACTTTGTTTATGCGTCACGTCCCGAACGCACGGCAAGGATACTGGACCGGCTGTTTCCTTACCTGGATGCTGCACATAATCAGCCGGACGGAAGGTTGCTTGGGTGGGCTCAGGTCCTAGAGTATCTCGCTCAATTTCAGCAAGAGCGGCGGGATGAGGGTCGAACGTAACGAGAGGAACATGTGCTCCCTCTGGTTGTCCGATCAACGTTAACCCTACGGCAGGGGGCGATAACAGCTTATTGCTAACGTGACCGGGTGATAGCTCTTATGGGATGGAACGGCCAGGAGTACGGACGTGTTGAGTATACTGGTCTATGGGAGCATGGATCAGGATCATTCGGCGACTTATTGTTACATTGATTTGCCACAAAAACAGCTCAGGCGACCACTTTCTCTACACTTCTTGGTAGCACGACCTGTCGTTAGCGTAGCTGGAACTATGGATCACCTAGCACGATACGTAACTCATTTAACGGGAATGACAATTCATTGACTTCTCACTGGCAGCTTCGAGGTACATGGTTGCTTTCGATGTCAAAGATCGGGGCGGCTGTCGGCTATGATGACTCAGGAACTAGTCTCTTCAGGTTCTCAATGCCCTTCTCTTCGAGCCTCATACCCATCCACTCTGACATCGCTGTTGCACCGAGTTTCTTCTCATAGAAGTCGATCGATGGCTGGTTCCACTGATAGGGTCACCGTGAGCACATTTGCAATCGGTTCGCAATAGCATCACACACCTTCAGTACGGACCAATCCATCCGTGCACAATCCTGTGAATCCACTTAGTGCATGGTGCTTGGAACAATCGTGTGCCTGACCTTCTCTTGGGCAACTTTAGCCAGTTCTGCGAAGAATGCCTTTCCAATGCCCTCCCCGCGATGTTCTTCCTCTACAAAGAGATCTTCCAGCTGTACGTTCGATTAGTATCCCATATGCGAGTCGCCACCGTCTTCGACGCACATATAGTCCTGGCCTGCCAGTCCAAGTCGAATAGTTGAAAAAATACATAGCCATTCCTATTGCCTTCCCAGGCGACTCAGGTGACCCATAAAACGCAAGGAGCGTGTGTGCATAGGGTGTCTCAAACAGGTTCTTCCGCAGCTGTGATCGTTTGACGTCCATCACCTGCAAGAACGTGTTCCCTGAAGTACTCACGAGCTCTGGAGTCGCTTTCACCGATTCGGGTGCTTTTTCGTAGGTCGCCTACATAGGTTCGGCGTCATGAACAGGCGGATAAAGCGATACCGGTAGATCCTTACCAGGCCAATGATCAGTTGCAGGATGTTGTCCTGTTAAGCAGTTCAGCGGCCGCGAGGTCGCTGACATGATGCACGACAGTGTCGGAAAGGCAAAACGTACCACATCTTCTACAGCGGCTTTCCGTATGTGGTATGGCATGGAGAGAAGATCTACAGAGGCGAAGTTATGTGGATGGGAGAGCAGCCGTAGACTTATATCTGCAGCGGGCCGCGAGCCGAGTCATTCAAGGTGTGACCAATTGAATCGCTTCAACGACAGGTGCGCCACATGGGGACGTTCAGGTCAGTCATCCCGTCATCTACATAGTCCAACAGGCAACCACTGCAGTCATCGGACGCACACGGGTATCATGGGGTCGAGAATGGCTGGTGACACTCGCCATGAACGCCGAGAACAAAATACCGTCAGTGTGAACCTGCAAGGTTGCCAAATTAAGAACGGTCCCGTCGCGCGGACTTTGCCGAGTGCGCCTCGGGAACGTCAGCGGCACGGCCGCTGTGCGCGTGCAACGACTGCTCTTGACCTCCGCCATTACATTCCCGCTTGGTAGGTCCTGCACTCATGAAGGCCATAGCTGTATGTGCACTACTTGTGGGGGTTACGGGTGCCGTGGATATCTACTTGCATCCGGCGAGCCCGGCTGCCCCGAGTCTCAGTGCGTCGCAAGCAAGTGCCGCACTTTCGCGTCATCTTGGGCTTGAGTATCATGAAGCCCTGGGAGACGACTTAGAGACGAACGAGGGTATAGGGAGGCAAGAATCATTTGTCGGAAAAGGTCCCGGCAGTGCTCTGCTTGTTGGTGTGAATGAAGAAGACGCCGCAGGTGCGTAGTGTCGTCCGTGTCGGCTTGGGTTACCGCGTTGACAATCCTTCCAGCTGCCATTCCAGCCTCGTACGAGACATCATTTTCATTACCTTCCGACCTTTCCGCTGCATCTCTCTCCACTCTCATTCCTACATATCTTGATCGCGCTCGTCAGGCCTACTCTCACATATTTGCACCCGAATCACTACCCGAGAAAACACCCCGCATAATCGACATCTTTTCTGTACCATCCTCCGCATCGCAGTCATTCCTTTCCCAAATGACCACCCTCGTCGACTTCGTGGAGTCCGACGACGTCCCTACAGACAAGTTCGCGGCCGTCCACCTCACCGGCCTCTCCGAGCTCGCTGCAGAACATGGGCGCGACAGCGAGCAGTACAAGCTCGCAGCCGAGACCATCCGCGGATTTCTGTCCAGTGTGACGGAGAAGCGCGATCTCAAACTCGCCGTGGTGACCCTTCCATCATCAGTATTGCAGGTCAAGAGGCAGGTCAGCTCTGCATTGCAACAACCACCTCAAACGCCGTTCCCTGCCCCGAAGCCTGGCCCCGCCGAGCCTATTGACGCAGTTGCAACCTGCTATACTACTACTGAGGCGTGCGGTAATTCGACGAGCTCGTGCAGCGGACATGGAGAATGTGTGCAGGCGACCAAGCAGGGCCGTACGTGCTATGTCTGTGCTTGCTCGGCTACCAAGAGTTCGAGCGGACAGACAGAGAACTGGGCTGGGAGTGCGTGTGAGCGCAAGGATATCAGTGGGTGAGCTCGTCAAGTCCGCCTCGCAGTGGAGTGTGTCGCTAACTTACCTTCTAGGCCATTCACGTTATTGTCGGGGACCGTTGTAGCCCTCATTCTGCTTGTAGGCGGATCGGTCGCGCTGCTCACTACCATTGGCGAGCAGGAGCTACCGAGCACGCTGACAGGCGGTGTTGCACCCCCAAGAAAGGAGTAGTCGTAACACCTCACAATTTCACATTGTTTATTCGACCAGTGACACAATCTGGATGCACGACGGCCCGTAACCTGCTGCCTCCTGCGTGATATGTAGGTTTGATTGCTGCAGATGTTTATGGCGTGATGATGCGCCTGCATACAAGGGAGCAATGCGATTGCGATGAAAACGGATACCCACTTTCTCCTTTATCCGCCCCGCTTCTATGTGCCATTCGTGGCTAGACTTGTGTGTACAAGTCCTTTTTTCCTGACGTTATTCGCTGCAGGTGCCCTAAACCAAGACGCAGATCCATCGGACATCATATATTCAAGAGGTCTGAATTACAGCGCGAACCGGTCATCATAGCCCGTAACGAGATCGAACTTTCGCCGCTCAACACGACATGCTACTTCGGCCAACTGATTGATCGCACAAGTAGCGTATTGGGAGTGCTTGAGGCTGGTAAGCACTATCTAGCGCACGTTCATTCGTGACTCAACAGAAATGCACAGGTAGGCCGATCGTACTCAAGACGCTTGGAGAGTCAGACGCGGAAGGTACATGAGTATGTCATTAGAGTTGCTGTCGCACTAAGTACACTCGTTAGTAGGGGCGGACGTTTCCAGGCGAACGTCTTGACAATTGACATGATTGGCCAGGAACTCCATGGCGCGACGATCGTCTTGGAACATCGGTGTCATGGTTACTCTAGAGTGTAGCAACCTCTCGGCTGAGGCCTTGAGGGTCTACACTACCACACGATCCAACAAGCCATCGATGATCTTGACTACTTCGCGTAAAACGGGAAGCTACCGATGACCGGAGGTGTTCGGCCTTATTGGAAGGAGCCACGCCGATGCGTTCACGAGGTTTACCCCAAGTCAGGCGTGTGATTGCGATCTGTTTGTATATGTACGGCGTTAATCCACTCGTTTGCCGCAGCAAACCGGATACTTTCTACGCTGCCTGGTCCTCGTCCGAGGAGAGTATTCGTGTAGGTCATTATCCCCACCTCAGCCTATCACGCTCACGACGATCTCAGGAACTGCTAGGGCTACCTCGACAACATATCAAATGTGTGGGCGGAATTTTAGAGAGGTATTCCATCTTGAGTGTAGGATATGTATTTGTGTAGCTGCAATACAACTGACACATCATCGTGTCTAGCCTGCGGTGATCAAGACATTCAGCGAGTACCCAGTCGATCGCTGTCAAGGGTTTGCAAATTATTGATTCTCTCTTGAACATCTTATGGAACATACAGTACGAGCTCGACTGCTTACAGTATAGCTGTCGATGGCACGGGTCGTGTACGTCATTCCTTATGTGGAGTCTGATCGAGTGTAGATATTCGGCCTGGCAGGCGTAACGAAATGCCTTCTACCAGGATGGGGCGCCTGACGACGTGCCCAGTGTGGTCTCGAGCTTGGTATGGCCAAGCTATTGCGAGGTCAGTAGTATACGGTTCGCACCCAACAAGAAATTTCATGCAGCGTCGGCAGATTCCCGGAGGCGTTCAGTTCTCCCCCGACACCTCGTGCCAATGACACAAACAAGCACCACCCCACAACCGGTTGCAGTGGGCAATGTTCCCATTACTCAGACATGCACACCGTGATGCAGAGGCGACCCACCGATTGCTGCAATTCAGGTGCATGTATTGCCTCGCCGAAGAGCTGGTTAGAAGCGCCATCCCACAGGTAATGCGATGTACATTTCGCGATAGGGCATCATCTAGTCAATAATGGCGAACATTTGCCTCCCCGCTGAGTATGTTGTTGCACAGGTCATTGCAGTAGACCCGGATGGCTGAATGCTGCTTCCCGTGTGGGACGCTCCCACACGGTCCTGGCTATTTATATTGTAATTTGCTATGAATGGACGCTCAGAAATGTGTCCTACGGCCACATGAGCGCTTACATTCAACCGCCATAGTTTTTGGTTCGTCGCTCGCGTTTTGGGATGCCGGCATAACGAGTCTCGTCAGAATGGACGAGAATGGCTGCTGTGCGTTGTATTCCTCTATCGAGACTTCCCGGGAATTTAACACTTTCATTCTAGCTGACTTTCGAAGGCCGTGCCTTGGCACCGAAGCTTGATTGCCGCGCGTGTATTGACCCGGCGAAGAGTGTCTTCGTATGCATATAAGGGAGCAATTTATGCGACGACGCTTGATTCGCCCCTCTTGTAGCCCGCCTCCTTTCATCTGAGAGCCATGGCTGCACTTCTGCGAACAAGCGCCGTCTTACTTTTGTTGGCGCTGTGCACACCAGGCACAAGTGCTCTCTACCCGAGGCGTGGTCACATCCAAAGGCCTGTCGTACAGAGATACGATCTTCTGCCCGAGGAACCGGTTGTAGATCGTAACGGGACGGAGCTTCCGCCGCTCAATACAACCTATTACTTCGATCAGCTGATTGACCACAATGACCCCAGCCTAGGAACGTTCAAGCAGCGATACTGGCACACATGGGAGTGGTATGGGACAGGTGAGCAGAGTCTGACATGACAGTATGGCGAATCGAAGCTGAACGTAAGTGCAGGTGGGCCAATAATCCTCAACACACCTGGGGAAACGAATGCAGACGGTATATCCCTGATTTTTACAATGTCTTGTTGATCATGAACGCTTGTTGAATAGGTTATGAGGCATTCCTGGTGAACTCCACGATAAACGGCATGATTGCTCAGGAACACAGTGGAGCGACGATCGTCTTGGAGCACCGATACTATGGGTTCTCTAACCCTTACAACAATCTCTCTGTCGAGAGTCTGCAGTATCATACGATCCAACAAGCAATCGATGATCTCGTGTACTTCGCGTACAATGTGAAGTTGTCCATGCCTGGGGGCGATCGCGTCACGCCCGACGAAGCACCGTGGATCCTGATCGGAGGAAGTTATTCTGGTGCGCTAACAAGTTTCACCAAAGTGAAGTACGTTAATCCGTTTGATTTTCTTGGGCGTATCACATTGATAATCGCCGGTTGCAGTCAGCCGGACGTATTTTGGGCTGCCTGGGCTTCGTCCGGGGTCGTGGAAAGCATTGTGTAGGCCATTCGACTGATGTCCCTCTGCGCTACTCACGTAGACGCCAGGGACTACTGGGGCTACTTTGACATCATCAGGAAGCACATGCCGCAGAACTGCTCGTCCGATGTACAGGCTGTGATCGGATACATTGATACCGTATTCACATCCGGGAATGAGACTGCTATCAACGATATCAAGGAACTCTTCGACATGAACCTCACGCATCTCGATGACTTCGCCAGCGCATGTACGTATTTCTCCCCTCATCTAATTTTGTTTCGGATGCTGAAGACACTCTAATGACACGCAGTACAAAATCCGCTTTTCGAATGGCAAGGACTCCAGCCCTCCTCTGACCTCTCGGATTCGCTTTTCTTCCCCTTCTGTGACGCGCTAGAGGTCAAGGATGATCAGACAGCACCTCCAGAGGGATGGGGCCTCGAGAATGCGCTGAGTGCTTGGTCAGGATTCTGGAAGCAGACGTATTATCCCTATTGTGAGCGATCTTGCCTCCATGGCTGAGGCGCTACTCACGTCATCTGTCAGACTGCGGCAACGAAGACGTTGAGTGAGTACAGCTTCGAGCGACTTGATAAGCTATACGCATTACTCGTGCCATTGCAGAACGTGCCTCGGTACATACAACGCAAGTTCGCCGTATTACACCGATCTTGCCGTGAACAACGAGGGCCGTTCGTGGAATTGGATTGTGTGCGTTGCCGACAATATCTGTTCTTGTTCTCGATTATTGATCGCTGCGACCGATGCTACTCGACTTGACAGCTGCAATCAAATGGGCTTCTTCCAAGACAGTGCGCCTGACGGCATGCCGACCATCGTTTCTCGTTTGATCCAGCCTAGCTACTGGGAGGTCAGTCGCGCTTATACGGCACGATCGCATCACAGCGTCCCTTACTCCAGATACTCGTTCAGCGTCAATGCGTCCTCATGTTCCCGGAGGCATTTAGCTCCCCGCCAACTCCGAGGGTGACCGAGACGAACGCGGCATACGACGGGTGGTTTGTCAAGTCAAACCGCCTGTTCTTCGGAAACGGAGAGAGCGAGTAATCCTACACCCTCGCGCAATAAACAACCACTCATCCACCATTTTGCAGAGGACCCCTGGCGAGATGCGACCATCTCTGCCGACGGAACTGACTTCCAGAGCACCAGCACGCAGCCGATTGCAGTGGGCGATGGGTACCATTGTTCGGAGATGTATGCTCTGAACGCGGAAGTTGACTCGACGATCGCAGCCGTTCAAGAGCAGGGCCTGGCTTCGATGGCGGGCTGGCTGGCGACATGGGAGCCACCAATCCGCCGCTGATCATCGATTATCGCCCAGTTCTGAACAGGGTCATTGACGACTGGACATGATGACTATAGACTCGGATGTAGGGCTGCTGCAGTTGCTAATGCCAATGGAGAAGACATTCAATATGGTTTTGTTGAATGCTCATGGACGACGCGAGTGCCTGTCCCTCACAACGCAAGTACCTTCTAGGTTCTGGTATGGCGCACATCATTTCTACATCCGGACATAGTGCACGATAACAAATGTCATTCCACTCAATCAACGAGGATCACCATATGCTGCGGGGATACCGAAAGTGTATTGGAGAACGTTACTATCCTCGCTGATGTTGGCAGTAGCAGTTGTAATGGTATACAGTGTATACTATATAGTAACCTCTGCAACATCACCACGCTTTGTCACGAGGTCTCGTGAGTTTATAAAAGGGAGCTGGCAACACACATGGGCAAGCTTGAGACTCCGCCGGCAACTGAACTCTGACAAAACCTCTAAACGTTACACTACACGAAGATTGTCATCCACTGTCGACTTCGATCGACGAGTACACGCTGGGGACTCCGATTCGGAGGATAGCAAGCCCCGCAGCACTACTTGAGAAGCAACAGCTTGCGAAGCGCCCCGGCACCCTAGTGTTGCATCAGTAACAAATACCGGCCTTGCTATATGTCAGTCAGGAGAGCGACCGGGGCCGATTGTAGGCAGCTCAACAGGGTTGGCACTGCTCCTGTGAGCAGACAGCGGACGTCATCGCGCATACGTACAACCCTGCGGCATCGCGGCGCAGCTCTACATCCTGACCTGTCCGAGTCAATGTCAGCCAACCGCCCCCGGGTTTCCAGGTGGGCCACATCCGTATAAATACCCAATGGTCCGCATGTTGACGAAGTAGACGACCCGGATTTTGCAGCTGTAATTGAAGATGACGACTAGGAACACTGCAAAGCTGGGCGGAACCGCTTCTAGCGTGACCGTAGCCAAAGTCGCGGTACGTCTGCGCTCCGATCGCTCGCATAACCGTGACAACGACATGGCGGACTGATTGACTTGCGCATCCGTTAGCACGGCTTGATGATGATGACGTGCGTTTCGCATCCTAGACAATCCAGCACCTTCATAATTGACCGACTCCCAGGTTGCGTGCCGCCGGCCCCGTGCCCGATGATCAGTGCTTCGAGGCCATCAAGGCAGGCATCGACGCCCTCCCGCCGGGCACAAAGATGCTTCTCAACAGTGGCGAGTTCTATGCGAATGACTTCGGCACGGGTAACCTCGAGCTCCTTGCCCGCTTCTTCGAGAAGTATCCCGGCTACGCGGACAAAACCTTCCTCTCCGTCAAGGTGCGTCTGCCGCCGGCCCGTATGGTCCCGCTATATGGGTTTTGACATCTGGGTGTAGGGCGGGGGCAAGGGCATAGGCAAGGGCCTTAGGGGGCCGGACGCGTCGCCGGACAACCTCCGCCGCAGCGTCGACAACATCAACACGGCCCTCCGCGGCACAAAGAAATTGGACTTGTTCGAGTGCGCACGCGTTGACCCTAATGTATCCGTGGAGGACTCGATCAAGACGCTTGTGGGACTCATTAAGGAGGGTAAGTTCGACCACATCGGTATGTCAGAGTGCAGCGCGGCATCGCTCAGGCGGGGGAACTCTGTGGGTACCCAAGGACTGAATGCCGCGACGCCGACGCGCTGATAGGTGTTCTAGGTCCATCCGATTGCTGCTGTGGAGATCGAAGTCAGTCCCTGGTCATACGAAGAGGAGACAAAGAAGGTCATCGCTACCGCGCAAGAGCTGGGCATCGCCGTGGTCGCGTACTCGTAAGCTCACCTCCCTGCGCTCCACAAGCCGTGCATTTTTCGAACATTCACTTACTGTGGGAATACCATGCAGCCCTCTTGGTCGAGGCTTTTTGACTGGGTCAATCAAGAGCGTCGACGACTTGCCCGAGAATGACATCCGTCGTCGGTTAACGCGCTTCGGCGAGGAATATATCAAGCATAACCTGACATTGGTCGAGGCGCTCAAGGCGGTCGCGGCGAAGAAGGGCTGTACGCCTGGTCAGCTGAGCATTGCCTGGGTTGGCTCGCTTGGCCCGAATGTCATACCGCTCCCTGGCTCCTCGTATGTCTGCCTTCTTGAAATGTCTCAGGATGAACAGAAATACTGATGAGCACCCCGAAATCTCGACAGGAAAAAGGAGCGCACGCTGGAAAACCTCGCAGGGGGCGACGTCGAGCTGACAGAGGCGGATCTTGCAGAGATTAACAGTATCATCGCGAAGCACGAAGTCAAAGGTGATCGCTACTTCGGCAACCCGGAGACCGCTCACCTGTGGGGTTGAAAGCGTGCTGTATTGACGGCGCTCGTCATGCTCGGCAAGCCTCCTGTTCTACGAAAGCACAGGCGGCTATATGATGCGCTTCACAAACGCCGTGTGACTGTGCATGGCTATAGCGAAATAAATCAAGGGAGAGATTCATGGTCCATTCAGTGAGCACATGCGCGGGTACAAGCCGTGGCCGGGAGGCTCCAGATATTGCATTGAATGCACACCATGAATGTGTCTGAAATCATATGGACGATGGTGATTGAGTATAACCTCACGCGCTGTCTTGATTGCTCTTGAAACGCCTTGACGGGCCTTCGTACCGCGAGATACTGCCGGAATCCAGTGGGTTAAACAATGTGCATATTAATCTAAGTGCATATGACACACTCTAACCAGTAGACTCCCAATCACTTCAATATATACCTCGGTTCGACTAACAGTGGTCTTGAATCCCGGTAGATTTAGCCACGTGTACGACCGCCGGTCGCTGGACTTTCCGAGTCGTCATGACTGGGACCTACTGGGACTCGGACTTGTGCAGCTGCTGATATCCAGTAGTAAGACCCAGCCCGAAGAGCGTGCTAATCCGTGGAAGACGGTCTTGCACAAGTACTATGTAGTAGACTCGGATTTACCAGCATAAACGCGCGTAACTTCGGTCAATCTGCTAGATCTCAAGATCTCATCATCGTTCGGGCCTCTCCGAGTCCTTTTCTAACGACTTCATGGTTCGACAACTTGCATGCACATACTAGTGCGCTCGTCGCGCTGAATATTCAACCCATCCTGTGCGTGTAGCATCCTCTGCAACTCTGCCTGGTTTTCTCGCTTGCAAGCGTAACATGAGGAGCTCCCTGTACGTTGCTCCGCAACTGTGACGCTCATACCGGTCCAATCGATGGATGGTATTACGGTGCTGCTGTCGTCCACTGCTACGGACGCTACAAATGTAGGTGAGAAGTTTTGTGTATCTCGAAAACAGACAGATTCTGAATGAGAAGGGTCGCCATAGATGACGATAGCTTGGCATCGCACAAGACTCGATAAGACGACCGTCCTGTGGTACCTTCGCTTCCGTTCTACTCTCATGACCGATCGAGCCTCCACACGAAGTACAACGCCATACCGACTCCGTAGAGCATCGCGCGGTCGCTGTGCCCTTCACATTTGTGGGCTTAGTCTGCTTGCAGATCGGACAATGAATCCACTCGTATATCCTTGGTAATTCAACAAGTTCAGCAGGAGTCTGTGTCTCATGCTAGTCTTATGTTCGCGGCTCGACGCGATCGCATGCACTGACAGCTCTGAGAGCCTTCGAACGACGAGGCGCTGAACGCGAACTTGAGCGGCCGCAGTCGATAACTCAAGCATCAGCCCTACGAAGTATTCTTCATTGCATGGCTCTTGCAGAGAGTTATGGTATTATATAGCTTCGACGTAATGCTGTCATTCCAGTGCGACACACTGACAGAGCAACCAATCTGACAGTTACATCCGTGCACAAAAGGAGGAAACGTCGGAAACACATTGCAATGTACAAGGGCAGGGAACATGGCGGTACGTGACGCTGCCGTGCTTGTTGATTGGTGCATTTACAGCAACGACAGAAGATTTGTCGTGCAGTTTACTGGAAATTGTATCCCATTTGTTCATATCAACGTTCAAATCAGATGGAAGTACAATGTATCAGGAATCAATCTTGCATGCAGTGTCACCTTCGCACCATTCCTCAGCTTGCTACCCAGACCACTTCCATTCAAGAGTGCTCGTCGCCCTGCGACCGCCATTTGGAGTTCAGTAAACATTCACATCCAATCCGCGGACACTTGGGAGAAGCTCGTTCAGTGCTATCCCCGTCTAAGGCACGTGGAGACCGACATGGCCCACCTCTTCAATGGCGGTTAATTTGCCCTCTGATAACAACATGTTCGGAGGATCTTCGAGGTACCCTCCCACCGATACCATGTCGACAATTGTCGATGAATTGACAACCAGATTCGTCTCTCGCCATAGGTCCCACCATCCGGCGAACTCCTCGGTCTCGGCCCTCCACTCTGCGAAGTGATCAAGCTCTCTCCATGGTATTGTCACTCGCGCAGTGGCGTGTTTCCCTTCTTCGATCTCGAGATAGTCGTACGTCCCGAGTGCAATACTCCAATCTACGTCGCTATCGTCATCTGGAGTGATGGCCGGGCTTCGTACTGCAATGATAGCTTCGAGCTCGTCCTCTCGCGTCATTAGAAGTGTCGACGTTGGCAGCTGGCGATATGCAATCCATGTAAGCACAGAGTTGTTTACGACTCTGAATCTTAAAGGTAGCTTACTGGGAGACCTGTTTTCTTCTTGGTCGTATACAATTCTGTGCTTTGGCAGGATTCAGAACTCCTCCTCGCAGTCTCCGTAGCCGCAGTCTCATTACTGGCGTCGTGGTCGGATGAGAAGAGGGAGTATAAGGCGTCCTTGACATAGTTCTGGATCATGACAGCGTATGAGTTTGCGACGGTGGCGTGGAGGGGGTTGTGCGGCTGGGCAGGCAGAATCCATGGCTATTGGGTGGTGTATGGTGTGTTCAATACTAGGGTGCGTGTGTGACTTGGGCTTATGGTATGCTGTTGACAGGAGAGATGAGGAATTGCGGCAAGATGCGAGGGCAGAAGACAAAGCAAACCGTGGCTCGTCTGAATCCTTTATGTTTGGCGCCCAAACATTGCCACTCGCAAAGTGCCGGACGACTTGTCCTCGACCTTCGAGTTCATGCTGCTGCCTACAGCCACTTTCTGACACTATAGCGCATCATCCGATATTTTCAGGTGAATTCTGACACACGTACATTGTCATGCCGGTGAGTGAGTAAAAGTTCGTACGCCGGCCAGCCTATGGCACCGCCGTCCAATAATCCAGAGTTCATTCTTCCCAGAGGTACAATGATCGTGATCCAGCTGTACCATTCATGCTACAAAATGGTCTCGGAAACAAGCCCAATGCTGCTCATCGACGTCGCCCTCGCAGTCTATCGGTTGAATACTAACGTGGTGCGACGCGTTGTGGACGCGTTATTTGTTCTATCTTCCAAATGCGGCAGCGCTCGCCGCATGCCGGTGGCCGTCTTCCTCGCTTTGCGTATTCCAACTCACCGCTGTTGCTATACTCATTATGTTCCACTCTTCAAGCTTCATGGTACAACCGATCCAGGGGAAATGAAACGGATTAACACATTCATGGCAAGTCCAACATAGCGCGTCATCGCGGTTGCGTCAAGAGTCGTAAGCGTAAGCAGGAGACGTGTCGGTCATGACTGTACTAATGACATCGAGCAGAGCAACGACAGAGCAAGAAAACCAACTGGAGCTACAAATATTGATAGCAAAATGATGCAGGACGACAGCTAATAAGTAGAATGACGACTTGACCTGTTATCAACACGCTATCCGAGGACCTAGACGAGGTAAACGAGCCACTCACGCCACACGACGCCGGGGAAACAAACATTTCAAGGAGATTCCACGTTTTGAGACCTGGCCTTTTCGCCCCCCTCGCCAGGCATGCTTAGGGTCAGTTGCCAGGTAAGCCTGCCACGAATGTCCCGTCAACGACAATGCCTACGGTCCACGACCGCTTACCGCAGGCGAAATATATCAACTGAATCGACGCACCGCTCGAACTCGTGTCGGACGTCATCGGACGGGTGCTCGTACACCGCACTCGCAATACGGAGGAGCTCCGCATGCGCTTTCCACCAGTGCGACATCTCTAGGAGGCGCACCTCCCACAGCAGTGCGCCCCGTCGGAGGTGAGCCTCCCCCTCCGGCCGCCCCGCGATCAACTGCGTCTGTGTAAGCCGGTGCTCAACGCGCGCAAGGGTCGCGAGCAGCTCAATGGTCGGTGTATGGGTTTGCACTGACGGAAGCGGAAGCGGAGCCAACCACGGGGATGCAGTGGCTTGTGCATTCACGTTAGAATGGACCAATGATGGAGGCGGAGTTGCATACACCACTGCGGGGCACGGCGTGGGCATGACTATGGATATAGTTGATTGTAGCCCAGGTGGCGGGACGAGCGATAGGCCGGAGGGCGCTCGCGGCAGGGGCGTGGCGCAACCCGAGTCGGGGCGCGAAGACTCAGCTGGGAGGAGGCTTTGCAGCAGGCGCTGTTGGGCCTTCAGCGCGTCGGGGTTGCGTCGTGGTATTCTCGACTGGAGCATGACCTGTGGAGACTTCCGGAGCGCGGGGGTCTCATTGGGAGCCTGAAGTTCCGGCAAAGCGCCTGGAAGCGGACGTGCTTTTGGAGTGACCGACTCTCGTAGATGGTCGTAAGTGTGAGGGACAAAGCAGGGAGCGTTTGGGTTCATCATGGTAGCAGGGAGAGGTGGAAGCGCGCGATCGGGAGAAGGGAGGGGGTTGGTTGATCGAGGAGAGTGTGGCTCGGCTGTCGGCGTTCTGCGTGGCTGCTACGTTCCGAACAAAGCGAATGTGAGCCATAGATCGCTGTATTTGGACAGTGATATCAGCCAAAGCGGAGTTTGCTGTGTGAATGTCGTTGTTAGGACAGCAATAAGAACTCGCATGCGCTGTACTTACAGAGCCACGGTCGGAGTTACTGGATGTCTGGGCGTGCCATATGTACTGGTAACTGGGGCAGAGATTGTTCTGGTGCAGCCGGCGGCGAAAGGTAGTAACTGGATGTTACGTATCATCAGTCACGGTGCGATGACTGGCTGACCTACCCCGGTAACCCGGTCTGTCGGAAGAACTTGTTATGCTGTCAGTTATGGTTCTAACGTGCTAGTTAGCAAGGACAATGCAGCAATATCCATACCGATCATGTCACGTATGCGTGACTACTGGACAGTCTAGCTGTAACGTCGAGTTCCTTAGTGCTTAGCTAGATCCAACAGCGCAAGCGTGAACGAAATGTATACAGACAACATCCGGGAGGTATACAATTACAGCTCCAGGGGACAGCGGGACGTACATAAGCCGGCAGGTCGCAGACCCACCTGACCATTACCAGGACATCCATCGTCAAAGGTGTTACAATGCAAGGTCAAGGGTGCACAACCCCAAAATGAAAGACTTGAACGAGCGTATCGGTCTTGCTGGTCCAAGTGTCTTCAAAGCTCCGGCGAGCGGTTCTGGGAGTAGGCGCGCATGCACTCGACGAGGGGCGAGTAGACGCGCTGGGCGCTCCGCACGCTCGAGTCGAACGCGGTAGGAACGGCCTACGTGTATGTGAGCGGATGAGGGGAGACAGTGGAAAGAATACTGACCGTCATGGACCGGGCCATGGCGAGATTGATGAGGAGGTCAGAGCAGGAAAGCTTCACCACCTCCCAGGCCTCCTCGAACGCAGTGAGCCGCTCGGTCAGTTCGCGGCAGTCGTCCTTAACCTGCGACATAGCGCTGCGCGGGTTCATCCTGAGCTCTTCTTGGACTTCTGAGTCTGCGAAATACCATGTAGTCTACCACGGGCGTCGCTAGTCGAGGACTTACATGGGTGGAAGCGGATGTCCGTGCGGAGGGGCCCGACGGAAAAGTGAACGGAGTTGATACCTGAAAGGAGGCGTCGGAACGTCCTGACGAGCTGGGTCAACAGCTTGTAAAGCGCCTGCCAGATTGTCATGCACAGCCTATCTGAAGTTGAGTACCGTCGAGCCCAGATGGATAATCAGGATGCTTCCTTACTCTTCGAGGCCTGACCAGATCTTCGAGAAGAGGCCCTCTGGTTCCGCTTGGCTCCGGAGCGCGGCTGCAATCTTAAGCTGGAAGGTCTCGATTTGCTTCCCGAGCTCGTTGAACTTCTCAGCGGTCTTCTTCGCGTTCTCCTGATGAAGTGCGACTGCCTGGGAATAGATGTTAAACTCTAGGGCATGCTGAATTGAACGTGCGCGCGCTGTTACCTCCAAGAACCGCGTGACCATAATCTTCTTCTCCCGGGGGGACATCTTGGACTGTGAGAGCGGGATGACCACCTCGACATAGTCTGGGTCGACAACATATATGGTTACGGAACCGGTAGAAGATTGCTAATGACGTACTATAGAGGAAACTCGCGCACTGCGACGCATTGTGCTGCGAATCACGGTACACCCTGCGGTGTCTCTGGCGAGCGACATTCTCTCATATTAGCTACTCGTTCAACGGGAGACTTCGTTTCCAGAGAACTCACCTGGCGTAACGTATTCCACTCCTCTGTCAGAGGGTGATGCTCGCCGATTTGCGGTGTCGTCTCCAGCTGACCCGCGACGGACTTGAAGAGGTTCTGGATCTCCTGCTGATCGTTCAGAAGCGTCGCGAAACATCTCTTCAATTCTTCAGCATTGTCATTGGTGTATGGAGGAGGAGGGGTCCTTGCGCTGCTATCAGACATGACTGCGTATGAGAGCAAGACAAGGGCCGAGTGCAGAGACCTTCGATCGCTGGCTGCAGGCGACGATGCGCCATGAGGCAGCCTGCCGTAGCCATCGGCCCTTTCACGTGACATAAGTCGAGTTCTCGCTACCACCGACGCTCATTTGACATTCTGTCATCGACGTACGACTTCGAAACTTAACATACAGCTTCCCCCATCATCCTCAAGGCCTTCAGGGCAGTTGCCATAGCTCTAAGTTGAACCGAGGGTTGCTGCTTGCGCGCTACGCGTCCGGGCAGTTGGGTTCGACCACTTCTACGAGTCTACACGGTTGAAGTTACAATCGGAGTGGCTAACTTAATGAGCGTACTGCCAGTCTACGGTGATGTTTTAGCATCGATGCAATAGGCGTTGGATGCACCACAGCAGCAGGTTGGCTTATTTTTTGTGTTTCAGGGTAACATTCCCTCTCCTGCACCAAGCACAATGCGCGGGGACGATGCTGATCCCTTCGTCTCGAGGCATCTTCACAACAGGAAGTGACCACCCCGGTGTGTAATGGATTGCTAGACGCGTGTTCGCCAGGGTTCACGGGCCCGTGATGAGCGTTCATATACATATCTGAGCGTAAAGAGTCAGGAGCACTGACTGCCTCAACTCTCAAACCAAGAGTCACGCCCCCCACTACTCCCGTGTCTTCTCAGCGGCGGGGCCAGCTTCTCGGAATGAAAGTAAGTCGCTCTATTAATGTATGACGACAGTGCCAATGCGTACGAGTTGTACAGTCACTGGAATATCCATCTGAGTTCGACGACCCTCCGACTCGGCTGCCCACTGCTGCCCACCGTTCGCGTGTCTGTCACCTGACTGTGTTTAGAGTTAGAGTTATGCCAGTGCAAATGACCCCGCTGCCATGCTACAAGCGCTGACCTATAAGAACCCGGTCACAATGGCAAACGCCCCAATCACCCCTTGTCTTGCTTCCCGACATCCCCCACTATGTCTGAAAGCAACACAATGCCGCCACCGCCGCCGTACTCTGAATCCATTGATATTAGCACGCAGTTAAAGGGTTCCTTTGTGTCGCTTTTGACCAGCCAGCAAGACATTCAGGCCCTGTTTGCGACTGTTGCCGAGCAACTCGTCACGGCACCACGTATTGGAGAGCATCACCCACTCACTGAGGAATGGATGACCCTACGTAAGGTCAGTTCAGCTTGTTAATTGTAGCATACCACTAGATACTAAGGAGCAATGGTTACAGATGCAAAGAGACTTCTACTGTGATTCGCGGGAACAAGCAGGCAAATGTGCCGCGTTCCTTACCCGTGAGTGTGGTGCAAAGTCTGCGGCACTCAGCACATAATGAATACACCGTACACAGACTTCCTGGAGATTGTCAATCCATTGGCACAGTCTACCGCGTCTTTGGAGGCAAAGACGAAATTAATCCAGGACTTCATAGAGGTATGTTACTTCGTTCCGAAAGTCTTGAATACCCGCATACATCCCCTTTCCTCCACACAAGCAACGCAGCATCTTGCGAGTTAGTCAAATTCTGAACTTGAGTGCGATGTGTATCATACGACATCGCTAGCCCTGCTAGTAAACTTGTTTGTACCCGGGTCAATGTCGTCGGGACATGTACATGAGCCCGTACTTGGTGCCGGTAACGTGGGACGCACATGCGAGTGGGTCCGAGCGTGTACTCCATGCGGTCGTTGAATCACTTCTGCATGCTGACCGCCGTTCTGCAGGCAATCGACCGCCATAAGACGGAAGCCAAGAGTTGTTCAGAGCAATTCATAAGCCTCAAAGAGAGAGTCGAACTGTTCCGTGGTAGGCTATCCAGGGATGGATATGTCCCTCGAACAACGGAACCGCGAGGATTCTTTGCAAACATCTATTCTTGGATTACAAAGTAGGTGGACCGGGCGACATGATTAAATTTCAACTGGACTTACCCGTACATACATTACTGAAAGCTGTTTCTCGGAGATCGGGAAGGTCATCGGCAAACTCATTGACCGCTTCGAGCAGTTTATCAGGCAACTTTGTTCAGCTTTGAAGAGTATACACATATTTCTCGGTGAGCGGCTCAATGTTGACCATGCACACGTTTGTGTCTCACAGTTCCCACCATTCAGGGCCTGTGCATTTCAGGGCGGATTTTGAGCACTCCTGCCAATGTGAGCCGTTTACGCTTACCGTCTTGCATGCTTGCGATTGAATTCCATATCGACCCTTCTCAGACTCGCGTCTGCCTGAAGAACATGAGATGAGGCCACTCAGAGACGCCGCGCCAGACATCGGCGATACTATCAGTCGTCTGGCAGGAAACCTAGCTCATTTTGACCATGCCTGGGATGTTGTCAGAGCGTCCTGCGATCAGCTGAGGACCGAGCTTACGCTGGCGAATCACACTGCGGCTGTGAGCAGGTGTTTTCTCTGTCTACGTATGTCTATACTGAACACCTGCATGAAGGTACTCCCATCTGTGTTTGAGTCGTACCTGAAGAAAGTGCGGGCCATCTACTTACCCCTGGTTGAATGCATGCGCGCCTACTCCCTGGGATGTTCTCCTCGATTCTGACGTCCGTAGAGGAAAGCTATTTTATTAGGGCGAGGCTCAGGAGAGTCGAGCTCCAATAGTCCATTCTGTAGGCCTGCGTCGCGACTGCAAATTGTCGGACTCGTCTGAGTCCATTCCCGAATCTTGTCCTCGACCCTGTCTTCCTTGTATCCCTTCGCTGTACAGACAACGGTCGTATATGTGACCTATGATTTATTGAGCAGCCCTTTTTTGCCACACTGTTTGGTCAGGACTTGAATACTGATCACAGCGTACTCGGTACGATTCCTAGGCGCCCGAGCGGCGGGCAGTACATGGCCCAGCGGCTGAAAGGCGACTAGCATGTGACTTAAGCTGATTTCGGAGAGCGACAGCGTCGCTGAGTCACAGCGAGTTGAGTGTCACGACTCAAGTACTCACATTGAACGGGTCCTTCGAAGTGTACAGCAAAGGTACTGCAGCATGTATTTTGCCCTCCATATACCATGATCTGAATACACTGTGAGTTTGTCCTATCTTCGTGACTCCCCTTTGTAGAAGTTCACTAACCACTGTCACACCGTTAAGCAGGTAGTCCCACTGGTCTACATCTCTCGAGATTTGTAACGAGATTTGGGACGTAGGTAGACTGTAACAGCAAGTACTCAAATGACTGGGCCTTGCGCTTTCTACGTTTGGCAATTTCGGAGCCAGGTGAGACACAGGATTTGCGCACCTTTGACAGATACAGCCGAAGAGCCCTACTCTCCAGTATCCTGTCAATCTTTCATTTCTCAAGCCTCATGACATAGAACATGCACTCGGATCACGGATCGAGTGTCCACGAAGTTCAGGTTGGAATGTGGGTAGCGCAATTGTACGGGCGTGCTGGGACCCTCGAGGCTTACACGCGGAACGTGCCCACAGCCTATAAGCCATTGAGAGGAGAGGATGCACGCCAATACCTCGGCAACGTCTTAAAGTAACTCAATGGCCCTGCCTCCACCGTATTTCGATGCTACTCACCAAACTACCGAACACTTGACATCCTCTTTCGAGTCACTCCTAAATGCGCAGAACGAGATCCAAACGCACTTTGGTACCGTCGCCGAACGACTGGCGACTATCCCAAAAATTGGGCCACATCATCCGTTGACAGAAGAGTGGAACACGCTGCGGCAGGTTAGCTCAGCATAGCGTATTCTATACCTTAATTGACACTCTGGCGGTGGACACTACAACCATGGTAGCTGCACAAGGAGATCCATCGCAACTCCCAGACTCAAGCGGGTCGATGTGCCGCTTTTCTTTCTCGTGAGTGCGGTATACTTTACCTACTGACAGCTGACCGTATCACGTATCTGCAGACTTCTCGGAGGTCATAGTTCCGCTGTCACAATCGCAAAAATCCTCATGTGACAGGCAATTGCTAGCACGGCGATTCGTAGAGGTATGTGGCGAATCGTACACGTGGCGGTTGTATCAGTGTATGCTGTTGAAAATTTATGCTAGATGCTGTGTTGTGTTTCGTAATTTACCCTTTTCACTTAACCTGATGGCGCCTTGCAGAAGATCGACGAGTACAAGCGAGATGCGGAGCAGTGCTCACGACAATTCGACAACCTCAAGATGAGGATTGAAGGCTTCCGGCACAAGTGCGGACGTCAAGCGAAAGGGTCGAAAGGCTTCTGGTCCAAGGTCAAAGAGTATGCGGCATCGGATGTTACTTTGAGCATGATTTCTCACACCACTGACAGGTGCTGTGCAGCAATCGGGAGGGCAATCGGCGTGCTACTCAACCACTTCATCACCATGCTTCGGAAGATCCTATCAGCACTTCAGTCTATGCACATGTCGCTTGGCGAGTGTGAAATCACAACATGCGCTTCTATGTATAACTCGTTCTCTCTTAGGACCTCTGTCCCTGGATGTCTACTTCAACGAGTGTGAGTCGTCTTGACGTCATGCATCGCACCTGCAACGAGGCATATAACCATCGTACTGCAGATTCACGACTACCAGAGGAACATGAAATGACGCGGCGAGGTTTTGCGAAGAACATTGACAGCACAGCTCGCGAGCTCGAAAGTAAGCTGGGCGGTTTCGAGTTTGCATGGGACGTTGTCAGGAAGTCCTGCGACCTTCTGCAGACCCAACTTGCCCTTGCGGACACGGTGACTGAGTCGCCAGTTTATTTCCGCGTCGGTGCCCCGCTCGATCTCCTATATTTGTAGGGCTTTCCTTCTGCATACGAGTCGCGACTGCAGGAAGTCCGACCAGTATGCATGCTTCTTCACGAGTGCCTTCACGCGTATTCTCTGGGCAGGGTCCCTCATTTCTAGTGAACGCAGCGCTGTGCTGATACGATATACTGAGCACATTCCAGTCTGTAAGTCTACATCCTAGCAAAGCTGCGTTCTCGGCGAGCGGTTCCGTGAACTTGCTTGTATAACTCATGTGCTATCATGATTGCCCTGCCCTCCCGTCATTGTGGATCATGAGAACGACATCAGCGACAACTCAAATGATTCACCCCAGCAAGCACCAGACAGATTTGTGGCAACACAACTAAGTTCGAGGGAGGCTGCGAGCGGACAGCCAATAGTTTTCAGTGAGTGCTGTCCACACATCTTCACACGTTCATAACTCTAGTTCAGCACACGCCAATGGAACAGACGTGCTATATTTGAAGTTAAGGTTGTACATAGGGTCAACCTTCTTCTACCGGTATGAGAGCCATGTAGGCTTCCGCCAGGCTTCCATGCGGACCCAGGCTGTACCAGGAGTGCCATTACATATAAGGGCACGAAATCGCAATATGTACGCCCATTCTTTGTTTTGTTCTCCAACGATCCCAGCCATGTCTACAGACATCAGATTGTCCCTGCCGCCGCCGCCATATTCAGTGGCAGATCACCGCACCCAACAGCTAAAGGACTGCTTCGCCTCGCTTGTGAACGAACAGTTCCAGATTCAAAGGCTATTCGACACTGTTGCCGAACGACTTCAAACAATACCCCAAATCGGGTCGCATCATCCGCTTGCGGAAGAGTGGACCACCCTGCGCCAGGTTAGCTCTCATGGATATGAACAATTGGACAAATTTGGCGACACTATTGATCCGAACCTCTTCAGCTGCACAGGAAGACATACCGCGACTCGCAAGAGCAAGCAAGTCGATGTGCGGATTTTCTCTCACGTGAGTACATATGCCTCGCTACCGTTCCTATTACATGACGGGACCGTATGCATAGACTTCCTCGAAGTTGTCATCCCGCTGACAGCGTCAGACATACCTATTCTCGAGAAGCAAACTCTGACCAAGCAATTTATTGAGGTACGTCTCGGCGTTCATATGTAGTCATCATCCCGTCTGGTGCTTGCAATGAGGCTGGCTGCATCAACTTGTCCTTCTGGAGATCTGAAGTCTGTGTCGCAATGTTTTGACCCGTACCATTTGGTGTAGTGAGGCTCGAGTCATTATATCATTATGATTACGCTCCCATTCTGCCCCACCAATGCTCCAAAGTGACATACCACAGGAAGAGGACCTGCAATGCCCCTGAGTTGCCACAACGTGCTGCTAGATATGGGGGCGGCGAGGACTCATGTACATGGTCTCTACGCCAGTCCCTATCGCTTACCTCAATACAATTTGCAGGACGTTGGCAGATACAGGCTGGAAGCGCAACAGTGCTCGGAACAGTTCGACAATCTCAAGACGAGGATCGAAAGCTTCCGGATCAAGTGCGGGCTTCAAACGGCGAGGGCGCCACAGGGTTTCTGGTCCAAGGTCAAGGAGTGAGTACGAGCACTCATAAAGGTTGTACATGCTCTTGCTTATGCGTCAGTGGACAGTTTTTGTGTAGCAATCGGGCAGGCAATCGACAGGCTTCTGAGCCATATCGTCAATCTGTTTCGACGAAGCCTGAGATATGTGCATGTGGAAATCGGCGAGCGTAACACATCCGGTACCACCATCCATGCGGTCATCCCGTGTTCCGTGTCTCACACATTGTTCCTTAGGGCATCTGTCCATGGACATATTCTTCGACGAATGTAAGCGCCTGGGTATTGTACCTGTGCTGGAAGGTGCCTGATTCTCCGACCTCAGATTCACAGCTACCGGAAGAATACGAGATGAGACCGCAGGGCGCCACAGCAGAAATCGACGCAGCCGCTCGCACACTCGAGAGCAAACTGGGCGGATTCGAAGACGCTTGGGATGCCGTCAGGAAGTCCTGCGATACGCTGCGAACCCGGCTCGCTCTTGCGGACACGGTGACCGTGAGTAGTCAACCCGCTCATGCGTCGAGATTACGGTGGATAAGGATATGCTTTCACACACAGGGTTCTCTTCCCTATTACGAATCCTGCCTCACGAACGCGCGACGGCAGTACATGGCCCTCCGCGAGTGCATGACTGCCTATGCTCAGGGCAGAACCCCCAATTTCTGAATGCACGCCATTGAGACGTGCGCGGATTGTTGCCATATTAGCTGTCATCCGAAGTTCGCTCACTTGTTGACCATACCAGTGTGTATGGCTGGATGACTTACGATGATCGAGCCCTTCAGGGTCTGTGACCCGCTATGATCCCTGTTCTTGTCAATAAGTTCACATATTTTCCTGCCGCCGTGATTGAGAATGCCAGGTTACAGACGGATGCAGGGTCGGATTGTCCAATCTTCAGTAACTGTGATAAATACAAGTAATGGGGAGTATTGCAATGAGAACGTATCTTCCTCGTCTTCCCTGCTTGTCTCGGGGGAGTACTGAGGCGCGATTGAAAACCATCGCCAGACGCTTCTGCTGCACCAGCGGGTGTACGCATGTGCATGGACGACCGCGGTCGCCGATACGTTAACAACAGCATGTATGTTATATGCAAGCATACATAATATATACAGGGAGAGACAGCATCCGATGGGTTGCACCGGCCAAGCAAAACACGTACAGAGTCCGATCATACAAACACGTGAGTACATCGTTCCGTCGTCGTAACCATCCACTCTAGCCATAACACCTTCACCCTCTTTGAGAGGGCAGCGGTCATGCGAGGACCATCGCGCCCGAGAACAGACTTGCGACGAGCGAGACGACGACGCCGAGCGCGAGCACGGGGCCGTTCATGGGCGCGACGAGTGTAGCCGCGCTCGACGACCCGCTCGACGAGCTGCTCGACGAACTTGAGCTTGCGGACGATCCGTTAGCTGTAGCCACCGCCGCAGAGCCCGACGCAGTCGCAGAGCCGGACGCAGAGATTGTCGCAGGTACAGAAGAAGAAGCAGCCGCGGCTAGCCAGTCAGGTCACCACCTCCTGTAACCAGGACGGAAGACAAGACGCACCTTTGCCTGTGCCGCCCGCGTTCGTCGAGAGCGCCGCGAAGCCGACCGCGGCGGGGCTCGAGCGGAAGACGGAGTAGACGTTCTTGAGGAACGTGTCGCCGACGACCCACGTGAGCGAGTTGGAGCTGCTCGGCACGTCCGAGCCCTCGGAGAGCACGAACACGCCGCCGAGGCAGGACGTGCCCTCCTCGTCCACCGCGCCGAGGTTCATGTCCGCCGCGCTGATCGCCCACGCCTGCCCGCCAAACGCGATCGTCACGTTCGGCTCCGACGAGCACGCTGTGGCGGTGTGTTAGTGGGTGCATGCGGGCGCGGGCACAGCGGAGGACGTACGGAACGAGTAGTAGCCGTCGTAGTCCCCGGTGAGGGCCTCCGAGTTCTCAATCTCGGCATAGATCGCGCTCACGGCGTCGCTCGGGCCGCCAATCAGGGTGGTACCGGTGTCGATCGCCGCATTCGCGCTCGAGCTGCCCAGGGAGACCGTGTTGCCGTTGACCGTGATCGCGGAGATGGCGAGCGTCCAGTACGACGGGCTGGACGCGTCCGCGAGGCTGTAGTACGCGATGTCGCCCGAGTAGAGCGAGCCGTTCACGCCGCCGATGGTGAACGTTCCTCCGGGCTCCTCGGCCAGCGCTGTCTCGTCGCTGATGAAGCGCGTCAGGTAGAACGCGAACTCGGGGTTGCTCAGCGAGCCCTGACTGACAAGTGCCTGCCAGAAGGGCACCGCGCCCGTCGCGGCGAGGCTCTGGAACGCGAGGCCCATGATGCCCGTCACGTTCCCGTCGAGGAGGTCGCTGGAGACGTCGTCGACTACGAGGAAAGTCTGCGAGCTGACCGTCTGCCCACCGAGCGACACGGTATCGGAGCCGAGCGAGCCCTGGACCTCGCCAGAGCCGTACGTGATTTCCACCTGACCGTTAGACGAAGTAGACGAGGTAGTGGAAGTGTTAGACTTGAAAGTGGACGAGGAGGAATTGTCGAACTCGGGTGTGTCGGAGGGGCAGCCTGAACAGCTCTTGGAAGCGAGCCAAAGGTCGGACGATCCCGTGTCCATGATCACGGGGAAGGACTGTGAGGGAGTGCCGACAGAGATCGTGCCGATGTACGACGAATCGGCATCCTGAAATTTGGTACGTCAGTTCAGGCCACCACATGCGCGGGAATCGGCATTCGGTAAGAACAGTCGAAAGGACACGTAGTTCCTGCGAAAAATTGCAGTGCAGAAAAGCCACAACGTTCTGTCGGCTCACTCAGGGACAGACAAGACAAGCCTTGCCAGAACTGTCGGAGTGGTAGGCCGAAGGCTGCCATGCGCATGTACTGATGTATGTATGCACGTTCCGACACCACCCACTGGCACCACACTGGAGAGCGGGAGACAATGGGCGTGTGCATGTCCTGCATGGAGGGTACCGAGGGAGTACGCTGCTTGTTTAGGCCTGAAACACTCCGAGCGCTGGTCCGGGCGCGCGCAGCGAACAATGGCGACAGAATGAAGCGTATTGTCCCTGGCCGCAATTCAATGTGTGGTCGCCTATGAGTGAGACAGGGACGGCACGCAACCAACCCAGCACAGTAAGGATGCTGCAGCTCGCGAGGGCGGAATACGACCGGGACAGGTAAACGTCGTAGCGCGCCCGGCGCAACCTGACGTGGTCCGGGCCCAAATGAGGATAGCGTCACAAGCATGAAGGGCGCTGGCAGGCCCAAAGCGCAATAGCTGGGCCACAAAGCCTGTCGGTTTCGCTTGTTCGATTGTCTCGACCGGCGATCCGCGACCTTGGAAAGGATGGGGACACAGAAGTAACACAACTCACCTGGTTGATGAGCGAAACGCCCACAGTCTCGCCTCTCTTCCTCAGCTTGCTCGCCACTGTCTCGAAACCATACTTGCTTCTGACGAAGTCGCCGGCAGCAGGATACCGGCTGACGTCCTTCACGCGTCGGCCGGTGGTTCTTCTGGCCAATGGGACATGGATGGGGTCGGCGAGCGCAAGCGCTGCTAAAAGAAAAGGGGTCAAGATGGCCGCACAGACCATGATTAGTGAGAGGGAGGCAGATGAGGGTTAGAGAAAGAGAGAAAGAGCGGGACGAGGGAAGGAGGGTTGGCGAGCCGAGAGGTTGGAATACAGACCGTGGAGACGTCCGCGCCGGACGCTGCCTCATCCGCAGCCGCTCGCCCGCCAATAGACGCCCTCCGCGTGCGCAGCTCGATCATCGGGCGCTTGCCACCGGCCTAGGCTCATTTTAGCTTTCCGCTCCTCGACGCCACCACGTCCTCCGCCTCCTCCTCATCGGCCTCCGCGCCCCCTCTCGCTGGAGGTCGCCGCACAGCAGTATTTTACGAATTTTTCGGCATATTTTGTGCGCGCTGAGCTCGAGGCTGCTGATCACGTTCGTCCTGGTGCCTGGCGACCTTGCATGCATAGCCTTTCTTGTTCTTGTTCTGCCAAGTCGCTTACTCGGATCCCATCCGTCATGCCCGCTCAAAAACGCGTTTCATGCCAAATCTGCAATACCTCCGACTCGAAATACACCTGCGCGCAGTGCAGTATTGTCTAGTACGCCGTCGCCACCCTCTCCGACACAGAAAAGCTGAAGGTCACAGGATTTGTAGTTGCTCGATTCCGTGCTACAAGACGCATAAAGGTATGCGCCTCCACACCGTCTTGGTCAAATACAATTGATCACCTTCACTCTTGTTCGGTCTACCACGTAGCATCCTCGTGTCATCCTCAACCTACGTCCCATGACACCAAGACTGACACCACTGGCCTGTCGTTCCATAGCCTTGGCCAACCACTGAGTCAGACCGAGGACAAGACTACCGAGGACTCTGGGCAGGATGCCGCGCCTTCGGACGCAGACGCGCTTACGCACGAGGCATCTGCACCCCTTCGACCGCTCACATCACTGAAATGGCCCTACGTGCCCGAGGAGTCTGCGTACCCTGACCCGCTCAAGCGAGACGACCCAAAGCCGCTACAGTTGCATCAATACGAGGCCATAGGTGAGCTCTTGCGTTTGAATTTCAACAATTTGCAGATTGTAGGCGAGACGATCTGGCGTGTATATAGTGAGGCTGGGCTTCACACTCTGGTTCGGGCGAAAAGGCCGAGTTGGTCAGCACCATTTGTTGGTTGATGAATGCCCAGATCGTGATTCTCCAGTCAGATCGCAGCCTGGAAAGCCCACGCGAGACCACCGTCGCGCTATTTGTCGTGCAATTCAGACTCTGGTGGTGATTGGACACGGGTATTTGCCGCAACGTATACTGTCGCGACATAAATTCACCGACTTCACATCCGTGACAATCGCCTACTAGTCCGCTGACAGTTGCTGTGCCGTATACGGCGAACTGAAAGGTCGTCTCGACACCATCACCGACGCCACCCCCGCGTCTCATCCACTTCTAGCCTTCACTTCCTCGTTTCCATCCGCTACCTGACATCCCAAACTCATCCCGGTGCCTTCAGCGACATCATCCACCATCCGGCGCACGCTTGCTGCGCACCCACAGCTGCCTGCGCTCCTCCGCCAGATCGACGCCCTCCGCGGGCCCGCGCGTGAGGCCGCACTCGAGCACGCCCTCGGCGTCTCCGTGGATGAGGGCGCAAGGGCTGGGAGGAGCGAGGAGGACCAGAAGGCGCTGCGGGAGCTCGCAGAGGCGGTGGAGGCCGCGGTGAGGGGTGGTCAGGAGGGGATGTTGGGGTTGGATTGGGGGGATGGGGCCGTATGAAGAGGGAGGGACGTCGGAGGGACTTATGCCAATTTAGAGAGTCGGATTAGATTTCGACGACAAAGTGTACGTATGCTGTGGTATGCTGTGTCTTGCTGTGTCCCAGTTGATCAAATCAAAATCGCTCGCCCTGTACGCAACCTTGAGCGTATGGAAGGTGGACCAAACAACGCGTACACAACGCGCTCTCCCGCCACAGCGGCGAATACCAGAGTATACCCACCTATACCCACTGCCAGTGCGATTGATACGCTATCAAGTACAAGTGCCACAATTTGAGCGCAACAAGGCCTTTTCATCATGATATGGACTACATCTCGGAGACTGGGCACATACTGAAAATACTAGCCCTCCACCGTGAGCGGCCCGGCGCTGTCGGCGCAATGATGCACTTGTCGTTCTCTGCTTTACTTGCGACCGCTTACTTCTTCAACAGGCTTAGGTTGCTCATAGCATGTATAAATCACACCATACTCGCGCCGATAGCGATGTCCTCATCCTACACGACTAGTATACAAACTAGCGCGACTACCCACAACACCACATCGGGCATGGATGACTTCGACTCATATGATGCCACGGTCCTGGAATACATTGACAAAAAACACATTGCCGCATAATCTCTCTTCTCACATTACCACACCATAGCCATCCAACCGCACAATGGCAACCTTCTCGGGGAAATTCCATCTGAGAATACCAGCCCACATACGACCAACAGCGACAGCGATCTACAGGTAAGCTATCGTTGACATTAGCAGTCGTAAGAGGGTTGGTGCTCACCAGTAATCACGCTACTAGGTCATATTTCCAGGTCGTCTGGCCCTAGCAGAAGATCTAGATGCAATCCTCGCGTCTCGATACCCAAGCCTGAGCCATGCTCCGGAGGATTGCGAAGACGAGGACTGGAGCACCGCGCTAAAGACATATGACTACCTCAGGATCGAAGCAGTGCAACATGCTACCGCGAGCGTGAGGATTCCGTGGAGGGAAGTGGACCACCTTACGGAATGGGTGATGGAGACAGAGCAGTTCGCTGAATGATGGGACTTCTGGCGGGCGCCGGATCCGGTTATTGAAGCAGCTGCAGTGGTCACCATGTCGCTGAAAGGATTTCACCTAGAGGATGGGCCAAGCTTGCTGTTTGAGTCATCACAAGGCGACTCATCCACTGGCAAAGAGGCAAGCCATATTGGTCTCGATGTAGCTAAGGCGGGCTTAGAGACCTTCGTGGACTGGGTGACGAGGTTTACGGAAATCCTGCATAAAGAGGAAATTGCATAGCAATCTATTTTTTGTCTTGAGGTTTTATGAATGATGCATACATGGGAGGACTGCCATACACAGTCTATGTTGAGTCTGCCGGCAAAACATATGCACCACCGTGAGGCGGCAGGTGCCGTATGACAGACTAGTTGAATATGTAAGCGCCCATTATTAACTAATAACAATGGTATCCGAGCCGCGCACCTTCATCACTCTTACTATCATCAACGACGAAAGTCCAGCCATTGGGCATTATCCTACTACGAGTTCGCGTGAGTCCAATGACTTATTACGATATGGCTGCGTTACTTATTGTCTTCTGTGACATTGAAAGACAGATCTACATTGTAACCGCACCTCGAAATGGATTCCATGTTGGCCACCCATAGCTTATACACGACAGCCTTTGAGGAGGGTGATCCGAAGGTTCTATTTGCTCCACGAATGGCTGCAAGATCCCTTGAGGAAGATGAGCTCTTTTCAGGACGCCACTCGTCAGACCTAGCAAAGAGTACAGAAAAAGTTACGGTGGACAACAAACCAGTAAGACCAATGATCGTTGACCTTCGTAACAAGACCTGTACTCACCGGGACCCCAGCCAACCAAGTACATGGTCGGGCACATCTTGACGGCCGACACACCACACACCAACACATTGGATGTCCATGCAAACATCCTCGGGCTCTTTGTGTGGCCCATTGGAGAGATCCTCAACAGCGGTGTGAATCCCAAATGTGGGGTAAAGCCCTCAGTAGATGTGACAGATGTGCAGGGGCTGGACAGCATCCTGCCCGGTATGCTCACCCTGGACGGCGAAGAAATCAAGGGTTAGTAGGTCCATAACTACTACGAATTGTGACCCACCAAGATGTTCTGGACCGACGGGAGTGTGGGGGTTCGCCTAGCCATGTTGGGTGGCAGTGATGACAAGCAGGTATACCCGTAGAAGCAGGTTGCCCCTCTGCTTTGTAAGGCCGTAGCATCACATACAGACTGAGTCCCACATGCCAGTGTTGTCGTCTGTGCTAGAATATATTCGCCCCCCTCCCGTGAATTGACTGACATGAACCAGCCGTGAAGTCCTTGAAGGACTGCGCGATGCGTATCTTGATACCCATTCACGTCAAGCTGGGGACCCGGCACCCCCCAGGCAACGTGCGGAGTGGCCACAGTCGCATAAGCGCCGAACATATAACATTGCCACACAACTTCAACCGGCTTGCACGATCTTGTTCTTGTCCCCCACGATCGCGCGCTAGCTCTGCGGCCCAGATCGCCCTTCAGCACCTTGGATCACTGGATATCGAAGGCATTAACCCAGAATGCGCACTGTATACTTGCTCTCACTTACCAAACCAACTGCGAACGCCAAAAATGTGGCGTGCATGAACCCTTCCATCGAGTCCTCGTCAGGCGGCCTACGTTTCACTGGTGTGTTCACCAAAGCACCGGAGACATTGTCTCATGTCAGGGGCATGGGACGCGTCGCCATTGAAAACAGCGCCATTGTCCCCAATATAGCCAAAGCGCGTCCGCACCAGTATCCGTACACTCGGCGCGTCCCGGATTACGACAGGATGCGCTACATGATCCCCGAGGAGATGGTCCAAGAGCTGCGCAACCCTAGCATTATTGTTGCCGAGCCACTGGTCTTTGCAGAACCACAGCCCTTGCGGCCCCGGAAGGTCGACAGGGCCAATATCTCGGCCATTGTCGACTACGACTGGGAGGTCTGGAGGGATGGTGTTCGTCTAGTGAGAACAAAACAGGAAACGATCAGTGACGAACAACTGGTGAGTGCTCGTTTACATAACCGTAACCTGCTCTGTGCTCACCTCAGTATGTATTACCATCATCGCATGAAGGTTGATAACGATAATTTGGCTATATGGCCACCATCACTCCCGAAACTGAACCCGGCGAATCAGCCGGAGACATACAGCACCGTTGGCTCCGTCAACCAGGACACCATCGATGAAGCATTTCTGATGGGTGCCACTGGGGGGCGCGCAGAGGCCGAGTGCTTGCAATACGGACAGCTGCCAGTACAGCCCAACGACGCAAGCCACTGTGATGTGTGTACTCCGCTAATGAGATAGATTGTGCACTTTGCTCACCTGTGACGTGTTTTGTTGCGGCTTGCTACGGATGCGCAGGCTTCGCGTCTTTACGCCCACGAGCAGGTACTGGCAAACAGCATTGATACAAGCATGGGAACGACCCAGACCTTCGCTAGCGGCAGGAGAGTCCGTCGAGTTGTTGAAAGCTTTGGACGACCCAACGTAGGCTTCATATCGGACTCCTCCGGGACGGCTCGCAGCCCTGGCTATGGCGCTGGCCTGCAACTAGCACCAGCCGATATCTGTGCCTCACCGGAATGCGAGAGCAAGTCTGAAGGTGTCCGCGCAGTTATGGGTCAGACACGCGCTGATCCTTTGCATGAATGCGACTTCACCGACCATCCATTTCCCCCGACGTTTGCACAATGCAATGTGCCGTTGAACTCGGGAGACAACGTCGGTGTCCTTGGAGACTGCGCTTCTCGACACGGGGGAAACTTGAAGACATCACGCAAAAATCGTCTTGAGCATGCGAGGGCATCAACTGGCTCGCAATGTCAGATCGGGTTTCAGAACACCGCTGTTCAATCACTTGGGTCAGCTACTGGCAGTACGAACAAGAAAAAACCCCGGCGGAAACCCCTGCGGACGCCCTCAGCATTAGACACTTACCGCGGTATTTGTCCTTGCGATTGGATGGATTGTCCGATGTGCGAACAGAATGGGGCTTCGTTGAATGGGACACGACATTCGAAGGTGAATAGTGGAGGACAATCACCGGAGAGCGAGGATGGGTGGTCGGACACGAGGAAAAGGTTTCATGAGACTGCCGCCCTGCTGGGCCTGGTGCGCGGGTAGTGGTCGATATTTCGAGCTCAAAACGTCTGCTGTTCACATCAGTATTTATAGTGCATGATAGGCGTAGACAAAAACACAGTACTCAGATGAGAAGCCCTCATCCAGACAACGGCATGATGATTCAGTTACGTTGCGTTGCAGACCTCACGGCGACCGCAAACATGGCACCGCGGGTTGCATCATGACACGCGGTAGGAGCATGCTCAGTCCGAAATTAAATGCTTGAGACATGCTGGCGGCGAACTGGATGGGAGAATGGTTGATAGCGAATGCGATATCATAACGAGAGAGAGAGGGGATTGTCTTGATCGGGCGATTCGGATGACAAGGTGCGAGCGTCAAAGTCAACAGTAGTCTCATTGAGCGTATTCTAATCTCACTAGTACTTATGTTGTATGTACCCTCCTGCCAGTGCATGGTGCAACTTGTGCTTGCAATTCGAACTGAAACACGTTGAAACGTCATATCACCGTGCCCCAAAAAATTTCTGTGCCGTGACTCTTAATATTGTATATGACAGGCGGTATGCGATCCTCATCCGTGGCAAGGCAGTTCGAACAAAGCACGCGGATACCATCCAGCTGCCAACGGAATAGGAAGGAAGACCAAACAACGCGTACACAACGCGTCGGTCGCGCTCAGTGGCGTCTGTCGTCTACTACCATCTGCAATGCATAACTGTAACAGGTTAGATTCTGAGTACTAAAGGAAAATGAGCACTCAGATTAATTGCCATACACCTTGGACTGTCGAATAAACGTCGGCATTCCATGATCGTAAGTAATTGATCGATGCGATGATAGTACTACTACACCCGTCGCCTCCCCCTCCGTGCCTACAACCTCCTAGTTCTCCTGTTCACGTAACTTTGAAGTCTTTTCGCATGAGCTTGATGTCTGGCGTATCCACTGACCGGATGAGTTGGAGTCTTCCATGTGGGAACTCTAGACGTGATCATTAAGTCGACTATACGGAGACATATATTGACTGTCAAAAGACACCGTTGCAGGTAGATGTCATTAAACGTACCTTCAGTAGTTCCGCTGCGCAACGCGAGCTGATAATCATGGAGGTAAGAGTAGAGGTGGTCCGGCATTTTGCGAGTGGCACTGTTTGGACGTCCAAACACAAAGGATTAGACGAGCCACAGTTCGTTTTCCCTTCTGCCCACAGACCTTCACGCAACGCCCACCTCCCAGGAGTTGCTATCACACAGCATCAGCAAATATCGCTCACGGCCATATCTAATACGATATACATACCTTACTTCCACCGACAGTGATGGACGCATCTTCGACGGCCACACCAACTATTGACGACACCACATCATGTGTAGGCGTCCTCGATCCGTACGACGCAATGATACTCGAATACATCGAGGAGAAACATATTGCGGCGAATTCTCTACTCTCGCATGATCATACCGCAGCTACCCAACCACACCACGCCAGCTCTTCCACGGGCATTCCATCTCAGAACTCCCTGAGCACACACCATATTACGACAGAGGGTAATAATGACCTCCCGGTAAGCCATCGTTGACATTCGCAGTCGTAATAGGGTTTGTACTCACCGTCATTGCACCAGATTTTACTCCCGGGCCATCTAGCCTGGATGGAAGACCTCCACGCGATAGTCGCCTCGCGTTACCCAACAAATCCCGAGTACGAAGACGACGACATTGACTGGAGTGTCGCACTCAGCACATATGACACTCTAGACATAGAAGAGGCAAAACATGCCACAGCTGCTGTACGGGTACCATGGAGGGAGGTAGATCACCTCGCAGAGTGGAAGGAGGAGGCTGAGGTGTTCGCCGCGTGGTGGGATCTTCTCCGCGAGATGGAACATCCTGTCGAGCCTGCCGCGGTCAGTACTATGCTGATAGGTTCATCATGCCTTGACGGTATGCAAAGCTTGCTGGTCGTAGACCCGGGCCACATCGGTTGCGACATGCTTTCAACAGAGGGAGCATTGGATGAACTGCTCCCAGGCCTCCGTGGATTGGAAATAGGAATCTAGTAGCGGGTATGTGGAGGAATCATGCAAGATAGTAAAATCTAGTTTGCGGAGACGTCGGTACGACACCGGTTACATTCTTGTTATCGTTTGCTATTGGCATTTGACTTGAGAATCTGTATCGTTACGCAAATCTCCGTAACTCTTGTTCATATATGTTGCCGGCTCGACTGGTCGCGTTTAGTAAGCGCCCGATATAAAGGAGCGACGACAGCGCCACGCACCTTCTGCACCCCTACTCTCACCATCAAGAATAAGCATCCGAAAATCAGCTATTTTCTACACAAATTTCAGTAGGTTCTACTCCTTGTGCTTGAAGGCTGCCTTGCCAAGCGCGCCTTGCGACAGAACCCAGTCACACTTTGAGATGGCTTCCTTGTTCGCCACCTACGACTCGTTCCCTTCTATTCTCGAGGGAGATATCCCAGAGATTCTCCTCGCTCCACGGTTGTCAACAGTACAACTTGAAGATGACGACAGATGTGCAGGATGCCTTACAAACCTGCAAAGCACAGATCACAATACGGAGGAAAACGAACCGGTTAGTCCTGTGATCGTTGACCTTCGTAGTGTAACCTGCACTTACCACGACCCCAGATCACAGACTACGCATCGGAAAACCATTTGAATGCACTCGGACTCTTCGAATGGCCCGTCGACGACATCCTTAGCGACGAGGTGGATGTTGAGAACGAGAAGACCGTCAATGCCTGGCCCACGACGAAAGGGAGTGGTACACGGGAGCTAGAATGCATCTTGCCCGGATTGCGAGCCTTCTCACACGAAGTACTGTCGGGCTGCGGCTCCAATGGATCGGCATACGAACAGCCCGAAATGTAGGTGGATGGTGAGGGTTCATTCGGGGGTGACGGTCAATTTGGACTGCTCGTGCGCTTGCGTTATACATGGTCATGGTTGCAGCTTTGCGTATGGTCAGGAACCTCATATGCCCCTGTTGTTATTTTGTTATTGTTTGCGTGCACCCGGGCCCCTCACGTACAATATGCAGAGTACGTAGCCACTGTGTTTCTGCGGCTACCGCCGTGTAAGCGCCCGACATATAACATCGCCACCGGACGTGAGCTTAGCCTGTGCGATGTTGTTCTTATTTCCCCGCCCAGGCATTGGCTATGCAACGCAGGGCCACGACAACAATTGCAAGTAATTATGTCGATATTCATCAGCCTGTGCTGCACAGAGATTAAGACTCAGCACCCACTAGCGAATGTTCGGTGTGACCACAACCGCATAGGCGCCCAACATATAATGTTGCCACAGGACTTGAATTCGGCTGAAACCACCTTGTTCTGTTCCCCCAGGACCGCGTTAGTTCCGCGGCATAGAACATCCTTCGTCCCTCGGTACTTCAAATCAAGCACATCAGTCGAGCATGCGCGCTATATACTTGTGTTCACTTACCAAACAGAACCCGGATGGAGACCTCAAGAATGTGGCGTACATCCATCCACCCGTCGAGTCGTCATCGCGTAGCCTGTGCTATACGAATGTCTTCCTGAGTGCCCCGGAGACAGTCTCCCAGGTCGAAGGGTCAGAGCGCGTCGTTACCGTAGACAGCGCCACTGTCCCCACTGTGGCCCAAGCGCATCCGCGCCAATATCCCTATACCCGACGCATTCCGGACTACGACAGAATGCGTTACATGGCTCCGGAGGACATGGTCCGAGAGCTACGCAATCCCACCATTGTCGTTACCGAGCCACTGTTCTTCGCGGAACCGCGACCCTTGAGACCGCGGAAAGTCGACAGGGCGAACATCTCGGGGATCGTGGATTACGATTGGGAGGTTTGGAGGGGAGGCGTCCGCCTAGTCAGTACAAAACAAGACACGGTCAATGAAGGTCAACAGGTGAAGGACTGCACAACCGTAACTTGCTTTGTACTCACCTCGGCCTGGGTTACCGTCACTTACAGCCGGATGGCGATAACCTGACTACATGGCCACCCTTCCTACCGCGGCTCAGGCTAGCGATGCAATCGAACTCAGATGATGCTGTAGAGCGCGGTGGTTTGGACAAAACCAACAGAGCGCCGACATTGAAGATCACGAGGGGATGCGTCGAAGAAGCTGTATGCCTGCAGAACAGACAAGCACCAGTCGGCCCTGCTAGCATGGACGTAAACGTGAGTATCCGCATAAATTGCACTGAAGTTCGCATCTTACTAACGTGCGACGCGTTTCATCGCGGCTTGATGTCCAGGATCTGCAACTCGTCAGCGGCTTCGAACGATCGAGTATGGGTCCCGCATCGGCGGATTCAAACACATCCTCGTCGACACCCTGCAGTCCTGACTATAATGGCGGACTGCTGAAAACACCAGCCAGGAGCTCCGTCCCGTCTGAAAGTATCAAGACGACCACGGGTCAGACAAGCGACTGCCCTTTGCGCGAATGCGACTGGATTGACTGCCCCTTTTGCCCAACGTCCACGGATCGCAAGGTCAATGAGGTGTTGTACCCAGGAGGAGAAGTCGGCATACCGCGAGGCTTGGCTGCTCGAGACGGGGTAGCGCCACGCAAGAACCGTCTTGGGCAAGCGAGGACGTCCACTCGCTCGCTGCATCAGGCCGACTCGAAGACTGCTCCCCACTGCTTCAAGTCGATGAGCAGCTATGCGAACAAGGCGAGAGCCTGGCAAACGCCTTCAAAAGACCGACCCTGTGGCTGTCCGATGTGGGAAGAACATGAGACTGCATCGACCACTGCAGTGCGTTCGAAGGCGAAGGGTCGAAATTACCTGGAGGGTAAGGATGGTACTCGGAGATCGGATGCGGCGGAAAGGTTTTATGAGACTGCCAGGCTCCTGGGCCTGGTGCACGGTTAGATAACTAGACGATTTCATCTGCTTGTTCGGATCCAAAACGTCTGCTGTTCATGTCAGTATTTATAGTGCGTAACGGCCATAGGCAACAATGCGGTACTTACTCGGATGTAAAGGCTCCTCCAGACGACGGTGTGATTATCCAGTTACGTTGTGTTGCAGACCTCCCTCCCGATCGCAAAGCATGGCGCAGCAGTTCCCGTCACAGCGTGCAATGGGAGAATTTCAGTAAGCCCAGTACAATATCGGATGCTTGAGATGCGCTGACGGCGAGCTGGATGGCTGGATGGAGATGCTGGTTTACGGTGGATGCGATGTCACCATGGGAGGAAAGAAGAAGTGACTTGATCGGGCGATCACAAGTGGATTGCGTCAACGTCAACGGGCTACTACGACACCTATTGAGTACTCTAATCCCGCTATAGTCCATCGTATATACTCCCTACCACGTACAGTTTGTACTTGAAGTTCTCAAGTTCAATATGTTAAAAAGTCACCTCGCTACGACCTGATATTTCCCCCGCATCGTAACGCTCGAATGTGGTAACTTATATGAGAGTTGATACTTAATGCGTATACCAGATATATGTAGATATACGGTCGGCAACGGCGACTAAGTACTTAATGCGTCATACGTGGCAAGGCACATCCCCTGGCCGGTACAAGCAGAATAGGAAGGAAGCCCAAACAACGCGTACACAACGCGTCGGGTGGCGTCCGCCCAAGTTACCACAAATGCAAAAGCAAAGCGGGTCAGATTCGGAGTCGTGGAATCGTTGTCACACCCATTGCCCTTCCTTAATGCCTGTGACCTCCCAATTCTTCCGTGTGCGTAGCTCGAAATCATGGGCATGAGCTTGACGCGTGGTGTATTCATGGACAGAGTGAACTGAAGGTATATACAAATATACTTCTCCATGCGGGGCCCCGGGTGCGATCATCGAGTCGACTACACAAAGACATATACTGATTGCCAGAAGACAGAGTTACAAGTAGCATTCGATATACCTTCTGTCCGCTGCACAGTGCGAGCTGAAGCTCATGGAGGTAAGAGTACGGGGGGTCCGGCACTTCGCGAGTGGCTTTGTTTGGACGCCCAAACACAAAGGATTAGACGAGCCACAGTTCGTTTCCCCTCCTACCACAAACCTTCACGCGACACTCATCTCTCCTCAGGAGCTGCTACCACACAGCATCAGCGAATACTGCTTATTGTCGAATCCAAAACAGTCTACACACCTTACTTGCACCAATAGTGATGGACTCGTTCCCGATGGCCACACAATCCCACACAACCATCCGGGACGCCCCATCAGGTGCAGACGTCTTCGATCCATACGATGCCATGATCCTTGAATACATTGAGGAGAGACATATCGTTGCATACTCTCTTCTTTCCCATCACCATACCACGGCCATCCAACCCTACCGTGACGACTCTGCCGGGGAGGTTCCATCCGAGAACTCCCTAAGCACAAACCCAAGCAAGACAGAGAGCAGCAATGACCTCCCAGTGAGCCACCGTTGACATTCGCAGTCATGATAGGGTTTGTACTCACCATCATTGCGCGACACCAGGTCTTACTCCCGGATCATTTAGCCTGGGCGGAAGACTTGCAAGCGGTAGTTGCGTCGCGCTACCCAAACACTCCGGAGGACAAAGACGATGATTTCGACTGGAGTGTCGCCCTTGGTGCATATGACTATCTGAACATCGAAGAGGCGAAACATGTCACAGCGTGCGCAAGGGTCCCATGGAAGGAGGTCGATCACCTCGCGGAATGGAGGGAAGAGACGGAGGCGTTCGCCACATGGTGGGACCTTCTTCGCGAGATGGAACCAGCTTTCGAGCCAGCCACAGTTGGCATAACACTATGGGAACCATCATGCGTTGAGGGTACTTCGAGCTTGCTGGACATAGAGGCAGGGCACATCAATCTCAATGTGCCTTCGGCAGAGGAAGCATTAGACGAGTTGCTTCCAGAACTCCGTGGACTGAATGTAGAATTATAGATAATGATCATGCCTGTTGTCGATATTGCCGGTTTGTAGGAGGCAAGTAGGATCAAGAGTAGGTTGTCAATTAGCGAGAAGGACGACGGGCTCCAGTTCACGAATATGTCTTCATGCACTGATTGTTCGCGTATGTTGCATCCGGCTGGTTGAATTTGGTAAGCGCCCAACATAAAAGAGCGGCGACAGCGCCACATACCTTCTGCACTCCTACTCTCACCACCAAGAATACGCGTCCAAACATAGCTATCTTTCTCTACAAATTTCGGTAAGTTCAGTTCCTTGGTACTGGTGGGTTGCCTTACCGACCGTGCTTGGCGACAAAACCCAGTCGGTACCTCGAGATGACGTCCTTGTTCGCTACCCACAACTTGTTCTCTACTACTCCCGAAGGCGCTAATCCAGAGGTTCCCCTCGCTCCGCGGCTGTCAACAATACAGCTTGAAGACGACAGTGAATGCATACAATGCTCTATAGGCCTTCAAAGCACAGATTTCATTACGGAGGACAGCGAACGGGTAAGTGCTGTGATCGTTGACCTTCGTAACGTAACCTGCACTTACCATGACTCCAGAACACAGACTACGCATACTGCACATCGGACCACCATCTGAACGCACTCGAGATCTTCATATGGCCAACCAGCGACAGTTACAGCGGCGACGTCGATGTTAAGAGCGAGAAGACTGCCAACGCGTCCCCTCAGGTGAACAGGGATGGCGCACAGGAGTTAGACAATGTCATCGTGCCAGGACTGCGTACCTTCTCCAACAACGAAAGTGGAGACAGTTCTGGATATGACTTCAATGGGGTGGCATATGAACAGCACGAGCTGTAGGTGGATGTGAGCGTGAGGGTCCGTTCGCGGGCGATGGTTGATTGGTATCACCCTTGTACATCTGTTATATATGATCATGTCATCATATAGTCAGGACCCCTATACACCCCTGTTGTTATTCTGTTATTCGAACCCCTCGCGTGCAATACGTGGAGGTAGGCCGATGTGTGGCTGCGGCCGCCATCGCGCAGGCGCCCGACATGTAACGTCGCCACTGGACTTGAACTCGGCCTGCATGATGCTGTTCTTCCCCATACAGGTATCAGTCGCGCAGCGCGAAGCTATGACAAGAATTTCAATTACTAATATCGATATTCATCAGTCTACGTGCGGCATACAAAATTAAGACTTAACACCCGCTGGTGAATGTTCAGTGTGGCCACAACGGCGTAGGCGCCCAACATATAACGTTGCCACAGGACTTGAACTCGGCTTATACCATCTTGTTCTGTCCCCCACGACCACGCTAGTTTTTTGACACAGAACATTCTCTACTCTTCAAGCACCTCAATATCAAGCACATCAGTCGAGTATGCGCGCTACATATTTGCTTTCGCTTACCAGACAGAACCCGGACGGGGGCCTCAAGAATGTGGCGTGCATCCATCCACCCGTCTGGTCGTCACCAGGTAGCCTACGCTATACGAGTGCCTTCGCGAGTGCTACAGGTACAGTCCCCCAGGTCGGAGGGTCAGAGCGCGTCGTTACCGCAGACAGCGCCACTGTCCCCAATGTAGTCCAAGCGCAGCCGCGCCAATATCCCTATACCCGGCGTGTTCCGGACTACGACAGAATGCGTTACATGGCTCCGGAGGACATGGTCCGAGAGCTACGCAACCCCACCATTGTCGTTACCGAGCCATTGGTCTTCGCGGAACCGCGACCCTTGCGACCGCGGAAGGTCGACAGGGCGAACATCTCGGCGATCGTGGATTACGACTGGGAGGTTTGGAGGGGAGGCGTCCGTCTAGTAAGCACAAAACAAGATACGGTCAATTACGGCCAACAGGTGAGTGACCGCATAACCGTAACTTGCTTTGTACTCACCTCGACGTGTGCCTACAGCTGGACAGTGGCTTGACTATATGGCCGCCCTTCCTACCGCACCCCCAGCTGGCAATACAATCGAACTCAGGCGATATCGTAGGCCACAATGGTTTGGACAAGACCAACAAAGCACCAACGTCGGAGGCCGCGGCGACGAGAGGATGCACTGAAGAAGCTATATGCGCGCAGAACAGACAAGCACCAGTCTGTCCTGCCAACGTGGACGTAAACGTGAGCGTTTGCATGCATTGCACTGAAGTTCGCATCTCACTGACCTGGTGCGTTTCATCGCGGCTTGGTGCCCAGGATCTGCACCCCGTTGGCGATTTTGGACAATGGGGTATGGGCCCCGCATCGACGGGTTCAAACACATCTTCCTCGACAGCGCGCAGTCCTGACTATAATGGCGGACTGCTGAAGATGCCGGCTAGGAACACCGTCCTGTCTAAAAGTATCAACACGACCACGGGTCAGACGGGCGACAGCCCTTCGCGCAAATGCGACTGGATTGACTGCCCCATTTGTCCAACGTCCACGGAATGCAAGGTCGAGGAGGTGCTGTATCCAGGAGGAAAGGTCGGCATTCCGCAAAGCTTGGTTGCTCGAGATGAGATGGCGCCGTGTGAGAATTCTCGCCCGCTACGTCAGGTCGCCTCGAAAACCTCCGCTCCTCGCTCGTCTGAGTCTGTGGATGGCCGCGCGGACAAGAGGAGGGCATGGCAAAAGCCCTCAGCAAGGAACCGTCGCAGTGACTGGATCGAACGTCCGGTCTGCGAACAGCATGAGTTTGTGCCGACCACTGCAGTGCGTTCGAAGACGAAAGGTCGAAAGTCATCGGAGAGCAAGGAAGGGAGGTTGGATGCGAGGGAAAGGTTCTACGAGACAGCCACCCTCCTAGGCCTGGTGCGCAGATGGTGACTGATAGCTGTTCGTTTAAGACATCATTCGGACTCTGTTTTTCACAGCAGTGTTCAATGTGCGTGGCCGCGGCTGTAGACAAAGTACAGTACCTAGATGAGAACTTCTCCATAGCATGACGGCGCGATCGTCCAGTTATGTTGTGATTGCAGAGTCACGGTCGCAGAGCATGGCGCAGCAAGTTCTGCCACGACGCGATGGAGAGTATGCTCAGAGACCCGGGAAGACATACAACGTACTGAAAGTAAGCTAGCTGGAGATGTCGCTTTGTGCTGGGTGCCACCAAGGTGCCACTCAAAGAGGTCGCGTTTAGAGTCTGCCTACGGGAGACTAAGGTGCGACACGAAAAGAGAAAATGACTCAATCGGATGGTGGCAGATCGATTCAACTTGGGTTGCTGTAGAAACATCAATAGCATAATAGCATATCTATTATTGAGCGTATAAATTTCATTAATATGTCGTACATAGTCTAGTACTGGCGATCGCTACGGTGCACGCAGTTGTGGCTATATGTTGACGTTGAACGTCGAACGTTTGAAAGTTTGAACTACCACCATGATCCGGTACCTTTTCTACAAGAGCTCTGAACGGGTAGGTGAGACTCGGTACGCCGACAATTATCGAATGAGCGGACGAAATAATGAAGTCCGGCAAATTCATTGAGAAATCGAGAAAATGCGGCATGAGTCAATCCGACTGCATTGAGGGAACAATGCCACCTGGGGGTGAACAGAATTGGTTAGTGTGGCTTCCGGCATTCTCCGTGGTCGTCAACGATCGTCGTAACAGGCCACTGGTTGCTGAGCTGTTGGGTATAAAACAGGCCGTGTAAGCCTCCGGAGCTAGCACATCAAGCCTTCCTCTCCATTGCGTACACCACTATCCCCAAACGCCATGTCAAAGTTCGGGAATATCAATCCGTGCCGTGATAAGGTGTTCAAACTCACGGAATACAATCTAGCTGGAGTCAAGTTCGATGCGTTCCCTAAAGAAATCAAGACGCACGTCTCCACGTTCGTCCTAATGGACCCGAGGCTCGTTGGCGATCCAAGTCGCATTGTCGCGCAAAGGGTTGCGATGAAACATCGCTTGCTGAGCGACCTGTTGGCTCTCGACGACAGCGTTCGTACACGCAGAAACGCGGTGAACATCAACCCGTTCGAAATGGGCAAGATGTCTTTCCTGCGGTGGTGGCAGGGCGCTCTACGCCAACAGGCGATCGTACAAATCATGCAACAGGACCTGCGAAGTCGGAACGCATTAGTGGCCTCATTCGTAGAGCGTGTGGACGCGCTCTTGTGGCTCGAGACGTCCGGATACGCCAGCTCTCCGACGTGGGATTTGGATGAGGTGCGCCAATTCCGCAACGAAGTACTCGGGCCTGTCGTCGAGGCAACGAATCGCTCGCTCATGTTCTTGGGCGAGTACATTCTGTCTCCATCGGAAGACGCAAAACTGGATGGAGACATGATACTCTGTGAGAGTGTAGATCGAGAAGAGTACTAGACAACATGCGTCTCAACAACCCGTAAGTGGAGAGCACGCACTAGTAGATTTGAGACTGACCTAAGGCCATAAGCTGTCTCGCACCAAGCCATGCAAGTTCTAAAAAAAAGACCCATGAACGGCGTAACGCGCCCTGTTGTACTCACCACGTAGAACTAGTAGCATGTATGTAAGATATCATAGTATGAGCGGAAATACGGAGTAAGGAATCACAGTGTAACTCCTGAATCGGGATGCGCACTCGTGAGTCGTCCGGTAGCCGCCCCTCCGCCTCCCTATAGGTCCTGCCACTGTGAGAGATGGATTTCAGCTCTTGAAGAGCCGCCTCTTGGTATGGTTCTGAAAGAGAAGACGCCAGCAATACTGCTGAGCGCACTCGGACGAATGGTAACTGAGCCGCTATAAAGCAACAAGAAGCCACGGCGCCCACCTCGTTCTTATTTGCGTATGTTTTGGTGGTCTCGCAGGTTCCCACCGGCACTATACACACAAGACAGGCCCTGCCTTACGCTTCCACCTGGTACTACGACTCGACCATGGAGGGCAGGAGCCTTGAAGAGCAGGAGAAAGACACCAACGAGGCACTGCGTAAAGCCATACGGTCGGCACCGAAGTCAGCTCAAGTACGTCATCGTAATACATGATTTGTGTGGCATGGTCTCATCGTATGTGCGTGTAGAGGAAAGAGGCCTTGAAGCGACTCATTGACCTAGCGCATTCCCCCCACCCAAGGCTTAAGATTGTAGTCGCTCAGAACCTCAAAGTATTCATCAAGGACTTTCCTGAATTAGAAGATGATGCTATCAACGCCGTGTACGACCTCTGCGAGGACCAGGTAATGAAGGTATGCTTTTCCATGTCTTAATTCAGGGTTGGATGAACTATCTCTGTCTTGTAGGTACGAATATGCGGATACAGGGCGATCGCAGACGTGTCAAAGGAACAGCCGAAGTGGGTGAAGAGAAATGCGGATGTGCTGGTACAATTACTCCAGAGTGGTGAGTATTGCACCTCAGCCCTTGACACTGCCTCGTACTCAATGCGTTCCTCGCACATCAGATGAACCAAACGAAGTCTCTGTCGTCAAGCGTATGCTGTCAGAACACTTGGACATGGACCCGGCTGTCACACTCGGCGTCCTCTGTGACCAGGTTGTCCCGCCAGACGAGCCTATGGATGAAGAAGACCCAGCCACTCGTACTCGGCTACGTTCATTGGTTCTCCCATTCATGACAGGGGAAGCGAAGCGTGCCATTGACCGACACACGAGCACTCCTGGCAGTCTCGCGGAGGAGACGCTAGTCGCCGGTCTGTTGAGGGTTCGTGCGGCTGCCATCTCCCCGCACTATGTACACTCACACAATGCGTAACCAGGCAGTTGATAAGCTGACACCAACATATATAGACGTCATCGTCAAAGACGTGCTGTTGACCTTACCATCCTTCAAGCCAAACTCACCCCGCGGCAAACAATTGCTTGATGTCGTTCTGGAGAAAGCCAAAGCAACTCTGAAGGTTGACCTCGCCTTCACTGACGCACAGACACCGCTCACATATTCTCGGTACTACTTGGAGCTCGCTTCATTCATTGTAGTACAGAAGCGGGTGGCACACCCCTCCCATCTACTCCGCTTCTATCTCTTATCTCAATTATCTTCGAAAGTCACACTGCTCAGACTTAACGAAGAGGCTCAAGCGTTTGCGCTGTCCAGTGTTGCCGATGTGCTTGCTGCTTGCGATGCTAGCCCCCTTGAAGACGCAAATGCAATCCTGCAAGAGGACGCGGCGTTGCGCAGGCAAACACCTGATATGTGCCTCACATACCTACAGGTGTGACCGTTTGGTGAGGTTATAGCTATGAGCTGATGTTTCTTTAGGTCTTTTCAGAGACAAAATTCAGTGCTAAACAGCGACCCTGGAAAGCCTGTCAGGTCTTCTTGAAGACATGTCTACATGTAAGTACCTCAGCCCCAGCCGTGATCACGCCAGACGGCTAAACTTTGCAGCACCACAACGAGTACAAGTGGACACTACCCCCGCATCTGGAGGCTGTTCTCCAGAATATTCAGAGCTTGGTCACTGAGCAGGGCGAAGAAGCGAAGCTTGAGAACGAGCAGGATATCCAAGATCTGATTAGGGTTCGCAGTGGGCCGTCTTTCATCTTAGCCGCTTGTCTCCAACACGTCTCTCTCTTTACTTTGAGCAGTCTTTTCAGTCTGCTAGCAGGCCTCCCGCTCCGCCGCCGCCACCAGCATCCGCGACTACTGATGCTTCTCAAGGTACGGCTAGCAGCGCCAGCCCAGCCCCGAAACGGCGCGTCATAAACGTCAAGCGCAAGCACGAAGACAAGCCCGCGAGCTTGCCGCCGCGCACAAACGCGAGTGTGCCAACAGGTACGACGAACGGGGCAGCCTCGATGCCCTCGACCTCGCGTACCACCCAGCAGCGTGCCTCAATACCACAAACGCGTCCACTAGCCGGACTCGCCATCGCAGGTGCGGCGGCGCGCAACAGGTATCCTGCTATGGCCCAGGAGGACGAGCCTAGGGCAGCGAAGCGCGTGAAGAAGGGAGGCGGCGGCATCGACGAATCGCCGTCGTTGCTGAGCCGCCTCGCAGCGCAACCTTCCAATGGTAATATATCCGGAGACCGCAAGCCAGATTCGGGCAAGCGGCGCGTGGACTCGGCACCAGTGTCAGCGACCCAACCGCCGCGCCAAAGCCAGCAAGATTCAGACAAGGACCCTGTGGTGGGCTTCAGCATCAAGGGTGCGGCGAAGGCGACGAGTGCCGCGAACGGACGAAGTAGCCCGACGCCTAGGACATCTTTGTTGGCTAGATTGCAGGGAGATGAGCAGTCGGGGGGACAGAGGAAAAAGAAAAGAACTAAAACATCGTAATATTTGCTGTATCTTATACGTGAAGCGGTCTGCCAGCAGCATTCTGGTGACCTGGCGTATTGGGGTGCGTGATTGGATTCAGATCCAAAACTCTGAGTACATCCGTGTGTGCTATAAGTTACATGAGTGAGAGACAACAAAACTGCATCGTAAGCGACTAGTAGTTATTCCGAGAGGAAGACACGGTTCCGTGGGGCTCTAGACATTGCTGTGCGTGTCTGTGACGTTGAACAACGCCTCGAACTCTTCACGTGAATGACCAATGACACCGAACACATCTTGCAGGGTGTGACCGAGGAAGTTCAGCTCCTGAATGACACCCCTCATGGTGAGAGCGTAGGCGAAGAAGAGAAGCTGCCTTGACCCTCGCACGTCGCGATTGCGGACGACGTCCAGCTTCCTGATGCCATCCACCTGTCGGATGTGGATGTCAACGCTGTCTTGTCGCAGCAACGCGAATGCACGTACCAAACGTAAGCGAGCCTCTTCGGCAGGTGGCAAGTAGGGAGGAAGGGGCGACTTCAAGGTAAATGCGGCGGACAGCGTCGAGAAATACAGTATAATGTTTCCGACCATCTCACGTCTCTCCCGATTGACTGGTAGGATGAAGTCTCGGCGAACAGTCTATTCATCAATACGTCAGTAGAGTCGTTGCCAACTATGCGTGGTGTTTACCGTATGCCTGATGGAATCGTCAATGATCGCGTTGGCTAAAGAATAAGCATAGCATACCATTCCTCCCGCGCCGTTACACAACGCATGCTATGTAGTTGATCCAATATACGTTGGAGACTCGTCAAGATTGAGCGATACAAGGCAACCGGGAAAGGACCCTTCCAGCGAGGTTCATGTTGCGTCTGGGCGAGCAAGCCCTGGATTTCAATCAGCTTAATCTGCAGATGTAGCTCCCTGTGGCAAAAGGACAGTCAGCGATCACGCAAGGAGCAGTAGAAGTGGCCTTACATTGCCATAAAATGGTGGATGGAACTGGTGAGACGTGCATTCCGCGACTGCGGCATGAAGGGAGACGATTCTCCGGAGTCTTCGTCAACATCATCCTCCATAGGTTGCAATTGCAAGTCCTCCTCAGCAAATGAGTTGAAGGCAACCAAACGGGTATATAACCAGCCCATATTGAGACAGAACCTGTCGAGAGAAAGTCAATACGGCCGCAGGCGGACTTGAGTTGCATTGTCACTCACTCTCCGAGAGCTTTACCGAGAGCGCGCCGTGCTTCCGTCGGCCACCAGTAGCGCGATACAATCGCAGCCCAGATGACCCCGATCGTGACCGAAAACGCTCGATGATAAGCGATTTCGAGGACATCTACGTCCTTCCGTCGCAAGTTGTAGCTAAGGTATCCATCAATAGTGGCAGCAGTGACATTCAATAGACAACGGAAATTACCAGTATAGACATGTTAGGTTATATGTCAGCAGTACAAACCTTGACGATGTTGCATACTGTGGCTTGGCAACGATGTAGTAGAAACAAGGTATCGAAAAGAAGAACCCGAAAATGGAGAGGGCATATGGGTTTTCGGGAAAGAGCGACCAGATTCCAATCGCAGTTGCTGCCCCTGACCTAGGATTGGCATAGTGTTTTTGAGTTCACAAAATAATGCGAAGTGGCATGACTACTAACAGGGTACCCAAGACACGGTGAACGCCCAAGAAGTTTGTCTGGGAGACGTGAGTGCGTCGGCTGCATCATGTTAGACATAGACTTACCGCTCCAATCGTCGGGGAAAGCACAACGAAGAACTGACAGTCGACTATCCATCACTCAGCTAGTAACGGTATGAACAAAACGACGTACTGATATCAACGCCCATTCACCACGGTAGTGCAAGAAAGTTGGTCGAGTTGAGTCGAAGAAGGCGGGTGCAGCGAGCATTGCAGTGGCCATGCCGGCCTTAAACGCGAACTTGATATCAGGTTCCTTCATGCGAGCCCCGATTGCCCACAGCGACTGCTTCATCCTGCCAATGAACGTGAGGTCTGACCGTCCGGGCGTTTGCATAGTATTTGGCGCGTGAGGCCGGATCTTCGGAAACGCTACGGGATCGCGTCGAGGGGCTGGATTGAAATATACCGCTGCGCAGAGGTGAGATCAGCAGCTTCAAAACTAGCCAGAGACGTACACAATCGCTTGCTGAGACTACGTTCATTATGTTTCCTCTGGGCGCGACGCTGCGGGCCCGAAATACTAACAGCGTCTCGCAGCCATTGCCACCTCCTGCTCGAGCTTGCACGCTCTTGTTCCGCCGCATACAATCGCTCCAGTGCGTCGACGAGCGCGATGAGTTCTTTCGAGAACTCCTGGAGCGTGAAGATGAAGCTACCGTGTGTTCAGCGTCGCGAGCCTCTACCCACATGGATAACAAGATACGCACAAGTACACCAAGAATACGCTCTCGCCATCATTACCCATGAGTACGTGGTTCTCGTCAAGCATGGAGCCGTATGAGTCCCTGGATTGGGTGCCGGACATGTTCTGCTGACGCCGGTACAGCCGTACAACAGCATGGTTCGACGTGCTCTCGAACGTGAAGAGAGCCCTTCGCACTGCGTCCGCGAGCTGCTGAAACTCGGTGGAAGTGATGCGGTTCACCGGGTCTGTACGCTTCGTGAATCCGTCCTTCAGCCTCTTCAGCGTCGTGATACAAGCCGCCTAGTAAAAGTATGAGTTAGTCAGCACGAATCGCCAAAACGGCATTGCCGTGGGGATTATGTACCGAGAGCGCCTTCAAAGGAGGACCGAGGTCATCGATGAGGTCGCCGAACATGGCAGCGGCGGCCTGTAACATGGCCGCGTCCTCGTCCTCTCTGATAGTAGTCGATGACTCCGAGGTAGATCCCGCAGCCATACCACCCGGCGTACTTGGACGGTTCCTCAGCACAAGTTTCCCATCCTTCTCCGCCCTGATCAGCTCGTACTGGAACGTAGTCCCGCTCCGCAAACCATTCAGATGCTGGCCGAGCCTGTTCAGAGAGTCGATCGCATCCTGGTATGCTTGGCCAGAGCTCTCCTGTGGGCTGCCCGTCTTGTTTCCGCGGGGCTTCTTCGGACCACCAAGCAGCCACTCGGACTGCGCCTCGTCAAAGTGCTTCTTCAGACTCGTGAAGCTCGCCTGGTGACTCTCCGCGGCCTTCTGCAGTTTGTCGCTGGTGAGATTCTGTAACGAGTCTTCGAGGAGGAACGTGTCCGTGAGCATTTCCAGCAGAGTCGAGAATGACTGCAGCGTCTGTGTCATCGCGTTCTGTAGGTTCTTGGTAGCCCTTTGAGGCCAGAGGAGCATACAAGTGATATTTGAGACAGTCGATCCGCACAGAATGATGAAAGAGACCTGAAGGAGGGTTTGGATACCGCCTTCCTTAACGATTCTTCATGCGATGTCAGAGGCCACCATTTCTACAAGGAATCAAGACTAAGCACTCACACGACGAAGAGGATGATCGCTGTCATACTACACGCTAAACAGAGGACGGGTGAGATGAAGAGACGTCGGCGAGCGAAGACAGACGAACCAGTGTTAAAGGTTGGCTTCGCCATCCACAGCTTCATCCACGCGACGAGTGACATCCCGATCCCGATCCACAAGATTACTAGTGAATCCGCGAGCCATTCCCAACCCGCCCTGACCTCGAGAAACCAGAACATCGCCATACTGCTCAGGGATACAAACGCCGCGAATAGAAGCCCCATCATACAGTACATATCTGCCTCCAGCATACCGCCCATCGTCTTTGCAGGGTTGAAGTACACCGCACTGTCAACATGGGGCAGTCAGGTATGAGCGAACATGGCGCATACATGGTTGAGGTGACATACACGGTAGCTACCATATGGCCGGATGGCGCTGGAAATGATTCGTCCGAACGGTAATTCGTGAGGTCTGCGATGAAACCTGAGAGATATGGCGAAAACGTAAAGAGAGACGCCACAAAATAAGCCACACAGCATTTGAGAATGTTGCGGTAGAGAGGTGACAGGGTGGGCAACGCGGGACAAGACGGCCACGACCGAGTTGATGTAGTCTGGGCTCCATCACCCACTGGGGCAGGAGCGCTGGATCGTTGCGCACTATTTAAGAAAAGCGCCTCTTCTTCTTCCTCTGAACTCTCGGCTAACGGATCTGGAAGGTGTGGGTCTTCTATAGGCGACTGGAACGTGTCGCCGGGGAAGCCGGTATCTCTCGAGGGCGGACAGGACTTCGAGGTGTTGATGGCTAGGCGGCTCTTGTTATGTCTCGAGCGGACAGTGTTATGAGAGACAGAGGTCCTCAAACGATCTTCCGCGTTGTACAATTCACCGAAGACACTCCATTCCCGAGATTGGGAGCGGCTGAAGGTGGACCTGCGACCGGCTACCGAGTTGAGGTTATTGATTCGCGAGGAAGTACCTGACCCTTGCGTAGGTGGTAACGTTGCTGATGAAACATTCCGGAAGATGATTGGTCTTGGAGGAAGGCCATTTATATCGAGAGAGGGAGGGGCACGGGCTTGCAGGGAGCGTGGGTGGGCATCGTACACTTGCTCCGGAGATCCTACGATCATGTGCAGTTGGTCGGCGAGTTCCTGTGCATGGGTTGAACCTGGAATGTCCACGCCGCCGGCCTGAGACCTTAGGTCGTCCACGCTGTGAGACATGATGACATATGCTTGGTCCGAAGGCGGGACTTGCAGCGTCGGGAAAGGGATGGTTCAGGCACAGTGAGACTAGAATGCCGAAGAGTACTCACCGAAACCTATTGGTACACGGCGCCGTTCAAGTATCTTTCTCAAACCTGGTCCTGTCCAAAGACAATGACTAGCGCAAGCGGTTTTTTTGACGGATGTACAACGTTCAGAGAGGGAAGAAGGGAGATGATGAGGTTGGCCCGCTGATCATGAGCGAACCACGATCGTGTATTGACCGTCGAGGCTCGGTGGCTGAGGAAGGTCCCGCTCAGGTCCCGCGCGAAGCGGTACGTATGAAAGCCACGTGGCGACGCTACCGAACGCTGGGCGCCTCTCACCTTTATCCAGTTCCTCAGCAACGACCAAATTACTCACTGAATACTCCAGGCACCTTTCGGCGGAGAGTGCTTCAGTCGCTTGATATGCAGGTAATATCTCAATTTTTCTTCCGTGCGCAGTCCCACAGTCTGCCTCGTCGTGTTCAAATGTCTGTCGACTGATTACAGGACAAGGATATAAACGCACTGGCAGCGGGGGGCTGGAGTACTAGTATCTTGTCTGCTGCCCTTGGGCATCATCATATAACTTGCACAGCAGTTGGATGTGTGTAGATCGAATGCTGACTATATCTCCTTCCATCTAGTTTCTGTGGAGCTCGAGATGAAGTCCTATAGAGTATTCCTTGGAGCTCCGCCAGCAAGTGAGATCAACGTAGCCGTGGATGGAACAGCATACCATTGGAAAACCGTATCCCCAGTCGGCGAACAAGATGTCACACTGCCTACGGCCACCATCGAAGCGGCGAGCAGAAGAATATCTGCACTGTATGAGAACATCATATTCCACGAAGACGACGACGAAAGTCATTACCTAAGTGTTCTGCGCGGAACTCAGGAGATACAGAGTGTGGCGGATCCTCAAGGTACTCAGTGGTACATATTAGCTGCTACGCTTATCTCATCCCGTGAATATTCACAGACGAAACCGCTGGCATAACATGGCTCCCTACCGCCAACGAGACGCGGGATGTATCAAAGTCCGCTCTTACATCTTTGCGCCCCACAGCCAGCATGTCGCGGCTCCGCTCTGTGCTGGAGACGCAAGGAACGGGCTCGTTCGAGTACTCGGACGCATCCTCCGTCGGGCGGTTCCCCGCATTTCACTTCAGCATCCATAGCCTGACGAGCCTATCGCAACTGGTAGCGCACGCACAAGAAGATTTGCAAAGAACCGGTGCATCAGGACACAAGGGATCACGGAAGGTCTCGCTTCTCGCTGCGATCCTGGAAGTCGAGGGCCCGGACACCATCCGCATCAAGAAGGGGGCAGAGGCCGGCAAGGAAGTCTGCCTCCTCAAGCTCATCCTCGGAGATGAAGATGGCTGTGTATGCAAGCTTACGGCGTGGAGAGAGGCCGCTGAGACCTGGGGCGGTGTAGATGCAGCGTCGGCCGCTCCTAGCGTCAAGCGCGGGGACGTCGTCCTGCTCGAGAGTGAGTTTCAAGTCCATGCGTGCGCCCAGCGTTTACAGACAGGCTGAGTGCGCCAACATTGCGTACAGACGTGCTCGCGTCCCGGGGCGGGGCCGAGGTGAAAGACACGAGCGACATGAAAAGCAGTGCTCCGGTGACACTCACTGCCTCGGCCAACGTCAGGTCTCGCCTGGAAATCTGCTATCGGACTATGCCACTCATGCCAGGCGACAATCGTTTCCGACCGGACCTCAGGCTCGGACTGAGTGATACGTCCGTCAGGAAGGTGGCCGCCGTGGTGGAGTGGTTTGAGGACATGGCCGGTCTGACCACCGAGGGTCCATAGCATCTCCCGGCCTGTCCCCGAGGCCGCACATGCGGTGCAGCAAAGCTCTGCAACAAACGTGATGCCCTCGTCAGTTCGCAGCTCGGACTTCCTGCCCGTTAGCTCCAAGCTCGGACTTACCGATCGACATTGGGCGCGGAGCGACTTGTGATGCAGTGATCGCCGATTACCTGACATAATCATACCGCGCCCAAGAACAAGAATGATACCGCCCATCCGAGACCTCTTCCTCGACATTTTCGGCTATTGAGCAACGATCTGAGCAAGTACACTACGATCTGAGCAAGCACACTTCCCGAGGTTACCCCAGTATCTTGTAGTAGCAATATAGATCAAAAACATGTGTAGTTAGAGTTCTTCGGCAGCGTCGATCCTGGAGTCGTCGATGTTGTGGCGCGATCGAAGTTGCGTTTGTCACCTAATTGCAGACCGGTGTGACCATGAGGAGAGGTTTGAGGGAGCCGAGATGAGCAAAAGAGACCGGGTGGAATGTCTGTTTCTGTTTGTTTTTAGCTCGTGCTCGACGTATTACATTAGCGCAGACGCAAACAACGAGAGGCAGAAGTAATAGTACCATCTAGTTCTACAGTAGTCCTTCAAATATTCTGCACTAACTACGATAAGCGACGATGGATAAAAGTACAGTGCACGTCCATGTCCATTATTACTATAGTCCGCGGCGACGAGTCCATATCTCAGTCCGATATCAAGCAGTCCGTTGGTATAGTCCGCGATAACAGCCCAATCGAGTCCGTTGTCCGTAAAGAGTCCAAGGGGGCGTGAAGGTAAGTTCGACAGTTCGTAAGCGAGAGTCAGTGAGCTCCCCGAGCCCGAGCGTGAACGAACGCATAAGCCAAAGTTCTGTCCGAGGGAGCGTGAAAGTTCGTCAAGAACGTAAAAATAACGTAGCTGAGAAAACGCGCGGCGCGCGCGAGTCCGCGAAACACGAATCGGGCTCAGTCGTAGTACGGGGCCAGGGGTCCGGTGCAGATGCGGGGAAGGAGGGGGACGGGGGACGGGGACGCCTATTTTGATTCCAGGAAGTTTTGGATTTTCGCGGCCTGGTAGCCTACAGGTCCGCCGCTGGCGATCAGTCACATCGCCAGCACATGACTACAGGGGGGAAGTTCTCACTGAGCAGCGGGAAGCGTGCGCTGAGCTTCGTCATCACGAAGAGCACCGCGCCCAGCTCGGCCTGCACCTCCAGCGCGTTCATCGGCGGCCACGAGGACTGCAGGCGGACGAGCTCCGACTCGAGCACCTTCGCCGCCGAGGACCAGCAGGGCTGATGGGGGACGGAGACACGCGTCAATCAGCAGCGGCACTAGCGGGCATTCGGCGCGTGACGACAGGGCCTACTTACCCCGATCAGGGGGTCCAGGAACTCGAAGTCCATGTCCGCGATGTGCTTGGAGACGAGGATCATGCCGCGGGCGGAGCGCAGGCACTTGTCGCGCGCGAGGCCGTCGCTCTCCATGAACGGGAAGTGCAGGCGGATCATCGCGGCGTGCGCGAGGCTGTGGACCATGATGAGCGTGTACTTGTCCTCGGGGAGCGCCGCGCCGAGCTGGTGCAGCGGGAGCAGCGTCGACGCGAAGCGCGTGATGGTGTGCTCGAGCACGCGGAAGTTGTCCATGAACGTCGCCTGGGACGGCACTGCGGGCGGGGCACTCAGCGCGGGCGCAGACGCAGACGCAGGGGGACGGCGGGGACACGTACGCGGGCTCCAGCTTGACGAGAGGCGGCTGGCGGCCTCGAAGAGGGCAGAGCCCTTCGCGCGGAGCGCGGCGGTCGAAAACCCGCTGACCATGTTCGCAGTCTGGCCTTGGTGCACGAAGAAGCTCCGGACGGTCGGGCTCGCGCTGCCCAGGTCAATGTCCCCCTACGCGGTCAAGCGAAAATCAATACTGTAGTCCTACGGGCAGCTCAAGTTACGCGTCGCGACATACACATGCATACTCGTTCATACTCTGCGGCCACGGCGTGCTGATGCACGTCCAGGGGTGGTCGCTGTCCGGGATGGTCGACGGCCGCTGGAGCGCGACGGACCAGCACCGGTCGAGGTTGTACACTTGCCAGAACGTGAGTATCCGCTCCCCGCGCTCAATCGCGTCCTTCGCCGGCTCCAGCCTGAACGTCGCGTCCCAGTCGTCCGCGCCCGCCTCCGGCGTGCGCTCCTCCGCGCCGATCTGGTGCAGCCCGAACTGCACCGCGAGCGAGGACGCCACCGTGGAGTGGTAGCTGCCCTCGAACAGGCGGCCGACGGAGAGGTAGTACACGGACAGCATGCACGACGCCTGGATCACGTCGATCACTTTCGACGGGTACTGAATCGCATCGGTCATGGCCGAGAGCGCGCGCGACAGGTAGTGGGGCTCGTGTTCGCTGAGTGATCCTGGCCGCGAGAGGTAGCACGCCCAGAGGTAAATCGCGTTCATCAAGACTGGGTGCCGGCGCTCTGATGGGGGAAGAGTTAGAGATTCTCTGAGGCGATCAGCATGGAGGTCAAGGCCACACTGGTGCCTGTGGGGCAGAAAGATCTCCAGCCTACGTGCCGCTTGACTTTAGCTTGCAGATATCGTATCGGACATGATCGCACTCACAGCATGCGGGCAAGCTCGAGTGGTGGCTCCTCTGATGGATTATACGGTTCGCCGACAGGTTGCGCAAAGTCCTGCAAGAACAAGCGTCACGAGATGCGACGAGTGAGACGAAGTCGGTACGCACTGCCGCCAATTCTCCCCATGGTGTTGTCTCCCAAGCTTGTTCAACGTCTGACCTCGATGTCAGCGAGCGGTCGGCCAAGGAGGCGAGTGGCGACCCACCTGGCTGGAACGGCGTGGGTGACGCCGAGGTTGGCAGACTGTAGGTGCCCGGGGAGCCGTGGCTAGAGGACGACGACGACCCAGAGTAGTACTGGGTCTGTGAGTGCGGATCGAACAGCGTCACGGACGGAGAGGAGTGCTCGAGGCCCTCGAGCTCTTTGACGCGAAGCTCGAGGCGGGCGATGTGCTCGCGCATGAGCTGGGTGCGCGTCTTGCCCTTGCCGTCGTCGTATTCGCAGGCATCTGCCTTCTTTGCGCGGACGCATTGTTGGCATGCGGGCTTCGCGCCGTCGCAGCGCTGCCTGGGTGTCAGCGGCACGTGGGGGAAGCGAAGAGGGAGGACGACAGACCATCTTGCGTTTCCGACAGCGGAGGCATGCTTTGCCTGCGGCAACGGAGAGAGAGAGAGCATGAGGCGCTGAGGGGTCTGAAATAGCACAGATGGGATGGGACGGACCTCTCTGTAGGGTTGTGTTCGGCCCCGGTGTGGAAGTGGACGCCCGCTTCTCCGCCATTACAAAAATAGGCTAGAATATGCGAAAGGGTGAAGGCGGGGACGGAGAAGGCTGAGAAATAGTGAAGAGGGAGGGCCGAAAAGAAGGTACACGGTCGAAGATGCCCTGTCCAGGGGTGACTCGAGGCGGCGAGCAAAGCCGGGCGCGTCGCACTAGACAGAGACGGCCGCCCTGGGGGAGAGAGCCAGGATGAGGAGAAGCCGAAGGCGAAGAACAAGGCAAGGCGAACGACCCCGGCGGGGGACGATCCAGCCGTACTTGTATCAAATCTGGTCTGGCGAGAGCGCGGAAGGCATACAGTACTTCCGGCTTGTCGCGACGGGTGCGTGCAGGCGCCCGCTGCACTGCTTGCCCCCGCTCGGGCGCGTGCGATCATCCCTCTCACAGCGGCCAATCATACCCGCACCCTCTCCTCCCCGCCGTCCCCCCGCGTCTCCATCGCTGCTGCTATGTAGGACACTCGCTGGCCCATCCGTGCGCGCGACACACCCGCTGCAGCCATGCGCGCATGCCTTCTCTCGCCCAATCGACTTGCCTCTTCTGGGCACGAGGGCACCTGCCGCGGGGGCTCGAATCGGAGATCGTCCCTTCCAAGCCTCTTGCGGTACCGGTCCTGATCCCATTTCGCGGCCATCCCACAGGCGCCCACGCCCCCTCCCTCGCGCTCGAGTCGGCCATGGCCAGCTTGGGCACGGCCCGTGCGGGAGTGGACTTCTCGCGGCGCATCGACAGGCACCCCCCGCCGCCCGGCCGGAGCCTCCAGCGACGGCAGGCCCAACGACGCGCGCGCATCATGGATGCCGACCTTCGGGGTGGACATCGATACGGACAATGTCCCGGCCAACGGCCACCTAACTACCCACCTGACTAAGCTACCGCTGGTACCATCTCAGAGGGGGTACGCCTTGCTCATTCCAGCCACCGTCCGAAGCCCAGGGGCTCCGATAGCGCGGCCCCGTCTATCCTCGTGTCCCTATCGCCGTGCATAGTAGTGGCAGTATAATGATGCCTCTGTTCAGGCAATTGTTCACATCCAACCGCGTACGCGTCCGTTGTCCCACCATCTGCCGTCAGAGAACGTGTCAAGCTTAATACACAACCCCCAGCTGACCGGCCGCTGGCTCGATAAGGCCTCCGAAGTGCACGGCCCATCTTTGACCTGTACTTCGAGTGACAGTTCCGCCCATTCAGCGCTGCAGCGTCGTAACGCCCAACGCAGAGCTGATCTGCGCTGGGCATGCGGGAAGGCTACTTCATCAACCGTACGAGGCTCCGCCACTGGCGTGCTCTGGGTCCCTCTGCCTGGTCCAACCGCGGCAGCCTGGCGCGCACCAGGCCTGTGTTGCGTACCGGCCTGCCACCCACACGCCGAAATGTAGATGAGTCGACTGACAGCAGCGGCCGTTCACGATCGGACCCGCCCCGCCTTCCGCGAACGTGCTTCTCCAGCACCGATCTGGTCCCCCATCACACACGCCATCAGCGCCCGCCTTGCCGTCGCTTCACCGTCCCAACGGGTTCACCGATCGTAGTACTAAGTAATACACGCCCCGCTCTGCACCTACGACGCTCGGTCGAAGGCCGAACATACAAAATCGCGGCTCGGATCGCCTGATTCGGGATCGCTCGTCCTCGGGCGCGCCAGCTGCATCACGACCGAGGCCGCGATAGTCGACCGCCGGTGCGACGCATGTCGATGTTCGCAATGACGACGCGAGGCTTCTTAGCATTCGCGTTGAGTCAGCAAGTTTTCGTCAAGGCGGAGAGAAGGTAGCGACGAAGTCAAGTGCAGGTAAGTACTCCGCGGCGGAGCATATGGCCCCTCTGACACGCCGCCGTGATAGAAGACGATGTCAGACATTGTTGTCGTACACTAACATACGCGATTCGACCATCGAAGCAACCGACGAGAGCATGTCTTGGAATGCCAGCCTCTCTATCACTCGTAGGTTCCATGATTGCGTCGCCACCGACCGAGCTCAGCCAAGGCCGAAACGCCATGCATCCAGGGATGCACTGACGACCTCGTTCTGGAAGACACGTACGCGTGCCGAGGCCGGGACGAGGTGCGCACCGGCGCGACTCTGGGCGTGAGCAGGTATGCATCTGCCAGACGAGAGCGGCCGCGTAGCTCTCCGTCCTCCGGCGGAGGCAACGACGTACAGCATGGCGACGCAGACACTCGACGTGCGCGCTCCGTGCTTGTACCGGCCAACTCCTCCGCGGAAATCGTTTGTATGGGTGCTCCGCCGCGAGGCCGTCCTAGATGGGTCGGTGGCCTCGATAGACGAGTCGGCGTGCTCATCAGTGTTGGATGCGCGGCAGGCATGCGAGACGTGTTCCGCCACGGTCTCGCGCTGCAGCGTGCCCGCGAGGGTGCCGTTGCATGACAGCGGGCGCGGGGGGGCAGAAGGTGGCAGATAACGTACCGCGTTCCAGTGAACTTGTCTGAGATCTGAGCAGTCCGCGCGCACCGCTCAGTGGATCCCCGCCAGTGTTAGTGCGCCACCCTGAGATGCTTATCTCTGATTGGCTTCCCCGCCTTCAACAATAGTGCACGCGAGGCACTGCGTGTTCCATTTGCAGCCTCTGAACAGACCAGACTTGCTAGAAGTATTTTTTTCTAGATTAAACATACGGGCGGCACCTCTCAATTAAACGACTTGTCGCGCCTCTTACTAGTACTGGTGATATCATAGTAGAACAACGCCGCCACGATGTTCCCCAGGCTACTCGACGTGAAGAATTAGCATATATGTATGTATCAGTCGCCCAGCGAGCGAGCGGCGGCACGCCAGCAATCAACCTGAAATCCACTGCATTCCAACCACCGTCCTAACAGCAGCGCTCTGGTCCCAGACGGCGATCCTGCATAAGTATCGTCGCTCGAAGCGCCCGCCACGCATCTCCGAGCCAGTGCCACTGGGCCAGCGCCGGGCGCTCCGCAGCCTGATCCGGGGCCCCCTGCTGCGGTCCTGCGGATCTGCGATTTCCGTCCGCACTCAGGAAGCTCGGTCACGGACACACGGTCGCGGCAGTGCGGCGTGCGGGGCGACCGCAGTGGCGTGGCCCTGTGTGCGCGCGAGTTGTGGGATTGGCTAGCGGGCCCGAAGCTTAACGTTAATTTCGCTCTCGATCGAGGGAGCGCGCCCCTGGCTGCAGTGAGTGGGGGGCAGGGGGAGCGGGCGGGGCGGCGACTCGCCCCCGCACTGGTCTCGATCGAGGACCAGGAACGGCCGGGACCGCCGGTGATAACTTGAATGGCGACTCGGAGGGCGTCCCTGGGCGTCCGAGTCCGAGGAAGTGAAAGAGGCCTGAGAGACCGGGGCTGCCGCGGCGCAGCAGGAACGGCACCGGCGAGCCGCGAGCGGGGCGACGCTGGCTGGCAGGTGACATGATGCGTCTGTGGGGGTGCGCCGTGCGTGCGCTGCGATCATATCAGTGCCACCGTATAGTGTGACGTGCTACGCTGCTGGCAGGTTTGGTTCTCACCGGAGGCTTTTTTCCAGTGCCTGATCAGTGGCGGTCAAGTTGTCTAGGATGTAGGAACGGTATCGAGACGGTGTTGGACCCTGCTGCGAGCTCAGCCTGTCTGCGCTCAGACTGTGTGCGGCGGATGTTTGGCCGAGATGAGTCGCGGTGCCCAATCCTCGCAAACGAGATCGAAACGTGCAGCACCGCCGGGCCTGCCAGTGCTACCGTTGCGTGCAACGACGGTCTGGCAGTCAGCGAGATAATCGCAACCGAGAATCTCGTTACAAACGTACCGACACGATGACTCCGCACGGGACGCAGAATGTCTGGTGATTTGCTGGATTCGCTCGGCGGGCAGTTTGGGTCGCCCGCGCTGAGTGTCGTAGATCTGACCAGACCTGTTCGCCCCACCCAACTCTGCTGCATAGGACTCGTGATTGTTCGGTCATGAACAAGTTCAAGTTCGCCAACAGGCCTGACAGCTGCGACTGGTGGCTGGATCCCCACTAGGAGCAGCACATACGCAACGGAAGAGTATCGGAGAGATCACTGAAGAACATACGGCGACCACTGCGGCGTTCCTTTGGCAGTCCGTGATGGTTGGGGCAGAACTCTGAGCCACATCTTGCATGCTCATGCGTACGAGTTCAGCATTGTCGCAGCAGTCGACATGGAAGACCGGCAGTGAACGGCTGTATCATTCCCGAATCGTATGACGTTATTCGCGAACTGTGTCGTTAGCCTCAGCAAACGGGAGATCTAGCGCAAATTCAGAGTATCCGCACCTTCATGCAAACGGTGGCCTGTGCATTCTCGCTGTCGTGTACTGTGATCAAGGTGATCGACTTGTGCGTTACTGGACCACCCTGTTCGTCATGAATCAGATGCAGTGTCCAGCGAGCATCAAGCAGCCGCTCGGGGTCTGTGTCGGTCTCTAGGAATCATTGACAGCAGTGCATCGCGCACGAACAGTCATTGATAAGCCTCCGGCTCACATCCTAGGGACACGCTCTCTTCCTGAGAAGGGTAGTATTCTTCGAGAATATGTTTGCGGCTAGTTGTAATGTGGAGCGGCTAGCGTCGAACTTTTTAACGCTCTGGCATGGCCCCAACGTCTACCGGGGTGTAGGTATTAGCCACAACCCATATTCACTGTCAGGAAAAACCCGTGCCTTGGCAAGAGGCACCCGGTCCCAATGACATGGCGGCATTGTTCGTGACGACAAATGCTGATGCTGGCGGAAGCGGGGTCCTCGGTGCGGTCGATAAGATGGACTCGCGGAAAGGTCCCGAGTCGAGCTCGAGTAGCGTGTTGAGACGAGCGCACGGCTGTTTGACATAAATTGCGGCTAAGCAAGCCCCAGCGTGTGGTGGTGGATAAGAGCTTCTATCGTCGGCGGCGGGACACATGGTTGACCAATAGTCGACGTAAATGACTGGAGGAACCCAAAGCCAAGCGTGAGCCCCAGCGCGTACCGACCCGACGTCGTTGTCTGTGCACAGAAAAACAGCAGGTGGCCGTCGGTTTAGAGAGACGATAGGCTCGCTCGACGTGGCCGATAGGGTGGCCATCATCTGCACCTGAGGAGGACGGTCAGTAATGGCCGCCGACGTGAATATTTCACCATAAGGGATGCGTGACGGGTTCCTCACGGCTTCGCTGGCACCTTCAGGTCGCGACTTCGACGCCTCCCAGCACGCAGAGCCAGCGAGCCTCACAGGTTGGCGAACTCAAGTCCGGGAAGACGAAGTGCGCGCCCGTGATGATTTCTCGTGAGTCAGAACATCATCTCCCCGACCTCTTCGTCGACGCCGGAGGTTCTGTCCCGGATGCGATCATTTCTCAGCTCCCGCGCGCGCGCTGTCACCGTCTCTAGAGGGATCATCCCTGTCAATGGGTGTCAGCTTCATGTTTAAGCCGTCGTATACCAATGCATCAGAACGTTGAATAACAATGTGCAGGCTCGAGGCTCGGGTGCGCTCTACGCCGTACTGTCGGGCTTGATGGTCGAGGATAATCGATACCTAAGTCCACGAACTCGAAGGGTGGCCAGAGGTCAGGGTGCTCTAGAAGCCCTCGGTTGATCCCGCAAAACAAAGTACCAGAGAAAAAGACGCGCGCTGTTGTGACTCCAACTCGAGGACAAGCCGGCGGTCAAGATGGTACATACCACAGCTTCTGGGACGTTCGAAAGAACCCTGAGCCTTGTGAGCCTCTCAAACCGCTTGCATTGTGCGATTCAAGATGCTCCCTTTGGGGTGTGTTGTCCGTGTTCGACACATCGTAACTGAATTGACCGCGTTCCTATAGAAAAATGAATTCAAATAGTGATTACAAGGACGTACAACGAGTGCGCCGCATGTCGGATAACAGGAAACACACATGGTACGCACGGATATTCGATGCCGTTCATCATATACCCGCGGCAGAGACGCGCCTTCTCGTGCCGTGCATCCTGCAGGGCATCTCGCAGCCCCTCGACTGGGCAGATCTCGATCCAGGAACTTCCCCGCGGACCAGGGGCTGCTTCGTGATCGGGCTTTACGACCTTCGACATGACGTCCAGCACAGCGCCGTCTCTTCCGTGAGTCGGAAGCCTCGTGCATCCCACCGTCCTGCATGCCATCGCGTCTGGCTGCAGCTGCATGTCCTCCCGGCCACATCACGGCGTCCTGAGACTCGAGCTTATGCTGAGCGCCTCCGGTGCAACACGAAGCTCAGTGAGGATCAAACCATGTTACACAGCCCCACGCCCTGGTCGTCTACAGCGACTACGGGCCGCACTACACCAGACAGCGGTCGCAGGCTATGTGGTACAATACGCTGCGGGAGGCAGTGGTATATGCGAACGATTCCATGTGGTGAGCAACGATTCATGGCTTCAAACTTCAGTTGGTGTCACCTCGCCATCCTTCAACACACCCGCATTCTGCCACAGTGAGCTGTTCTGAGAACCTTTTAGTCATTGCCTCCGTCCCTGCCATACAGATAATGGTAATTTCGGCCTTCTTGACCACGCGTAGATGCACCGCTGCACTTGACGGCCAGCGGTCATGAACCGCGGAAGTCGAGCTGCGTGGGCCGCCCCGCGATTCGGAGGCATTCAAATCGCCAACGTAATCTTCGTCAGTAATCTTACACATTTCATGATGATAGCTGACCCATTCTCACCTCTGCATTGCTTCGTATAGAGCGCCGGCTGATGCCACCAGTCGACGTGAAGCCCAGGTGAAGTCTATCAAGTGTCTTCCCGATGAGTCCGTTGAATTGCCAGTGGAGACAAATCTCCATTCCCTCCGAAGGCAGAAGACAGTCAACGTGGTGCGCATACGACAAGCCAAGCAGCGAGCACTCGTTTCACGTACAGCGTGCAAGACAAGATCAATAGAGCTTAATACTCATGCGCACCATACAACTCATACAGTGACGCCACTGTAACTAAATCGGAACCGAGCCAAGTGATTACGGGCGCCTAATCACAGACGCGACATTCATCCGCCCGTCTGGGACCTCCGAGTAGCGGCTTGATATTAATCCGTTGTGCTCGAGCATCAGCAACAGTAGAAATGACTTGCACATCGTCTTGCTTGAAGGATTGATCTGTAAAGGTCGGCAGACGGACATGCACACTTCGAAGGCCAAGCCCGGGTTGCAGCACGCTCAGGCTGGCAACACACAGACTGCAAATGTTCAGCGGACAAAAACTGGTATAAAATGCGGTCAGTACGGTAACAGCGGAGATTATGCGGCGGACAGAGACAGTAGAGAGAAGCACGGGCTAGACCAGCAAGCGGGGGGCGGGCGGCTCAACCGTCCCACAAATCTCAGCAGCCCACGGGCGATGATGCAGGTGATTGAGGTGCGAGAGGGGGAGAACCTGCGCTGGCCTGCACTCAGCAGTCATCGCTCTCGTCGACGAAGCCCGCGCCGGACCGGATCGCGTCGATCAGGATGTCGTCGTAGTCGCTCGCCGCCTCCCACATCGCGAACCCGCGCATGTTGCTGTTCGCGACGAAGTTGCCCTTCACCTCGAACGACGTCGCGTCGTCGTACGCGACCATCACCTCCGAGCACTCGTCGTACACGAATGGCTACACATCGAAAGCGGTCAGCCTTCAGCTTCTCGACAATAAAGAAGACAACAGGGGACGCACCGTCTGGCTGCAGCCGTCGAAGATGTAGTTGATCCCGTTAGCGACCGAGCCGTTCGCGTTCAGGAACCCGCCCTCGATTAGGCCCCAGAAGTCGAACACCCCCGACGGGCCCGATGTGTTCCCGCACACGTCCGTGCTGTTCTCGCTGTCCCACGCGTCCCCGAGCGGCTGCGCGGACGCGTCGAACGGCACGAACGCCTGCAGCACGCCGTCCGCTGCGAGCGCCGCCACGGGGTTGACCGAGTACGAGTGCCCGTAGCCCGCGACGCCGAGCACGATCTGGTGCGCGGGCATGCCCGCCGCCGTCCACGCCGCGAGCGCGCTCACCGCGCTGCCCGCCGCCTGCGTGCTGTTCGCCACGCACGAGTCGTTCAGCGGCGCGTTCGGGCCCACCACGCTGTCCCAGCTCCCATGCACATCGTAGTTCATCACGTTCACCCAGTCCAGCACCGAGGCGAAGTCGGACACGTTCCCGACCGCCGTGCCGTTCGAGCCTGCGAACGGGCTCAGGGAGACCGAAGCAGTCAGGAGGAAGTCGGGGCCGACTTCTTGGCGGACGGCCTGCAGGAAGGTCAGGAAGTTGTCTGTGTCGTTGGAGGACACGACGTTGCAACCGATGCCCTGCTTGCCGGGGTACTCCCAGCTGCACAGCCTGTCAGAAGACGAATGGACCAGGCGGATCTGCCACTCACTCGAAGTCAAGGCCATCCAGGTCATACTGCTGGGCAAAATCGGAAATAGCCTGCACAAAGTTGGTGATGTTGTCCTGAGTCGCCATGTTGTCAGAGAAGTGGATAGAACCACCCCAGCCGCCAACGGACACCATGGCCTTCACGTCCTGTCATCCAGTCATACTCAATCTAAGCACTGAACATATGCGCTGAAGTGGACTTACATTCTCGCGAGCCATGGAAACAAATTGGGGAAGGAGGTCTGGATTAGAGCCGTCAAGACTGACGTTTGCCGTTGGTGTAGTAGCACTGCGGACATCAGGTGAGCACCCAGCGGCACGTCCAAGCAGAAGGGCAAAGCACTCACGCAAAAGAATAGATCAGATGGGTATACTTGTCCCAGCTCACGTTGTTCAACGGGAGGCTCTCGTTGTGCCAGCCCGTATACCACGCTGCCGACACCATGTCGACGGTGGTGGTGTTCGTTGAGTTCGAGGAATCGGTTGAGGCATCCCGAGCGACGAAGGGGAAACCTGTTGCGTGGACCGCAGGAGCTGCAAGCAAGCCCAAGGAGAGGAAGGAGAGCATGGTCGTCGTCGAAAGGAGTGGATGGGGCTGCAACAGGGAGGCTCAGGGAGCCGAACACGACGTGAGGGGTGGTCGTAAGCGAAGAACGTCGCGTTCTCGATGGTGACCGTCTTTATACGCGAGCAGCACGTGGAGACAAGCCGCAGTGCCGGTTCGTTGACACAGCCAGAGCGACCCTCGAAGCACGCTTCAGGCCGCGCGCGTCATCTGGTTTCACTTTCGCGACGTTTGTCTTGTCGGTGCCTCTACTATTACTCTTGTAACTCCATGGCGCGCGGCTGGAAGCGGACGGACGAGTCGAGTTGCGAGTTCTAACATTCTACAGAGTTGACTGTCTGCGACTCTGCGTGATGACAAGGTTACGGGTGACCGCGGAGGGGCGGGAGAGGGCGCCAACGCGTCAAGCGGGAGGAGCCTCGTTGCTGTCGATCGCTCCGCGCCCACGTGGAGGTGGGTCCGAGCATGCCACCGCACCCGTGGGAGCATTCGAGTCAACGTTACCGTTTACTCCTTTCGCATTCGCATTGCAGTCTAAGATCTGGGACGTCGCATTCATGCATGAAGCGGTGAAGTCCTCGCAAGGGCCAATGAAACGCACAGTAATTCGCAAGCGGAAAATTTGAAGCCAGGACTCATGGTGTAAGGCGGATGCGGACCTTCTGCATTGCGGTCGCCCCGGTTGTCAACGCGGAAGATGGGTCCGGAGTAGTTAACAACCATACCCGTCGTCTTGCGGGTGATGGCTATCGCAAATCTCTGCACGAGAATGTGGATATGTGTACGTGAGAAGAGGGGGGAGGTGCGGGTTCTCGGTAGAGATGATCATCTGTGAGCACAATTACATAGGCTCAGCTACTCGTATTTACGCTGCTCAGTGACCGAGAGTGGATGCGGGGGCCGCGCCGGAGTTATAAGTGAAGGCATGCATCTTGAGGTACATTTATTCCGGAGTGTAGACCTCAGCCTGTGTGTTGCTTCGCGGTTGCTGAAGAGCGCAATCTTGAGCTGACTCTCACGGGGATGTTCAAGAACTCTAGGCGGGAATACATGCTCCCTATTACATCGGATGTTCATCTAGTGTCGTCGCCATGAGACGACTTTGCCAAGGCTGGGCAAAAAGGACAGTGATTACGACAGTGTGGTGGGTTTTGCCAGTGCCCATAGACTGTTCTTAGGCTCTGAGTCGGTGTCCTGAACGTACGCGTGCCGATACATCTACATGCAGGCCTAACTGCTATGTAGCGTGCCCTGATATTCATCGGCCTCACGCACACGCGATTGCCCTACAGTAAGTACAGCCAGAAAGTAACTGTGCTGAGCGTTTGAGCCACCGCCACCTAGAATACTTGAACTTGATTGATATGAATTCGACTACAGTAGTCTATATAGAACGTGTTAAGTATAAGTAATAACTTCGTCTACAAAGCCCAGTTCGATCGGTGACGTTCATGTCGTCCTTCTCCTTCTCTCATATCGCGCTGCTTTGTGCTCACCAGTTCATCCTCAATTCTTCGCTTAAAATCTGATGTCGTTTTTGACACGCCGCCTTTGTTCCCTTATCCTGTCCTTCGTAACGCAAATCCGCATCTGCATGGCCCGGGATGATCAGACTGCGATCTGGGGCCCGGAACTGCTGGGCAGCCCCTTCCGCTGCAATCTTCTGCAAGTGCGGGTGAGAACGACGGGTGAACGCCATTTCAACAGAATCACTGAACAGAATGACCACAGTCGTCTGCTACGGCTGACGCAGCAGGGGTCATGATGCTCAAGAACCTTCGATGATCGCTTGTCAGCCTGTCGAGTCTCCATAGCATTGCGCCGCGGTCGTCGATGCAGGTCTACCCTGTGCGCCGATACGACAGTCAGTCCGAGTGCAAGGCCATACGCGACGAGTAGAATTCCCGTCGAGGGTAAATTCTCCCTGCGCCGGCAGCATCACACCCTGGTACAATACATCGAAGGACCAACGATCCCGGCCCAAGGCTTTTCATTGTATTCCAGGTTTTCGAGTCATGCAATCAGTGCAAGCGCATACACGCGGTCCCCGCGAATCTCGTACCCCACCCTTCCTTCCGCTCGGAGTCGCAGACGTGCGCCCAGCCTGCGCCGGGACGCTTCGTTGGAAGATGAGTAACACTTGTTCGATTTCCAGGCTCGCTCGGGCTCGCTCGATGTCATTGGAGCTCTGGAGCCTTCTGATACTCGCGCGCATGGTACCCAGTTGGCCCGAAGTCACCGGTTGACCATAGGCGCGTCGGTCCCTGAGAAGTTGTAAGTGGCATTAGCTGCGTACTCATGCCTGTTACTAACACATGTGTGTACACACCTAATGTCATGTAGATCTCCTCACATCTTGGCCACCGCTAACCGGCATGCGCGGTGTTTCACGCGTGACGCGTACATTGTACCATCGACGTACTCAGAATTCGAAGTACTTCAATCGGTCTGAATTATCAGCGCTTGGGCTGCGTTGTCAGAGCTGGCACGTCGCACAGACGGCCCGGTTCCAATCGCAGCGTCTCGCTGAAGTAAAGACGGCCATATACCATAGTCCTCGTCGCGTATTTGCATAACGGCATGTTTGAATGCGGTCCCGGTCCCGGTGAGCGTGTTGCAAACTACGGATACGGATTCGACCACTAACTAATGGCGGCCCTATTCCGCGTTGGCGATCACCAGACGGACCCACCCAGGCTCTTAGATCTCTTGATCGGTGAGCGATGTCAGTTCTGTCATATGGGCCCCGGTACCGCAAGACAGTCAGTTTGGCAATGAGGACACTGCAGCCCTTGAACCATGTCTACGGGGATCATGAAACATATCCTGTTCTAAACTGCGACGCATTGGCGCGAACGCTGGCGCAGACACGTTCAGCCCACATCGAGCGAGGTGGGGTCGTCTTCACCGGTGGTGCGCTACAACCCCTCGACTAGTCCGATTGCGCCGGAACCGCCGTTGGCATTCGCGTTCACGTCCTGCTTAGTAAGTGGGAGCAAGTGTGCGGCGTCCGTTGTAGGCTGACAAATATCAATGGTGGTGTCTGAAGGACCTGTGCAGCTCCGCCGAAGCTCCGCACCGCGTCGCCGGTACATTCATGGGAGGACAAGATCAAGGTCGTGCTAATCGAGTTCAAGTCTTGTAGCGACGCTATAGCATGCGTTCAATGAAGAATATATGCGGGTGCAGGGAATGTCGAAAGTACAAGTCCTCTTCCGCGCGGCTGTCACGGTTCTGACTGGGGGTCAAGGTCGTGCAAGTTGTGTTCAAGTCCAGTAGCGACGTGAATGCAGGCGCCCACTCGATGGTGGCCGGAACCCGACATTTGCTAGGGGACGGAGGCCCTTTGGCCTGATGTGAATGGACGTCAAGATTGGTGCTACACAATGTTTATGCGACGGCCCTATGGTTGTCCTACGACAGTGGGCTGCATGTCAGGAGCACGGATTTGCTTGGATCACGACGTAGACAATAACGCGACGAAATAGGGGCCGAATTCAGATCGGACGCGACAACCATACATAACAGAGACCGTACGGACTTTGCTTCACAGGTCTGTCTACTTTCCGTAAACCATCGCCATAGACCCAGCACCCGCTCACGCGTCAGCCTAGTTTCACGCCGCTTGCATAATGCTGATCCATCTCAGCTGTAGCTCCACCCGTCTTCACCAACCTCGCCCGTCAACGCTCGCAGTTCAGGCAGGACGGTGTCCAGATTTTTCCCGCCACACTCATCTACGGAGGGGCATGTGTTCATCGCCTCGCCGTCTACAAGCTCGACAGCGCCATCGCATAGGCCCCCGACGGGCCACATAAAGAGCCCGAGCCCATCCCGGTAGCCATCCCATGAACCACCCTGCTGTATGTTCTTAACGATATCCTGGGAGGGATAATCCGTGCGATCTGCCGGCTGGAGCCTGGTGAGTACAAATGCCATTACGAAGGTAGACGGTCATCGGTCTCACCTGGTTTTTGTCTACCGCCGTACTGGTGTTTGTGCTTTGTAAGCCATAGGAAGGGAATGCGTTGCGTTCCACGTCGTCTTCGAGGCTTATCGTGGGCAATCGCGGGGCGTGGAGAATGGTCTCGTCGTCCCCGAGAGCGGAGAGGGTGTTGAGAGTGGCAAACAAGGATGCATTGTCATACTGCATGTTCAAAGCGAGGATCTGTGTGGTAGTTGGCGCAGGGTATATCAGTGAGGAATCTGTCTTGTACCGAGTTGTCGAGCTTACCGAAGCCTACGGCAGAGTGTAGTTGGGACTTGGGCCTGTGATGATGAGTGCAGAAGTGAAGGTGTGTGGCGCGGTTCCGAGTCCTTGGTACCATGCGCTTACTAATGCAACGCATCGGACGCGACATACGCAACAGATTTAATGTGGATTTGTGAAATGTTACAGTAGTCTGACGTCGACAGCCGATATAATACGGTAACAGAGATGCAGACAGTGCGCGATGGCACCCTGGCGCATTCGAAGGCACTATTTTTGCTACAACTACTCCTTCACTACACACCCTACCCCCGTTGGCCTCCATATCACCACTGACGCTGACGACGATTACGATCACCGACTAGACACCTTCAGTTAACTGGCCGAGGTCTGGGAGCAGTTCGTCCAGCTCTATATCTGTTGAAGATGCATCGAGACCGACGTGGCCCGCCTCATTGACTAGGAAGCTTGGAGTACCCTCAAGACGCGGCTCCTCTAGCAGCGATGCCCTGACAGTGGCGGGGAAGGCGGTCCCAATACTCCGTGAATGCTTGGGTCTCTTGCCTCCACTCTGCAAGGTGATCCGACACCCTCCATGGTACCTGCGTGCACGCCATGGCATGCTTTGCCTCTTCAATCTCGAGGTAATCCAGCCGACCTCACGTTCCATCGGTCTATAGCCTAGTTACTCGCATGCCAATCTACTATAACCATCCCGCTGTTACAGATCCTTGAACAAGAACCAATACAATAAGATATCCAGAATGTAAGTGTGTTCTTTATCTTTATCTTCGTTGCCTCAACCGAACTGTCCGCCAACTGACCCCAACCATTGGCTAGATCCCATCACCCAATCCACGCAGGCCCGGAAGCTCGTCAAATGCATCTACCGAGGGCGCGATGCCATTGATGTCAAAAATTTCCTCGCTGATGGACCCGGGATTCTCTGGCAAGTTGAAGAGCATGCCAGGAAGACCCCCCGAGCATGACTCGCCCAGAAACGTCTCAGCACCGACCTGCGGCTCGATAGCGAGGTCCGCCCTTCGATGAAGGTCCCACAAGTCAGCGAATGCCTCCGTATCCGCCTTCAGGTCTGCGAGGTGATCCAACACCCTCCACGGTATGCATGTGCGGGCGGTGGCGTGTTTCATCTCCTCGATCTCCAGTGAATCATAGGTACTGAGCGCCACGGTCCAGTCGACATCATCCTCATCATCCTCTGGGCTACTGGGGTAACGAGTGGCGATTATTTCATCGAGTTCTCGTGGTAGGGCCAGATGACCAGGAAACAACACCTAGTGTCATAGAATTGGTGAGCACAAACCTTATTACGATGGTGAATGGTGGCTTACCGGAAGGTCATTGCCACTCTCGGTCGTATTTTGGTCTGTGTTCAGGGACTGGCAACTCTCGGACGGAATTCCCGCAGGAATATCGTTGTTGATGGCAGGTTGGATAACCGTGGTATGGTGATGTGAGAGAAGAGAATATGCAGTGATATGCTTCTCTTCAATGTACTCGAAAATCATGGCGTCGTACGGATCAAGGACGCCTACGCCAGATGTGGCACCATAGAATGAAGTCATGGCTATCAGTGTAGGTATGGTGCGTATAATGTGTTTGGTGTGGCGATGAGCAATAGTAGCTGACACTGCTTGGGAGCAACGTCTAAGCGGGATGGGTGGTGCGAGTAGGTGCGCAGGCAGGAGGGAAAGTCAACTGTGGTGCGTCCAGTGTGTTTGGGCGTCCAAACAATGCCACCCGCGAATTGCCGGACCACCTGTACTCTACGTCCATGTTCTCGAGCGTCCGCCACGCAGCGGTGTCACTAGATTTGCATAACTTCGTTGTGCCAGCTCGTCATTCTGGCATCTGACGTGCAATATACACATTTTGTTATTTATGTTGGTGCGGTGCTCCAAGACAAAATATCCAGCGGATGGTCAGACTTTGAGTTCATAGAGTCTGCGAGACATTAAGATCATGTCAACATATTGTTGAACCATGAAAAGTAGAGCTATGGGTTTGTAGACATGAAGTGATAGGAGCATCATCACGCTGACGACCAAGTGGCTCACAATGTGCCAATACTCAATCTACCAGTACCTGGAGATGGCGGTACTCTCGGTAGGTAATCTACGAGGGTACAATCAAATTATACTTTCTCTTATCGGCTATGCATGGTGTGTTTCACCAACACTGAAGCAATTAATGACCGCTCAAGCTATACTTATTGCCAGTGGTGTGGCAAATGAAGACGATGGACGCCTGTGGCGCGGCGGACGCGTTGTGTACGCGTTGTTTGGTTCTCCTTCCTGTCCTGCCAGCTGCAGTGTCGGTTTATGAACATCGAGAGTCGGGTCGATCCATCTCTATCGTCCGAGTCGTTTTCTTTCTCTCCCCTCATGTTGTGGTAGTCTCCCTACCGGTTCTTTCACAAGGCGTACCATTGTGATTGCTCGTGCTAGAATACTCTTGCAAGCCAACAAAGCACGCCATGCGATCATGTTCCTGACTCGGCCTAGGTGATCATATGAGTGCTGCTGTGTGATCCATAGCTGCTAATAGCGCGTAGTAAGAAAGCAGATGAGTCCAATCATGTACTTGTCAAACTCTGAAGATGGCTCAACATACTAAGGAGAGTTATCTGTTGTGCCTCGCCCATCGGCCTCGGCAGTACGGCGCTCTTCTGTACCCCTCCGCGTCTACTGAGTAACGCCTTGCTTTCATTCTTCAGCGACTTCTGATTTCCTTGGGTCGAAGATTGTGCTGCAGCTGGGTGGCAGTGTAGCCAAACTGTTGATATCTGTCTGTATACGATGATAGCTTATGTTGAGTAAGTATCAAGCAGGTTACGTTTATGTGTATAGGCACTCAATAGTCGGTCGTCATTGACCGTGACTCTATCGCTTTATGCTCGGTAGATGGTCACCACCCCCGTAACCCCCCCCTCTCAATCCACGATAGCCGAAATGTTAGCCCTGTTGACTTTCCAGGAATGAAGCACTCGTGGTTCAGCAAAACCCAGTAGCTTGGCAATGACGACATTTGGAAGCTTTCTCGGATGATTTCTTCTGAGGCCACGTAGCACATTCTGTCGTAGTCAGGAGCATATCAATAGCAATATGCTCTGGCCCTTCGACCTGGACGACCGTTTCCCGAACACCCGTGGAGCAATTGGTATACCATCGATCACACATTGACGAGCTGACAGGCGGGTGAATCATGATACGCGTTATTGGCGTTCGCTCTCGGTTTGGTAAGGGAGAGCAAGAGAGCAGCACGCACCCTATGCCTAATGAGCACCCCTCTACAGCCAGTAAGTTCGTCTTCAGCTCGCCGGACGGGCTACAGCCTGGCATGAGACACGGCTCGGATTGTGTCAAATGTGTACCCCGAAGTGGTTGTACTATGTTGCATGTAATGATGACTCGTGCAGGAGTGGGTATTGCTTGACTTAGTTTTGGGCACTGGTCGCCCATGCTGAGTACGCGGTACATTGTCAAATACTATCTGCATCATCAACATCGCTAACTGGCTGCTCCACTCTCTTTCCTCGACTCCTGACACATGGAGAGACCTTCCAGCGAAGATGCTATTAGCCTGTAATCCAGCAAAATGTGGACATTCATGATCAACCCAACAGAGGGTAACTACAATAAGTTGCAGGTCGTACTGTACTAGCGCGCTTCATATCCCCTGTTCGGGATCGTCCTATAGTTTCTCGCCACCCTGAGTCTGATCGTTAGCCGTCTTACGCCATACTACACCATTCTTCCGAAAACACTAACCACTCGTTAAAGAACCAGTACATGACTCCCTGTTGTTGGATTCTCCAATTTCTGCGCAGAGCATTGCTACAGCGGGCGTATCACGCAGAACGATCTTGGGCCTCCATACCGATACCGCTAACACGTGTCCTGCTTTCATCTTCGAAGTCGCCGTTCCCTTGCCCATGGTTTTCATCAATGTATGTCTCTGCGTCCTCAGAATCGCCATCATCGTCGCCTACGAACACGAGGGGAGCCCCGAGCACACTCGTAAACTGTGCACGAGACTGTGGATGTGACCAAGACTGTGTGGCTTGGCTCAATGGTGTTTCGGCGCCGGCGCGAGTTTGGTCAAACCCGCGTAGGTTGAGGAAAAGCCGCGAAAGGATGATGCTAGAGAACCTGTAAACACGTGATGAGCATGAAAGCAAAGTGTGGCCAGAAGACGGGAGCACAAACGACGTGGCTAAGTAATTAAACCCATAAATGACCTGTCAAGGGTTTGATCTTTTCAGCCATCATGATGTGCAAATTGATAATATGGACTAACCTCAGTGTAGTAGAATGCAGCATCGAGGATTCTGACGAGAGTGAGCAGCCTGACAGAGGCTAGATCAGCTGATGTATCACAACGATATGTCGACGATTCCCACCCGAAGTAGATGCTCCCTGTCGTACATGACTACATGAGCACAGAGCAAGGTTTTATTGAGTAGCCGTGACTGACCATCACGCCACAAAAGCATGGACAAAGGCGAGGAGATATTAACAGAGCGAGCGACCCGTATCGTGTGATAGGTCCTACGCAAGGTGACGATGAGGACGATGCCATCTGCAGCTATAGATGTAGCTTGTACTACAGCGTAGACTAGTCGGTTCATGTCAGCACACGAAACTCTTGTCTAGTGCAATGAGGCTTGCATACCACTGGTCAAGTGCACGCCAACACTAATGTCAGGTCTGGCCGTCACGAACATAGAGTGGAAGGTACGAACGCTCGAAGAGAAGGGAAGACACTTGTTAGAATACACCCGGGGAAACAGGGTATAGGCACTCCTTGAATGGTCACACCTTGAATCTATCGCATGCCCGAGCGTCAACTCGGGTGACATAGCACTAGAGCTGATACCCACTATATCGAAAGCCAATGTGGGTGCAGACGATAACAGGAAGACCACAACAGGTGTTGTCAGACCTCGAGGATTGATAGCGTAGGCTCGCAGAGACGAGATGACTGGCGTTAATGAGTTCGCGGCTTGAAAAGAGTATCTTCGGGTAGTAGTAGACTTACCTGCGAGCGTCATGTAATACAATATATCTGCGGCGAGGGACGGAATGTTCTCGAGATAGGCTCTACAATTGCATCAGTTAGGGCATCTGAAGGGCTACCATGTAATGTTCAATCCATACTCCTGGTGCGGATTCCCGCGCCCGTAAGAAACACTTTCAATGATGGTGAAGAATACTGTGACGTACATTGCAGTCCAGTGCCACAAGGTTTTGGACCAGCTGAAGTAAGAACCAGGAGATGGTGACTGCCTGCAGGAGGATATATAGCACAGAGACGGCGGAAACACGACGGCACCATATGCAGTCAATCTCCTGTTTCGCCCCGAGACATCGGTCGTATAGATAAACAACTGAAATGTGCGACAGTAAGACTATGACGTCTGCTCAGGATAGTTGTGTGGAACTCACCGAACGCAGCGATCATGCAATAGTTGTTTGATGTACTGCCAGATGCCGCACAACGCACCACAGTCAACACTAGCGCGTAGAGAATGACGAACATGACTTACTAGGAGCGCAGAAATGCGGCCGAGTCAAATTCTTGGCTAGGTGAGGCACTCATTTCCTGGCGATGCGAAGATGACGCGGTGCATACGGGTGTGTTATATACGGCCACAAGCTGGAGGAAGGTTGCGGTCGGAGTCGGAGGCGAAGTTCTACGCATCTTGAACATTGCACCGCCCTTGAGCGCCCCGCCGTCAAATCGGATGATACTGACCGACGATCATACATCTGTATCTAAGTAGGTGATACGCAACATGACAAAAGGCCGTACAGGACGGGGACGCGACGTTGATGCGGTGTCAGAGGACTCCTGGTCAATCGTGGCGTACTAAGTAGTAGATCTCGGCCGCGTGTCTTTGGACTGGTTATATTCTCAAACATTACATCAAGCAAAGACAACTGTGAGCTCACGGGAAATATCGCAGCAGTTACCCTGAGTGTATCATGATATTGCAGTTGGTCCTAGGTTATAAAACCCTCTTGCGTCCACTAGTAAATGCAAGTGATCCGAGTTCTCTTCCGCCGTGGCACGGCGGCGGGGCAGTCTATATATCGGCTGAGTATGCCGGTGTCGGTAGGTGTCCAGATGCAGATGGCATACTAAGAAAGGGAGTCATCATTTGGAATGGAGGAGTACACGGATGAATAGAAACTTGGTAGAGAACGCTCAGCTGAGCTGGCATGGCAAGGTGACAAGGTCAGCGTGTAGTGCGCAAACGTTTCATCGGCGATAGCCGATTGTGGCGATCGACGGTGTGGCGGGCATGCTCAGCGCCCAGGACTCAGGAGAGCCGCACCATCCGAGCATCTCACCGCCAGTCAGCGGACCGTCTTTACTCAGTCAGGCACTGCACTTCTTTAATACAAGCTCATGATTGTCGAACTCCTCCTCTTCGCTTTCGCCCTCATCCTTCCGCTCGTCCACTTCTACCGCCAGCGCAGCGCGCAGCCCACAATCGTTGCCTCCGCCGAGAAATCCTCCGATAGCGAGAAGACCGAGGCAAAATCCGTCATGCAGCCACCCCGCGATGACCTTCTGCCTTCGAAAGACGACCCCATCACTCTCGAGGAGCTCAAGCAGTACGATGGCTCTAGTCCTTCGAAACCTATCTATGTTGCGATAAAGGGTACGTCCGCCTTGCCGCCTGGCTCGTATGATCGCTCTTCACTGCTCTACCCGGGCCCGAGCAGGTACCGTGTTTGATGTAACGCGCAAAGCGGATACCTACGGACCCGGGAAGAGCTACAACCTGTTCGCCGGGAAGGACGCGTCGAAGGCACTCGGGCTGTCGAGTCTTAAGGAGGAGGACGCGGTGTCGGACTACAGCGGACTGTCGGAGGCGGACCTGAAGACACTGAATGACTGGCACAACTTCTTCACGTACGTGCATCCGTTCGCCTCAATCTTACTGTACCATGACGCGTCCCGCGGTGGGCCCCAGGAAACGATACAACGTCGTCGGTAAGGTCTCTGACCTCCCGCCCATGGCGAACGGAGGGCAAGCCAATCTTTGACCCCGTGTATGCTCATCGATTGCGTCATCTCCCTTCGACCAATTGTACAACAGCTATTTCCCATAAGCCTCCAAGCAGAGTGAGCCGTCCGTTGCACTCAGTAGACTTCCGTACGATCTTCCGGTGACACCCATTGCTCGGATTGTCGTGCTCGTGAGCCTCTAGCGCTTGAGTATTGGTCCTGGGCCCTCTGCATGACTTGCTCACGATCTTGGCGTAGCGTCTTCTTTATCACCTCCTATGGCATCGCTTGCGTTCATATCGGCATTGTCGCTGTGCAACACAGGACGTCTTGTATCGGTTATACTTCAACGTCGCCTTTCTTCACCACGGCGCGCAACTTACATGCGTATATGCACCCCCCAGGCTGTAACTGGACCTTTGCTGCGGGGCTGACATTCATCCCTTCTCGGTAAGGTTCTGCTGAATGGAGCTCCTTGCATCTCGGCCGTATCATCAAGAGCTCATGTGCACGCGGCTCGCCTTGAAGGTCTGCGGCTGACGCAGGCCTGCGAACTGTGGCCTCGAGCCTGCGCGAACTTTGGCTGCCTGTTAGCCCCTGGGAGCCTGTCTACGCATGGTGGCTCCGCATTACCTTACTCGGCGCCTGCGAAGCTCATCATTCAATATTCATTTTTCCGTCCCAACCTTCCGCGCGTGCTTCGTGGCCGCATTTGGTTTGGTACCGTGTCTGTTACGGCACATTAGAGTGCCTGCGCTGCTTCTGGTACGTCATCGGCCTCCATGTAAAGTTATCCTCGGAACCGCATTCGTCCTTCGCCCTTCGTGCGGAGAAGCGACGGATTGCCGCGTCGAAAATTGCATTGTCCTGCACCGCCAATGCTGGATTCCTCTCAAGTTCGTGGTTGGCCTCCGTCTGGCGCATTCACACACCTACACGGACCAGGCCGAACAGGATGCCGGCAGTGACTGTTGTCTTGTGGCTTCACTCGCTGATGACTGGAGTGTTAAGTTGCGCGGCTGCAGTCTGGAGACGGTGATTGGTCCTTTGCTGAAGCTTCATGGCAGGGCTGGAAATGTTTCTCTTCGAGGAACGCGCATACATTCTATATTGTGCACTCTACGTCGAGAACTTACCTGTGAGTTCCTCCGTCCAGCTGAACGCGGCTGACATGCGGCACCACCAGGTGAGCTCACCCGACTGATTGGCTAATTGACAAATACCTTCGATTTGATCCAGGCGCTGTATGCAGCTGCTACGCGTTCCGAATCGCGGTCGGGCTATCAGCCAGCTCGTCCGAAATTGGCTATACCAGACGCCACGAAGAGTGACGAATCTCTCCCAGTGGACATGCACACGTTGCGATGGGTACCACGCAGTCAGAACCGTGGTGCTCAAGGCCTCTTGTTACACGTCATGCCTGTCCACAAGGCGCGCCACGAGCCCACTGAGTGTCCCGCAAGTTTGTGTTCAGGACGGAGGGCCGGATCACATCGCCGGCGTCGTGTCCGGGCCTACTGGAGTAGATTGACACACTGTCTGTCGCTCGGTCAATGCGTCTTGAGCAAACAGAGTCAGGGAGACTACCAGGAAACCTCAGCCACGTCGCACAACATCGCCGCCGCCGAAGTAGGAGTAGAGGGGAAACGTACCGACACTAAGGTGCGTCCCGAATTTGAGGCTAACGGGGACCGAGCACCGGGCGAATTGGCTGACATGCTCAGCTGAGCAGGAGAAGCGTGGGATCTGTACCAGCCGCATCTCGATTGCGGCTGGCAAGCAGCGTTCGGCTGACGAGCTGGCTGGCGTGCCCCAAGCAGGATACCGTTGAATGGTCAGGCTAACACCGACGGTCAGGTATAAGAACGCCTTCTGTCGGTCTGGTTCGCCGCCCCTCGAGCATATACCGGGCAATGAATTTCATGAAACCTTGCGCGACCATGTCTAAAGATAGAACAGGAGACACACTCGCCTTACCGTAGAGCCGTTTGTTTTCGCCAATATGCCAGGACTCTCCGAAAATCACAGCGAGGCTCAGTAACTGCGGGGACGGCGCTGTTAGAAGGCAGCGCTGACGTACAAGGGATTTCTCGCCACACTAGGTTCTACATAATGCGACTACCCGGCGAGCGGAACCTTCGCAGCTTCTGGTACGTCAACGGATGACTCTTCGATGTGCTCGCCGACTGACTTTGTTACCCATGGGCAGCTGCCAGTATGTCGTCAGATAGACGGCTGAAACGATCTGACCCGTTTTCAGATGCAGCAAGCTCATATCCCGAAGTGGAAAGAAACCCGCAAACCTGCGAGCGTTCTACGTCTGGCGGTCTACGACCCCATTTTTAGAATCGAAGGAATGACCGTTCTAGGATGTCGACGTATCAATTTCAATCACAATGCGGCTACATTTCAACTTGTAAGCTGTTCATCGACCATACACGTACACAGTGCTACAGGTAAGATGTCCTGGACGACTGCGAACGGTGGTATTGATGGACCTGCTTGCCCCGCGGTTTTCCCCAGGGTGGCAAGCGCTGCTGAATGACTGATAGAGTACTTGCCTACTTTGGGGTGGGTACCTGAGTCGATGCAGCAAAGATGCGACTACCTCGGGGAACATCGAGGGAATATCCGACGGACGTTCGACACGCTGGGAGTATCCAAGGAACTCTCCACGAGTCCCGTCGCGTGTGGTCCGGAGGCCGCCGGCGTCCTGTCCGGTGGACTGGAGGTGGACTGATCGATTTGTTGTCAGCCTCCGGCGACGAGCTGTCGTAGTCAAGCCCAGTCAGAGAGGGCCCTCATGGACATTGATCGCCGCAACTGCATGCAGCTGTAATATCTAGGGCTGTGCTGTGCCACGAGGCTACAAAGTGCGTTCATATACTCCACGAGCGTGAGGCTGACTCTCATAATCAGGCGCGGAATAAATGGGCGACACGCTCTAGCCTCTCAGCGGAAAACCATTGGTCGTTAGCCGCAGCTTGATCACGGCTAACGAGAGCAGTGGAGCTGACATGCTCAAGCTACTCGGATTGCAGCCGCCTTCGAGTGTGGCTAACGAGGTCAGTCGCGTATTCAAATGCCCTCAACTTCATTCGCTCGCTTTGCGCTCATTGGGTCTTGGCTCCACTCGATGTGCGGGCCAACGTTGACCATGAATTCTCTGGAGGCCATGCTTCCATAGATAGCTATCTGAGATGCTGAATTACTTCCTGTACAAACGCCCAGGAAGCTAGCTCTATAGGACAAAGTTTGAGAAGAAGGATTGGGCGATATTCAATGGGAGTGGTCCCGCCGTCTGCGAGAGCATCATCCGCGAAGTCAGCTCATGATTGTGGGTTCGATCAGATACGGGCGAGTCACTACTCGAATTATGGTCAGGTCATCATGGCACTCTGTAGCTCATGCTGCACAAAACCTTCGATTGTTTGCTTGATAGTCCTATGCAGCATGGAGGCGCCAACCAAGACGTTAATTGGCCGCAGTGGCGGATGGTAACTCACATCTAGATGTGTGGCGCATTTGTGGGTGTAGGAGGCGCGACGGATCAATAACAAGACGCGTTGCTGCTCTAATTCCCCTGACGAAGCCGATAATGTCAAATCCACGAGCGCTATGGTCAATTGTGTATCAGTCAGGATGCTGGGAAACGCGCACGGCGTGGTACGCCGCAGTTGACTTGGTGCTGCTTGGTGCTGTGCCTCGAACTATTGAACGCTGTACATGCCATCGTCTAGCACCGCATTCTTGCGATCGAAATACAGGATGCCTTGCCCTCTACGGATGCGCATTCCCATTGGGCACAAGCTAAGTATACAACATATGTATTTCCGAGGATAGAGGCGCTTGGAATTGGACCAGAACTACTTCTTATGTGGTTGCTTGGACAGCTGCGTCTTGACATGTGTGATGGGAGCTGTATCCCTTCTGCATGACACCTGAAGACGAGCACCAAGAGGCCGTACACTCTAGCCTGACCAACCTAAGATTTCTCCTGTGAGGCTCTCCCGGCTGTTCCTTTACTCAATTGCGCGCGTCTGCGCCGTCCCGCATTCGAAGTATGAGGTCACTCTGAAGCCGTATGTAGGCGAGTTACGAGTACGCCCAGCCGCCCACTACGCGTGTACTATGCGTGGCCTTCGATGCATGGTTCCTTGGACTGGTGGAAAAGCTTGCATTGTGCTTTGGTCAACCAACAGAGCACAAGACTAAGCGAGTGGTGAATCGAGCGAGGAAGGAGGGCCGCGCTTTGACTCGGTGCGGTGCGGGAGAGAGAAGCTCGCCTCCGGACACCGGACACGCGGCGCGCGAACGGCGCCACCCCGAGTCGGTTAGCGCTCACGAAGCGCCAGGGATATTAGGCGGACCACGTTCCCATCCACGTTCCCCTCCAGCGAGCAGTCACCACGACTCAGAGCTGACGCGTACCCGCTCGCCCCCGCCTTCATAACCCTCGCCGTCGTACACCGACAGCACTTGCTAACCCCCCATACGACCTCTGTCCGCCATTTCATTCCAGCTACGTGCATCGCGCCCACGGGCATCGCTCCCGCATCGTCCCACTTCCTTGCCCTCGCACCACAATTCCCCCACCGGTAGAAGCCGCAACATTGGATCTGTTGCCAGCGCGAACATACATACCTCGTCATGGACGCACTCAAATCACTCGTGCAGCCCCTCGTCGGCGGCGGCGGAGGCTCCGTCATTGACGGCATGAAGCTCGTCGTCCTCGGTGGCACCGTCGAGACCGCACGACGAATGGCAAGCTCTGGCTGGTGAGTCTTCTTGCTGCCCCCTTTATATGCTTCGTATCGCTGACAGCTCCTGTCGTCCGTGTGTCTGTAGGTCACATTTCATAAACTGTGAGTTGTCGCCACGGCTAGTCTTCTGAGCTGCATGCAGTCACACTCGGGTTCATATCCGGGCTAATATCCGAGGCGTGAACGTGTGGCATTGTGAGCCTGTTTGCAGAAAGATATGGAAGAACCTTGTCGGTGCATGAGGAGCGGGCCTGAGTTCATTGGAGTGGCGTGAGCGTCAGTCATGCCTAGCGGAAATGCTTGACCATTGCAGCAGCATAGTCAAGTGTCATTCTGAGAGGAATCAACGAAGCGGAGACATCACTCTTGGCTGCCAGAGTGAAGGGTGGTCCAGCCCCGTGCATAGCCTCGTTCCATATTCTGGTCCTCTGACCCGAGGAAGAGCTTCTCGCTGACGCGCCCGCAGCATTCTTCCTGACGGCCCACTTCTCTGAAGAGGACTATCCCTATGACTGGCTGATGCTCTGGCTCTCACGGCGGCCAGAGTGGCAGCGCTCGCGCGAGTTCGAGACGACGACACGGACGACGAGCCACGGCTGGGGCTCGGGCGCCGCGGACAACTCCTTCGGCGACGATGACGAGGAGGAGGACGAAGATGCGCCTGGCAAGGTTAAGACGCGCGTCGTCTTCCAGCCAACGACGAACACGACGCACACGATCTACTACAAGGGCCACTGGCTCCGCGTCAAGCGCGGCCGCAAGCACGATACGGGTTGCGACATGCTCTCCGTCTCCGTCGTCGCGCGCAACAACTCCATCCTGAAGCAGCTCGTCCTCCAAGCGAAAAAGGAGTATGAGGCGGAGGCGGTCCACCGTATACAAATCTACTTCGCCGATTCGCACGGGTGCTGGCGCTGGACGGACTCGCGGCATAAGCGTCCGATGTCCTCCATCGTGCTGAACCGGGGTGTAAAGGAGATGCTCCTCGCGGACACTAAGGACTTCCTCAAGTCCGAGAAGGTGCGTGCACCCATGTTATGGTACAGGACCAGAGTCCTGACGGGATTGACGCAGTGGTATGCTGATCGTGGCATCCCGTTCCGACGCGGGTACCTGTTGTACGGGGTGCCCGGCTCTGGGAAGAGCTCACTCATCCATGCGATCGCAGGAGAGCTGATGCTGGACATCTACGTCGTGTCCTTGTCTTCATCGTGGATCAATGACAGCACACTCACGACGCTAATGGGCCGTGTCCCGGCACGGTGCATAGTATTGCTGGAAGACCTCGATGCGGCCTTCACGCGGAGCACATCACGAGATGATGCGTCTACAGGTAACCCTGAGGGAGAGAAGAGCACGACGACAGAGCCAGAGACACACACCCATCGCAGCAGCAGCAGCCGGCGGCATAAGGAGCAGCTGTCGGATGTGAACACGCTTTCGTTGAGTGGTCTGCTGAATGCGCTCGACGGCGTCGCTGCCTCGGAAGGGCGTATATTGTTCGCGTGAGTAGATACACACGCTCACCTCCATATTGTGTCTAACTGCATCCCCAGTACCACTAACCATCTCGAGCGCCTCGACCCTGCACTGTCACGGCCGGGTCGTATGGACGTCTGGGTTGAGTTCAAGAATGCGTCCAAGTGGCAGGCTGAGCTGCTCTTCCGCAACTTCTTCCCGTCGACTGACGAGGATAACGTTGTGATCGAGGGCGAGCTTGAGGGTATTGACTTGCCAACACCACCGTCTCCTTCAGCGCAGTCGTCGTCCGGTTTCTCGTCGTTGTTCTCCTCAGGATCGGTGCCGTCAACGCCGGTGACTTCTTCAGCGTCTATATCGACGCCGCCGTCGCCGGAGGGCAAGGCCGCAGGCAGGGCGAAAGCATCGAGCGTTGACAACAGTATGAGGAATCAGGCGTACCTGCCTCCACCCGTTGACGATGAGATCGCACAACACTCTGCGAAGCCCCTCGACGGTAAGACGCTGGCACGGCTGGCCAAGACGTTCGCGGACGCTATCCCCGAAGAGGAATTCAGCGTGGCCGCGCTGCAGGGCTGTGAGTACCCGTTTGGCGTTGACTGATTGCCATTTTGCTCGTTGCCGCATGCATGTGCGCGCGGGCGGTGCTGCGTTCTCCTCGTACGTGGGGGCGGCTCCCACGACGCTGGTGCGTGTGGTCGAATTGGGAAAGAGAGCTGACGAGCTTGCTTTGGCGCCTGTGCGTGCCCGAAACAGATTTACTGAAGAACAAGTCGCGTCCGGAGGCGGCGGCGGACGAGGCGGCGGCGTGGGTGGTGAGCGAGCGAGAGATGAGGGAGCGGTTGAGGAAGGAACGCGAGGCGAGGGAGCTCAAGGAAAAAGTCGAGGTGGGTTTTCCTCCTGCCCACATCGATTATCTGATCGTCTTGCCTTATCGGGACCCTGACTAACGTTCTCCTCTCTGCCACGCCCCGTACATGTGTCCTGCTGCCCACAATTAGCGCGAGAAACGGCGCAAGGAGTTGCTTGTTAAAGAGAAGAAAGAAGCTGAGCTGAAGAAGAAAGAGGAGGAGGAGGTGCAGCGCCGCCTGCTCGAGGAGAAGATTCGCGCGGATGAGCGCGCGCGTATAGAAGCCGAGAAGCTGCTCGCAGAGGCGGTGGCTGAGGCAGACAAGGAGAACGACTCGCCGTCAGAGGACGGCGACGCGAACAACGGGGAGGACGGCAAAGACGCGCAGGCCCACGAGGAGACATCGTCCAATGCGGATGCGCCCATGGAGGCTACGCAGATCTGGGTGACGGTCGAAGGGTCCCAAGCGCATGCTTCAGATTGACTAGATGCTCGTCTTGCGGACTCCGTCAGGCCCATTCCTGTCGAGACCATGGACACTCATGTTACGGACAGTCGTGATATCGCCGAATCCGCGCAGGTTTCCTCCCCATCGCAGCTTGCCGCGCCGTCCTCGCCTTCGAGCAAGGTGGTGCACGCCTGCGCCTCCACCGCGGCCCTCGCGCGAAGGCATGCGGGCGGGTACGCACTGCTGCATCCTCTGTTTCAGTATTGCCTGCTTCATCTGTACCTATTCCTGCACGTCGCTCTGCTCGGGGGAGGACCATTTGTTCTGTGGCGCAGTGGGCGGTGAGTCTGTCGACGTTTATGACGGATCTCCCGTGCACGTTTCGCGCTCCTCCCCATCTGTCTCGCATCAGTTGTCTTCAGCAGCCGCTGAAGCAGGTCCCGCCTGTCGTACCGTACAGTAGCTTTCGATGTACCTACTTGCTCGTCGTCGCGTTGAACGCTGTTAACGCCGATTCGCGTCTCGCTTTGACAACATGACCTGACCGTTGCCTGCTTCGAATTCTTGGGACTCGGCCCCGTCGTAGCAGGTATTTCCCATCGTGTCTGGCGTGTCACCTAACTGTCGCCCACCGCCGCTACATGAGAGCGCTGCACGATCCGAGCAAACAGGGACCAATCTTTGAGGCAGGGTGAGACAGGCGCGGCAGGCAGATTGCGGGCCAGCCTGCGAGCCTGTGCGACACCACCGAGACTGGGCGGAAGACATGTCATTGCCACAGGGAGCGGGTGGGCGGTAGCTGGCCTGGGTGTGCCGGAGGCGCCGGGCTGATGCTTCCGCATCGCCGCGCGCGGCGCAGCGGCAGAGCGCGCGTCGTTGGTATCCCGATTAGGCGAAACTGTTTTGGCGTGTTTGTGCGTGGGCAGTTCCGGTCGCATCAGGCGCAACGCCTTTTCGCACATCACACTCGTTTGTCGCGGTCCTCGAACCCCCCCTCCACCTGGACGCCTCCTTCCTCCTCCCCCTTTGATCTCTTTCCGCTCTTTTCTCCTCCTCTAGTCCCCGCCCACCCCCCGTAGTCACCATGGGTTGCGTTCAATCGTCTGGTATCGATGATGAGGCCAAGGCTCGTCAGTGTCTCCACCATGCTTATTCACACCCGCGCTTGTGCACTCAACACCCTCCCCCTCGCAGGCAACGATGAGATCGAGAACCAGCTCAAGCGGGACCGGATGATGGCGAAGAACGAGATTAAAATGCTGTTGCTTGGTGCTGGAGAGTCCGGCAAGGTACGTCGTTAGGCGGGCCCCCTAATCATAGTGCCACTGACACGCACTGCAGTCAACCGTGCTGAAGCAGATGAAGCTCATCCACCACGGCGGGTATAATGAGCAAGAGCGGGACTCTTACAAGGAGATTATCTTCTCCAACACCATCCAGTCCATGCGGTGAGTTTACTTCTGTCCACTTTCCTGCTCTTCCACATCACGTCTGACGCTAATATCTCCACCCAGCGCTATCCTCGAGGCTCTTCCCCTACTTGACATCCAGTTGTCGCCTCAGAACGACGCACGTAGAACTGTGGTGTTGTCGCTGCCCATGCAAATCGAGGGGGACATGCTCCCGCCGGATGTCGCGGACGCTGTTCGCGGGCTGTGGAGAGATCCCGGTATCAGGGAGGCGGTCCGTCGGTCGAGAGAGTTCCAGTTAAACGACTCGGCCATTTACTACTTTAACTCCATCGACCGGATGTCAGCACCGGGTTACCTTCCGACTGATCAAGATATCCTGCGCTCCCGTGTCAAGACGACTGGTATCACCGAGACAACGTTCAAGGTCGGCGAGCTCACGTACAAGCTATTCGACGTTGGCGGTCAGCGGTCAGAGCGGAAGAAGTGGATCCACTGTTTCGAGAACGTGACTGCTTTGGTCTTCTTGGTCTCGCTTAGCGAGTATGACCAGATGCTGTATGAGGATGAGAGCGTTGTATGTCACTTCTATTTCACCCGCGATCGAGTGTATGCTCACCACTACCACAGAACCGTATGCAAGAAGCGCTGACGCTGTTTGATTCCATCTGCAATTCGCGGTGGTTCGTCAAGACATCCATCGTATGCAGTGCAGCTCTTTCGCTTTAAGCCGCGCCCCTGATCACCTGTGTGGTCCTAGATCCTGTTCTTGAACAAGATCGATCTGTTCGCGGAGAAGCTTCCGCGGTCACCACTAGGTGACTACTTCCCCGACTACACCGGTGGCGACAACTATGATGCCGCTTGCGACTATCTGCTGCACCGTTTCGTGTCGCTGAACCAGAGTGCGGCGACGAAACAGATCTACGCACACTATACGTGTGCGACAGACACACAACAGATCAAGTGTATGTCCACGAGGCTGTTGCGATGATGCTCCGAGTCCACTGACCAGTACACCCACAGTCGTCTTGAGCGCCATCCAGGACATCCTCCTGCAGATCCACTTGCGGGAGTGTGGTCTGCTGTAGGTCTTCACTAGGTAAAAGTCGGGTTTCTGGAAGCCGGTTCACTGCATTATCTACTGTCTTATTGTCTCTATCTTTGGCACCATCCGGGGTTGCTCGCCACGTCTGGCTCTTCCTCTTCTCCACATACAATCGTAGTCTTTCACTGTCCGTCCGTCATTGTCTCTCCTACGCTTGATGTCCTTCACGTCCATGTCGCTCTTTCGTGGCTGTAAACTCGCGCTAGCCACCTCTGGATCCATGCTATACTTCGCTCGGGTGTTCGTACTATTTCCTGTTAGTTGTAGTTGTGCGTTCCGCCACGCCTTTTTTCTTCCTTATTCTTCCATATGAACACCTTAGTACATATACCGTTCGATAATACCGAGTACTTTTTCTGCTCGCCGGATTCGCTACTCGTCCTAGTGTCCTCTGCTTGTCTGTCCTTGTGGCTGTTGCTAGGTGAGTCAATTTTGGTTAGCATCGTAGTGAGACGTGGACGTTCTGGATGCGCTCTCCGCAGCTCCTGTCGGGCCACGGGGTTGTGCGCTGTTATGCAACCGGATCCGGGCACGCCGCGGCGGGCACACCTTTGGCAGGTACAGGTACAGTCTTTGTCGATCAACATACAGCGTTCCTGGCTGATGGGATTGCAGGCCTACTCGAAATGACAACATGGTCCCTTTGCGCACTGGCGATAGGAGGCATCCGATCATGTCAGTTGCCGTAAGATTCAATATCGTGGCGGTCAAACAGATTGAATGAGTTCAATCTCGAGGCTGGGTTCAGTATGAAATTCTCAGCTGATGTCGCACAGGGTTACCGAGGTGAGGCGAGCTCAATCTGTTCGGCGGACCGGAGGGAACGCGGAAGGAACTTGAAAATTAGGACAGACTCAGTAGTGGCAGGGTGGTCTCGTCCTCAGTCGATGGACACCATGACAGGATAGATTGCGAGACTGGAAGGGAGGTTCTCCTGGGCACGTCATGCATCCGTCGGCGGCAGGTGTGCAAGAATAGGGAATTGAAGGTAAGTTAGATGGTGTGAGCAGAAGATTTAGATGGCTGAGCCGGTAGATGATAGGGGCAACAACACGAGCATGCACGCTCAGATGTATGCATAAGATGCATTCAGTACACGCGTACCAGAAGATCCGAGGAAGCGTGTAGAGTGAAGTGTGACGCCCGCTATGGCTGCGACAAGTGTTCACACTATTCACGCCGACTGCGGAAACACCTTCCTACTTGGATGTTGCCGCTGTGACGAGGCGTAATTACTGATAAAGTTCAATAGGATGCCTCGACGTGCGCGGCCCGCTGGCCGTGTGGGACTCATTGTGCGGTTGAGCCCACCGGCAAGGACCCGTACAATTGCCCACTGCCAGGCTTGCGAAGCACCGCTTCAGTACTTAGCTGTCTCTCATTGAGCTTGCTCTAGGGCCCCACCCATGGCCCGAAGAAGAAACCGGGTCGGGCAATCAACACGGTCTAGAACATGATCTACTGGCTGGCGACACAATCCTGCCATCTCAGGCTCAGGCTACAATCCTCACTAATACCTCCCGCTGTGAGTGGTTCAAATAGAGAGTGAACGACGCCGCAGCTGGGGTCTACTTATTGCAAGTACCACGGGCTGATGCAAGTAGCTACCTCGTCCCTCCACCATGCCTCATACACCTAATCCTGCACCCACCTCGGGAGACGGCGAATCCGCCGGACGCGCCCCTGAGCCCGTCATCAACCCTCACAACGCGAGCGAAGGGGCCGCGCCGAGCTCACGGATGACTCGTGCGGTCGTCGTCTTGGCCGTTCTGTCCGCCTCATGTAGGTATCGTATTCCCGGTGTCATATGTAGACTGACTCTCGCCTGGACACCTCGCTCAAGACTATCTGAATATGCTCATTATGGTTGATGTGCGCATAAGCTATTGACTATATGCGCCGTATCATTGACCGAATGCCACCTTTAGGTCGTCTTCGAAATGATGTACGGTGAAAGCTACGAGAACAATAATCTCATTCGGATGTGGGATGGGTTATTAGTTGGTATGGCTGTACACTGCTCATACACTGGCAATCATTCATGCTCGAATAGGCCAACTGATTGGCTTGATTATTTTCGGGCTGTTATGCGACATCTTCGGTCAGAAGATCTCGTTATTTGCCTCAACCGCTGTGATGCTCGTAGGCGCTGTGCTCTGTACGGCAGCTCGTGGCGTTCACAGTAACACATCGGGACTATTGGCCTTCGTTTCGGTGGCGCGGGGCATCATAGGCGTGGTACGAGACTCGTTACCAATTTTCGCGGCAAACGTGTTAACACTACCAAGGGCATCGGCGGTGTGTACCCTGCCGCATCCAACGTCGAGTTCGAGGTGGTGGATAATAGGACTAACATTGGGAGACGAGGTAGTGGCATTTCTCATTCTGTGATCACCTAGACTGACTGCGGTGCTATCTCAGCCTATATGGCGATGACGAACGGCCTTTTCACTGTGCGTGTGCTGGACCGGCCGCAATAACCTGTTTTCAATCGTTCTCACAGGCCGGAGGTCTAATTGCAACTGTCATGTTCCTCATTGTGCTATCCGCCGCGCAGTCTGAGCACGGGAATACTGTCTGGCCTATCTGTACTGGCCTAGGTATTATTTTTCTCAGTGCGGCCATCTGTTACACTAGTATATGGCACATACCGAAGCGGTGAGTATAGCCCACACGCATTTGACGCGTACTCAGTCTGATACAGGGGCGGGAGCTACTCACTACCAAGTACGTCGGATATGGAGCATCAGGTTTACTTGTCGGGATTTATCGAACTTTATGACAGAACTTTCTGTATATTCTTCGGAGTTGAAGCAGCACTGGATCAAAATGGCTCGCGTATGCTGCGTTTGGTGCGACGTCTGTTTATGTTCGTCAGATGCAGTTTCATGATGCTCTATAGGTTCATATATAACTTCGTATGATCAACTTCAAACATCTCCCTGATTTACTGTAACACTTTGCCTAGGTCGTGTTCCCCAAGATCGCACTTTCGGGTGTCATTCTGTACGATATTGTTGACAATAATGTCTGGAAAGCGGCTGGCTTCAAGGTTCTCCTTGACGTGTTCTCTATCAGTGGGAGCTTGGCAGGTGCCAGACTTTGCGACGCCTACCAGAGGCGTAACATAGTGAGTTTTCTGACCGGCTATGATGCGACCACTGAGACTCGTGGTGACATCTAGATAACTGTATCGTTCACCGGATACGTGATCTTCGCCCTAATCATTGGATGCGCTTACGATCGCTTGATCAATGTCGCTCCTCTCCTCGGAATCTTGTACGTGTGCGCCTATCTTCTGCATTCGCATACGACTAAATTGTTCTCTAGTTATGCTCTGATGCTCTTTATGGGGAATCTTGTAAGTCGCAGAAAGCGAATGTTCCTGTTTCATTCATGTCTAAGAAGAGTCTTTAGGGGCCTGGTAATCTCCTGAGCCTTATGACGGTTGAGTAAGTCAGCTGTATATTCTATTAGTCTCCATGTCAATCTAAGGTTCGACCACGAAGGTCTTATCCCTCAAATGTTAGGTTAGTTCTATGCCAGCATACTTTCGGACTATTCTGAGCGGCCTATCATAGGGGATCATTCTACGGCGCCACTGCTGCTTTCGGTACTGTCGGCGCCATAGCCGGGACGCATGAGTTCAGCACCATTGATGAGAATCTACGAAAGCAGTCAGTGTTACCGCTCCTAGGAAGATGTGCGTTGACCTCGGACTGATCGATAGGTGGGGATTCATCATTGCTGCAATATGTGGTCTATTCGGCGTTTTCGTCGCATATTTCCTGCCTGCGGATCCCGAAGCACAGAGCTCACTATCGGACACGTCAGAGACGCAAGGTCAACCAGAAGAGAAATCGGCTAGGCCCGGACCACCCGCATCCACCGTACCTCTCCAGATCCAGCACCCTTGCTCTCAAGGGGCAGACAGCCGGGGATACCAGAACACTTACGTGGCGAGAAACAGGAATTTGGCTGAGAAGGTATATACATCATTCTGTGTCTTTCCTCTATGATAGGGGCCTGAGATAGGTACTTTGCTTTATTCAGCCAACCCTAATCTCAGGACCTCTCAATGCGTCCGCGGCGTCCTGTCCCACAATGCCCACGAACATACCGCCGTTACAACCCATTTCTGAACAGATACAGGAAGCTCTACGGAAGCCAAGCAAGCCTGAACAACTGCGTCAACCGGATCAGGCTGAGCATGACAAGTTAGAGGCTCATCACGCAAGAAGGCGGGCTCAGACCTCCAGACGAAGAGAGCGGGAGGCCAGAGAGGCCGCTGTGAGACGTCGCCAGCTCGAGGAGGCCACCGCCTCTGTTCCAACAGCCCTAAGAGCGACGCCGCTTGTTAACGGCAACGAAACCGCTACTGCGTATCACGATGCACCCGGCATCCTACCGATACCTCTCCAGAATCTGCCCAGCATCTCAATGACCACTCAGGCTGAGCACGGGGCAGGAGATCATGAGGTATCTGGCGTCACGCATGCTTCGTCTCCGCAGCAGCCCTTGCTCTCCTTAGATGCTCACTCTCGGCATCTTGCGGAGGCTGCTGTCCAGACGAGCATACGCATCAGTGTGCCTCCTGTCAACACAGCTATCCCTACTTACGATGCCGCATCGGCCAACCCATCGACACCCGATGCTCAGAGCCTATCTGGTGCTGCTAGGAATTCTCGTGCGGAGACTGTAGAGCAAGGTGGAGGGAAGGCCGGAGTATTTCGTAACGAAGATGTAATCCCCATACAGCTACCAGAACCACAGACTGATGTAAGCTTGCGTTTTAATACTAATAGGACCTTAACTGACACGGCGTTGATCTTTCAGCATAATTCCATACCTGAAGTCCGGCATTCTGTTGCATCGCAGTCGGTGACCGTGGAACGGGTGAGTAGATCACTCTTTCCCAGTGCCTCTCTCCCCTCCCCTCCGGCGCACCCTCGTGCTAAACGATTGGTTCCTAGGTGCCAAACATGCAAGAATCGGAGGAAGTCATAGCAAACCACGTAGCCTCCTGCGGCCTTCAGAAGTTCTTCAACGAAGATTCAGATTTCGTAAAGACCGTCGCCGCGAATGCTGCCAAGTTGCAAGACGACGGGGAATCCTTCCCTATAACGAAGCCGAATGTTGAACGACTCATACGCCTGAGCCTGTACTACCCGGTCATTTATTGCGACGACAGCGGCTCGATGTCATGGGGTGTCCCCAGCCGCTGGAGCCTCCAGGGTGACGCCGTACGCCGTATTGCAAACATCGCGACACGAGCTTTGCCCGAGCAATATGGCGTCGGTCTCCGATTCATCAACGCTCACCCCACCAACACAGACAACATTCCCGCTGCTAACGTGATCCGCGCAGTCGACCAAGTGTCGCCCTTCGGCGGAACGCCATTGGGCACGAACATGCGGCAGTATATCCTCAAACCGTTGGTTTACGACGTCCTGGATGGCAATCGCCTCCTCGAACGCCCAATACTGGTCTGCATCATCACGGATGGCTGTCCAAACGGTGACAACAAGACAACGTTCGAGGGGGCTATCAGAGAATGTCGACAGCGCCTCGTGGATGCCGGCTATGAGCCGGCCGCGGTTCGTTTCTGCGTGAATCAGATCGGGGACGATGCAGCATCGACCAGGTTTCTTGACAGCCTCAGGAACAACTCGGCCATAGCAGACGTTACTTATTGCACCACGGAGCGGCTAGACGAGCAGTACAAAGAATTCAAAGAGAACAAGAGGTTGCTCGATGAATGGCTGCTCAAGATGCTATCCGAACCCATTATGCACAGGGTTAGCTATTGATTATGCCAGAATCATCAAATGCATGCGAGTCCTCATGAAACTGCAGGTGAATTGCTCCCGCTTTACTACCATTGCCATCGTTGACTTATGATCGCCTCCATTTGTCAGCATACTATGTAAATGGTCTTTCAGAATATCCCGATCTTATATAAACAAAACACTGTGTATGTCTTTCTACGACTGGTTTGCCGCTGTCTAAAAGTAGCGTCAATTTGGTGTCTCGTACCATACTGCAACTAGTATCGGAAGCTCTCGGCGGCTCTTCCATTTGTCTCCCGCCATCCTCGTCCGTCGTCCCATGCTATGCCTTTCTGATCCCGTCTTTCGCTCGTCGTACTGTTGCTTTCGTTCGTTCTTCTCACCGTTATGCCGATATAACTGTCGTTTGTATAGACTGCCATCATCAGCCCTCTAATTATCGACGATTAAATTCCCAGTGAACTAGACCCGCTCGATTCCTCCCTGCACCAGCGCGATACGCTCGATCGCAGTAAGCTCGCATTTGGGCCGCCATATCAGTGCTTCTCGACTGCACCTTGTGCTCCACCGCTGCCTTACACCGATGGAAAGCCACCGTGACTCGACTCTCATGAGCAGCCGTCGACCAACTCTTTGAATTCCGGATCCCCTTCTCTTGTGCTCGTCAGACTTCAGTCGCTTAGCGCTCAGGCCAGGCCCTTGCTCATCGTCACGTGCATCTGCGGCGATCGTTCTCCACTCAACTGCCACCCGGCCACTGCCAGAGATCATCATCATCATCACCCGGCCACTGCGTCTGCTGCTGCACGCATGGAGCTTGCTTGCGCGACGTGCAGCCACTGATAAACCCTCTGTTGGCACTACTGCGAGCTGAAACGAAGAAAAATGGCCTCCAGACACGTCATGAGCTCAAAGCCCCCTGTTGCTGCGAAAATGCAACTGACGACGCCTCGCTACCCCTTCCGGTGACTCCTAGGTATCTTCCTGCCGCCCCTCGCTCCCGCAACACTGTAAGCAGATGCTCGGGGATGCCATCTACGGGACGCTGACGCATATACTCAGTTGACAGAAGCAGCGTTTTGCTCAGGCGTGCTACCCCCTTTTTTACAGCAGAGCGGAGCAATTCCATCTGGCATTGACTGGCAAGGACGCAGGTTCGTAGCATCGCGCTTGCATAATAGACGCCCCTCGTTTGCCTCTACGCGCTGGTACGTGCGCAGGTCGTCGCTGCCAACAGTTCGACGAGCTCCGCCATGCTCACGCATCTACTCTGGCGCCCGCATTACCGTGGACGTGACGTGCCTATGCAGTACTGAAGACTTAGGCAGAACGTTGAAAGTGAACGAGGACGACACTCGAGTTGATCCGCGGTGGATACCTCGCATTGACAATCCTAGATGCTTGTAAGTTGGAAGGACGGTCATCTCGGGGGTTTGCTGCTGGTGGCTGTGGCGTGGGTGGCACTATGGCGCTAAGACGCTGGTGCCCACTGAATAATTCACCATGTTCTCGTTTGCCCAGCCCCACGTACAGCACCCCATGCGTGATCGCACTTGCCATTTTAATCGCTGGATAGGTACAACTGCCGTATATGCGCGGTGTAGGCCCATGTCCGCAGGGAGACGCGCATGTATGTCAGCCGCGAAGTTGGATAGCTACGTGTCATTCGCAAACAGATAGACTGCACCTACTTACCACATGTCAGTGTCACGTTTCTCTTGCAGAGAGGGTGCCCGTGGAGGCTCAAAATTTTATGTTGAGCGATGTTATTGCTGATGCAGAAGTCGTCAACAAAACCGCACGGACAAGGCATATCGCAATCGCACAAGAGCAAGGGACCGCGCCCGTCTGAATCCGAGTCTCTGATAGGATTAAGTCTGTGTCGGTATCCGCCTGCCTGAACGTCTGAACATGCTGCTAGATTTCCTTTCCGGAGTCGGGCAGCAGTGAGCACTTACTGCGGATTAAATTATGCGGTGCAGTTACCTGCATCCGCAGGTGGAAGCTCAAGCGCTCATACTAATAGGTTGTATCCAGGTTGGTTAGACTGGCTACTCTTGCTGATCATCCTTCCCAATGCCCAGGTACCGCAAGTGGATCACCGAGTCAGGCTTGCCCGCCATAGCCACAGTAAGCCGGGTCCACCTATGCTTCTATTGCCAAATAGTGGGCGGATCTGCGAAATCTGACTGGCCGCGTGCACTGCCTTAGTCTCGGGCAACTCGACGGTTTTGCTTGTCAGATATGATAAATGCGGTATTGCCATCCTTGGTGTCTTCTATAGCTAACAGGCAACACTCGCCCACCGGTATCCATCGAGAGGATGTCCCGGCCGAGTCTCAATCCAAAATGAACAGATCATTTCACATGCTGCGAGACCGGGAGTCTCAGACCGGGAACCGTGCATCGTGTCCTAAGGCTAGAAAGGTCACACTCTATGGCTGTGTATGGCGTGGTATTTGTCGAGGCAGTACACATTGTTACCGCAGGTTGAGACTCTAGCTTCAGGTTGTCGACTTCCAGTCTGACCCACTTGGCCTTACTAGGGCTTCTCGGAGGTCATACCGACACCAAGGCGCGTCTTGCACTTCGCCAGTTACACAACGTTGTGCTCATTCCGTGCTTGTATCAGGATCATGGTTTGCCTTTTCTGTTACATTCTGTTACAAGAGCTAGGAAGGGATTAATCAGTTGCAATGGCACCAGTAGTCCGGACCCGTTGTAAAAATGCTGTTCGCACGCTGCACGTTCTCGCGGGTGCATTGGGATGATGATGATCCCACCGCTCGTCACATAAAGGTATCATTAAGCAGTGTTTACGCCACAGTGTAGAACCCAAACGAGGAGCGGACTCCCCTGCACTCGTGTGACGGCAATTCGCCGTGCCGCCTCCGTTCTGTGGACATACCGGTTCTAGCAAGGCAAAGCATGCATCTCAGGATCGATTAGTATGGGTCTTCTGTATCCAATCGTAAGCTTCTGAACCCGACATAGGCTTTTATGGCCGTGCCAACCACACCGTATCCAGCGCACTTGAACAGATCGGATATCGCAAGTGCGACACTGCGGCACCGCTGACCGATCTGTTACTCGGTGGACCCTTCCTGTTCTTGCGGTACGTCCCAATGCGGGTCTCGTTGTTAGCTGACTGGCCTCGAATTAATGAGATTCTGGGAACATGTTTATGATGGCCCCGTGGTGCCCGTCGCTGCATCACGACTTCGTTGATTTGTTCATTCATGCCATCTATGGTTCGTACCGCATTTCCCCCGTATGGTGTGGCTGACGAGCCTCTGGAATGTTGCAGCGTCATGACTGAGAACCTCAAACTCCGCCAATCATCGCAGGTGAGTATCCCTAAGTAGCTTGTCTTCTTGCATTACAAACCCTCGCTTGCACTATCGAGTCGTCTTCTGGTGCCATGGCTGAAGGCCCAGTCACCCTATACTGTGTTGTTGAAGTTGTTTATCGAAACAAAATCCCGTGAGTATGTAACTACACATCGCAATCCGTGACATAACTCAATCTTGCATAGCGCTGTCACAGGCTACCATTCTGCTTTCCTGGGCGCATACTCTCAGAGATTTGCGGTGATGGGATATCAATATTGCTTACACGCAATTCTTCCTTGCGCTTCCGGCCCGATGCATGCGTTGAATGAGGTCAAACCTTCGACTTACATGGCAAGTGCTGTTTCCTGCCCGATGTGTGCACGGTGAGCCTTTTTCAGAGTTGATGATGGGCGCATTCTTAGGTGTCTACAGCCTGGTAGCACGCAGGCTCAGCAACGCAATATGGGGCAGCGGGCTCTGTACTAGATGACCACAGTCCACTGCGTCAGACTCACTAAATTCATTCCTCTTGCTCGCACTTGACCTTATGTGGACGGTTCGATAATCGGCCTTCCCTCTCGAGTTTAGGTGAGTCGTCAGAGTCATGTTCTTTTTTTGTCTCCATGAGCTCCTTCACCCTGTACATGCACTATATATACGCAGGCATCTCGCCCCTGCAGTTACTCATCGACCCGCATTTTCTGGACAGCTACAGCATTCACCACATACAAGAACATGAGAGGTCTTCGAGGCTTTGCTACTACTACTGTGCAGCGCTTGATGAGCATTCACTTTGAGCACAGCAATGCCTATAGCAGACGCCCAGAGGCAGAAGAGGAGATACGCAGGGACACCTTCCACTCTCTGAAGGAAATGGGCTTATGGGATGATAGTGCCCTCAATGGGGGCCGCGTCGTTATCAGGTAAGTAATCGGTTTCTTCAGAAGACAGCCGCCGTCTCTTAATCAGTGGAACAGTGCCGCTGGCGCGCACACGGGAGGCACCAATCCCAACGAGGGTCTGCATAGTACTGCTTACGTTGTTGACAGGGACGGCAGATATATTAGAACGATTCACGTCTACCATGACCCGGCCAGATTGGTAAGTCTCAGTATAGCAACATGCATACCCATCGGTTCCCTGATTTAGGTAAATGCCAGGGTCCCCTGCTTAACCCAGGCCAAGGCGGCTCGGGCTCCGCTTCCACCTAAGGGTGGATATTGCTCTGATGGCTGAACAATGCCTCAGGATGTAAGGCACCGTTGGAATGACAGGAATAGTTTTACCATTTCACTTGTGTATGAATGTACTTGACTCGCCAATGATGTACTAGTATAATTGCGAATGACGGAGCACCTGGATTAACTTCGCAGCAGGCACTGTCGAATATCGCTATGGACCATCTTCTACTCATCCTTCTGTCCGGCTGTCGATTTCCCACGTATTTGCGCATTGATCGACTCACCGATGCTTTGCCACTGGCACATGCACGATGCTTGTCAACTCACGTCAAGCTGATTTCTGCGAATAGCATGCACGGCCTGGCCCTACAGAATACATCGCTCCCACTTGATGTCACCTAGTAGCAGGCTCTCAACTAGACGCTAGAGGGCGGCGGTCCGCATGACACGCCGCACGCAACCGAGCCGGAGCAAGCTCACCTCCGCAAGTGAATATCAACGACGCAATGTGAATGTGATATCCTAAATGGCGTCATATGCAACAAGCTCTATTCAAATGTACCTTCTTCACGTACAATTCAACCTAGGTTGATGCACGTCTCTAGCAGAGTAGGAAAGCGCAACCTATGGTCCCGATACAAGCATGGGCTGTGCGCTACGTTATAGCACTGGCAGAGCACAAGACGCGCTTCGATTGTCAGTATGACTCCCGAATATACCTATGGTATGATAATAAGGCCAAGGACTGGAAGTCGACAGCCTGAAGCCGGAGTTTCAGCCCGCGATGACAACATGCACCGCCTCAACTCCACTGGCATACACCGTGGCCATAAGATGTGGTCCTCTGTACTACCCTAACGGGCCGTACGATACACTAGCACGGAGTGCCACAGCATTCTATTTGATTCCCATCGCCACGGCGCCGGTGGTGCCGAGGTTGGACGAGCACATAAGCAACTCACCGAAAGTGGAAGTCGCAGTGTGATGTGCGTTGCACGTTGTGGTCGATCGGACGTTCTCACAAACGCCTTCTGTTCCTTGTCGCGCGCCCTCTTGACACCAGCAGCATAAGTACGCAGCCGGGCGGTGCGGTTGGGCATTTGCCGTAGTCACGAAATGTTGACGATCGCGAATCGCGATCATGAGAGCTTTTTGCACTTTCCCACAGCTTGCTGGATTGGGTGTGCACGACCGTCGGCGCTCCCATTATTTGCTATGATCCACATCATCCCTAGTCTCCGTTGCACACCAAAGAAGCCGGCGAGCATAGCACTGGCTGACAGATAGCATTTCTGCGAAAAGAAACCAAAGGAGGACAGCCCCGTGAGAAAGTTCGGAATCTCTGCGTCAGACCCACTTAAGAGCGTTGCACCGATTTTACTCATTCGCCCAACACTTCGTCATGCAAGCCATAAGGAAGTTACCTGTGTTCAGGCGTCTCTCTTTAGCCAGGTTCCCTCGCCTTCAACCAGCTTCTACGTCTTCGCATACACCCGAACAATCTGCGAAAGCGAGCTGGGAAGCTCATGAAGAGCCTCTAGATCAATACGACCCTGCTGTCGGTGGATACTACCCGGTAGTGATTGGCGGTGTTCTCGGTTCTCGCTACACTGTCGTCCGCAAGCTTGGTTGGGGTATATACTCCACTGTGTGGCTTGTTCGCCGGACAAGGTTAGTCGTCTTGATTCATTGTCCGCGTCCTGGCTGACCGTGATGTCGTGACCCGCCTATTCAGTGCCAGTCCCGGACTTGAGCCTTTCTCGGCCCTCAAGCTATTGTCAGGTACATATATATTAACCTCCCTCATACCTCGTAGTTCTTATCGCCTGCTTCGCAGTGGTCGGCACCAACTTCCAGCAACATCTGAAGGAATTACAATTTCTTGAGAAGATCCGCCAGCAATCACCACATCACCCCGGTCATGCACACGTCATCCAATTGCAAGACTACTTCTACGAAGAAGGTTCTCATGGACGCCACCTTTGTCTCGTAATGGAACCGCTCCTGGAAAATTTGTACTCATTCGCAAACCATTGGCAATATCGATGTCTGCCCGTAGAACTCGTGAGACTCCTTGCTCGTCAAATCGTCCTTGGCTTGCAATTTCTCCACGAAGAATGTAACATTGTGCACACAGGTATGAGCGTACCCTGCCAGGGACGGGCCGATTCATGATATTTTATCGCATAGACATTAAACCTTCGAATATACTATTGGTTCCGCCGAATGACCCCGCATCCTTCTTCGCAGATGCGAGCCGCATGATCGGAGATCCCATTGAAACTACTATCGCCAAAGGACCCAATGGGACTACTGTTACTCGCGTTCGCAGTTACCCCATTCAATATCCCCTTCCTAAGCCGGAATTGGACGTCAATTCTATCGAGACGTGGCGCAGCGCGAAGGTACAAATCGCCGATGTCGGTGTCGGTACGTAGACTTTATGTATGTCCTAAGAGTCAGCCCTAACGCTGCTTCGAGCTTGCTGGGCTGATCAAATCGACGGGTACTGGACGGAACTCCCTCAAAATCCGTCTTTGCGCGCTCCCGAGGTATGTATCGGCGCAGGCTGGGGAAAACCGGCCGATATATGGAGTCTTGGATGTACGGTTAGTTTGCGTTTGACTGCGTTCAGTGTGCTCGTCCAATCACTGTTTTGACAACAGCTATACGAGTTTTACATGGGAAGATCTCTCGTTCCGGGGGATGTACACGAGCAATCCATCCCCAACCTGCACAACATCTTCTTTGGAGACTACCCTCCCGAGATGGTTAGCCGAGGGAAGTACAGCGATGTGTTCTACAAACCAGATGGTCAGTGCTACCATCCTCGTTCCATTATGCTCTGCTCAGCTGTGCAAATATAGGCAGTCTGAAAGTAGATGCACCCAAACTCGCGAGGCCATTTGATATGGGGATCCGCAAGCGCAATGCGCCGGATGCCGAGCTTTTCATCGATTTCCTGCGACAGACCTTCGTCCTAGATCCGAGTCAACGAGCAACTTGCCGTGACCTGCTGACCCATCCGTGGCTAAACCGGTACGTCTCTGCTCCTTCTGTTTTCAACTGTCAAGATGACTAAGGCAACTTTGTATGCTTAGCTGATACGGTGACGACCAATTCAAGACTTTTCGCTAATAATCGTCGTATTGCTTTCTTGCTCTGACACTGCTCTGCTCTTCGCCCCTTGCATTGCGACTGCTTGCACGCAATCTCCCCCCTCGATTTATCGAGCCTACTGGCCTAATTTACACAACAATTCGCTGGCTTATTGAGGCGAGTCAGTCATCACTTTGTGCCAAATCACTAAGAGTGGAGCTTGCTGGCACCATAACGTATTGCTGCAGAATGTCAGATGACCCTTGCACCACCTGCTCAAAGTCTCATACGATGCCTGGACCAGAGTGCTTAGTTTGGGTATCACAAGGTGTTTTGTTTCACTGAGTTACTGCACTATGTAAAGTTGCGATGCTTTTAGGAGGCGACTGTCTGCATGATAAGAATCCCACTTCTTAACTTGGAGTACCTTAATGCGCATCTGGACTTGGGCGTCACTGACGTAGCGTCCCCGGGCCAGAGTCAGTTGTTAAACGCATCACTCAGAGAGGCGCTTGACGGGGATCGTGACTTGTACTTGTCCGCCAATGACGCTCTGAACCTGGGGGGACGCCCCCTCCAGGCGGATGAGCACATAATATCCTTATTAGACTACATGTATACACCCGCTGTACGGTCTCTAAACTAGCAGAATCTTTAAACAAGAAGTCTGGGCTCAGAGAAGTGCACGTGCTCGGAGGCGACACACTACTCTACTGCCAATGTTACCTTGCGACAGCAAGGTTTCTGCGGGGTCGGAATTCGGTCGTGAGAAACTGCCGCTTGTTGTCTTTTGCTTGGTCTCCTTCCGTAAATGGT